>JBAMJR010000189.1:4900000-5092500 GCA_038501785.1 Myoxocephalus aenaeus
TTCAGAGGGTTCAGGGCCCCGTCAGACGTCCAGCAGCTTGAGAAGGTTTTCAGGATTAAACTGGCTTCTCACTGGTCTTTTACATTTGCCAGTTTGAACTCTTTGTTACCTTCAGGGGAAATTGTATTTTGTAACTTTCCTTCCTTTGCTCTTTATTCCATTAAACTCTGTTTCCTGTGATATTTGAGTTCTTATAACAATGAAAGTGATGAATTATTTGTGTGTTGAACATTTCAGAATAAAATGACTTGATCCACAAAGATTGTTGACTTAAAGAGGTCTCACTCTCCCGGTTGTTTTCTTCTTGAAACAGTTCAGTTTATTTGAAGGATCTTCAGACATCTGAAGGATTTCATGATTGGCACATTTATTTCTTCAGATGTAAATATGAATTGTTTATAAAGACTCAGACATGAAGCCTTGAGTCAGCTGCAGGGGCCACAAAGCTGGAGACTAAAGTTCCCTGATTCCCCACGGTCATTTAGTCCCTGAAGGCCCCATGCTTGTGACGGGTCAGGTCCCGTTTATTCATGATTGTTCTGTTCATAGTAGGCTCGTTCGTTAGAGCTGCGCCTCGCCTGGAATCCAATTCAATTCAATTCCAGACGAGAGCAGGCGGCCGCAGCAGGAGGCGTTGACAAGAAACTGCAATCAAGTCGGACAGTTTTAGGCTGCCTTCAAAGTACACACAGGAAGTCACAGAACAAATGACTTCCTGTTAGTTCCGAACTTTTGTCTACTTGTAGTTTACAGATCACGTTTGGATTTATTCATGTGTTTGTAAATATATATTTATGTAGAAATATATGTGTAGCTGCATCCTTTGGTCTTTTTATGTCTGCCTGTGAAATACATTACTGGTTTAGATATGTTGTATAAATACGATTTTCTATTAACCACACAAAATGTTTTAAGATTAAACATGAGATGAATAGTCAACAATCAAGAGTTAAGTATTACAACTACACATAAAATAGGGATTTTCTAGAACACGTGGTGTTTGCTGTCAGATCTAAGAGCCAATCAGCTCTCTGATGTGGAGACAGCCAGGCGTTTCCCATCATGCATTGGGCCACGCAGTCCGTGGAGAGCTACTGCGGCGACTGGCTGTAGAATCAACGGCCGGCTTGCTCTCGTGAGAGTATCGTTGACCACGTGTGCATGACGTCAGAGCAAGTCGGGAGCAAGTCGGACACAAATCTAACCGGCATGCATTGCGCGCCGATCAATTCTGCGCAGAACTGGCTCATCTCGAACGAGCCTAAGGACTCGTCATGGAGCTAAAAGCAGAGCGAAGTTATTCTGCCCCCTATTGGCCAAAGACAACATTTAAAAAAAGGTAATATTTATATATACATACATATATATATACACACATATATATATACATATATATACATATATACACACATATATATATACACACATATATATATACATATATATATACATATATATATATATACATATACATATATATATATATACATATATATATATATATATATATATATACACATATATATATATATATACACACACACACACACATATATATACACACACACACACATATATATACACACACACACACATATATATACACACACACACACACACATATGCTCTTAGGCCATGACAAATACTGCGCAGACCACAATGAAGGGTAACCTAAGATGTTTTATTCGTACAAAATAATAGAATATTTACCCTTCATGGCGTGTAAAATGGAAGGTAGGTGTTGCCGGCGGAAGCGAACACAGGGCAAGGCAACACAAGGCACGGCAACACAAGGCAAGGCAACGCAAGGCAACACAAGGCGACGAGGAGCAGGCCCCTGCGTGCCCTGCTCCTCACCGGACAACGTACCATCCTTGACCAGAGACAAACATTATCTCTCCAGCTCTATCTTTGCAGTCTCTGACCCTTGGCGGAGTCTCTCGATTTCAGTTCCTGACTCTTGACGGATTCTTTCCATTTCTATCTGCTTTTTAACTTCCAACTCCTGTTTACCCCTGTCATGCTCCATCTGTAACACCAAAATCTCCTGTTGCTCAAACGACAGTCCATGAGTTTGAAACGGTACCGCCGTAGGAATTGAAAAACCCTCCTGTTTACCCCCAGACACAATCCCTATCTCGATCATCTTTGACCATATAGCTTTTTTTAATGTTCTCCTTGACGCGTTTATCTCCTTCAACCACCACCGAATAATGCCCTGCAATCCGGATCAACTGGTCTTTTGTGCATGCATCCAGGGACTCCTGAGATGGAGCTTCAATGAACGCCTCAGCCTCCGACATGTCAGCTATTTACCACGACCACCGAACCAGACAGAACCCACAAAGTATACCCTTGTGCGCAATGAGGAATACTCCTCAACTCGGTTTGGAGTCTCCCCGCTATCTACTCAGCAACACAGCTAAACTAAGCTCATCCCTAATCTTCATGCAACTACTTGTGGTGGGTATTTATGCACGGAAGACCGCTGGTTTAGCAGAGCGACTAGCAAGCTAGCAACTCTCCCAAAACCACGGACATGCTCCCAAGCAAGCTTCAACCACGTTCGCCACAGCACTACACCAAAACAGCTCAACGAACCCCAAAGGGGAACGCCGCTACAGTCTACCAGGGAAGACTCCGCACCACTCTGATAGAATTACGCACCGAGCAACCCGCAGTCCTCCGGACTCGTCGCAGCACAAACCTAACAAACAGGGTACCCGCGAGGTCTTAAAAACTTGAAAAAGTCTTAAATTTAGTATTCATAATTTAAGGCCTTAAAAAGGTATTAAATTTTGTCAACAGGTCTTAAATTTCGTTCATCAAGTCTTCATTTTTACCCCCTTCCTTATTTGATACGGCGCCACAACATTTGTTTATTGTTACAACGAATCTTAGTACACCCAAACGTCGCATCCAAAATATCAGGCAACCTGTATATGGCTCTGAACTGGCTGAGACGCTGTAGAGTTTAACAGCTGATCGAGCGCTGATCGCGCGCCACCCCCCTCCCCAAGCGTGAGCGCGCTAACTAGCACGCTCGCAGGTTTGCGTCGAGCTATGCGAACCTGCTTTCCCGTTTCCATCGCGCGTGTCTCACCAGCAGGGTCAGATGCACTTGCCAGTAGTGTTACAGAGTCCACAGTCCTCCAGCTAAAGATGTTTCTTCTCTGTAAATTAAAGGGTTCTTCCCCAGGTAGCCAAAATGACCTTGTCCGGATCCGGCTTAAGCTAGACACGCCGGAAGAAACATGTCCGGCCCGGGTCCCGTTGCCGATTCTGCTGAGACTCGGCATGAATGACGCCCCAGAATCGGACCGAATACACTGGCCCGATTCCGGCGGCCGTCACTCGGCCGTAATTGAAACTAACCTGGGGCCAGCACTGGCCTGAAGCCGGCACTACAGAAAACACGTCGCCAGGGTCCGGTTGCCGACTCAGCGAAGTCTCAGAATGACGCCCCAGAATCGAGTTGAATATATTCATCATGACAAAAACAATACTTTACTTACTAAATTAAGCCTATCAAGATCCCATTGTTTGGTAAGACAAACAGTCCAATAAATGCCAAATAAGATAACATTTTATATATGATAAGAAAATATTGTTCATTATTATATAACAATACAATAAAATAAGACATGTAGACCAAAACGTACAGTACCCCTCACAGTTATTGTTTTAAATGGTTCTGTCTTATGATTAAAGTTATTTGATTGATTGATTTCCTATTTTTTTCATTCATACGCATATCAGGAAAGGTGCGATGTTAGTCTTAAATTTCATTTAAAGTGGTCTTGAAAAGGTCTTAAAAAGTCTTAAATTTGAGATGAAAAATCCTGGGGGGTACCCTGAACAAACCACCTCCTCCCAGACCGGATACGAAACGACCCCCCAAAAGCACACAACCACACGTTCCCACTTTTACCCAAACCACCACACAAACGGGAAGAAAAAAAAAACAGACGAGCCCCCAATTTGTCATAACCCGGCTCTTAGGCCATGACAAATACTGCGCAGACCACAGTGAAGGGTAACATAAGATGTTTTATTCGTACAAAATAATAGAATATTTACCCTTCATGGCGTGTAAAATGGAAGGTAAGTTAGGTGTTGCCGGCGGAAGCGAACACAGGGCAAGGCAACACAAGGCAAGGCAACACAAGGCAAGGCAACACAAGGCGACGCGACGGCCTGGAGTCACTCAGCCTACATCCGAGAGGAACACCTGCGCACCGTGAGCAACGCTACTGCAGGGTTTTTATGCCGTCCCCCTTCCTGGACCAGGTGCTCTGCATCACGTCATCTGTTCTACAGGGACAAAGGGAGAAACGCACACCTGCAGTGATTAGGGACAGACAGGGACCGTCACAATATATACACACACACACACATATACATACTTTTTTTAATACAAAATGTACTTTATGCCGATGTGTCTTCATGTGTGTTTGTATTACAGAGCAGACAGACAGGTTCTAATATAGGAGCTTTTATATCCCTGGGTGTTGGCTCACAGGTAAGTACCAAGGGTAATGAATCCCTATGTGTTGGCTCACAGGTAAACTCTGAGGGTATTGAATCCCTACGTGTCAGACTGATGGGGCGGAGCAGTGTCAGTGACGTCATCTTGAGGTCTCCTCTCAGCTCATTATTAAATATTAAAAACAACAACCTGTCTGCGTCTGTTCGCTCATCCGGTGAAACGGAAAAGGCACAGCAGTTCTCTAAAGTCGGTTCAGAGACAGGACGAGGAGCACCAGGGGCCCTCTGGTCTCTGCGGGGGGCAGCAACTCCGGCAGGAAGCCCTCCCGGTCCTCCTGGTCCTCCCACACCTCGAACTGCAGCGTCTGGCTCAGGTTCACGCAGTAGATCCGGCCCCCGAGCACCGCGCACCGGAACGGCACGCCCGCGTGCCACGCCTTCGCCACCGTGTTGTACTTGTACACGTTCACCGCCGCGCGCTCCCGGTCCACGTCGAACCGGAACACGAGGCCGCGCAGCGCCACCATGTCGCTGGACCGCCGCCGGTGTTACGGTTTAACTGGCGACCATTTTAACTGGCGACTTTCGGCCGAAAGCGTCTGCTGTTGTCGTCGTTACAGCAGATGTTGAGAATAGCGAGAGAACACGTAGCTGTCCCCGTGAATGCCGCATTGTTTAATTCTGCAATTAAATGTCTAACCTTCTCGTCTAAAGTCTCTGGTCAAAACATACCGGACTAGACGTTGTTGAGTCTTTTCAGGGAAATTATCCACGCGAGTGGAAACGTCGCTTGTTGTTTATGTGTTGAAACAGGAAGTCAGCAAATTGCCTTTCCTTTGAAATAAAGTTGTTACAAATAACACATAATGACTGTGGAGTCTGTTTTGTGCAAATATCTGTCACGTAAATTAACTCTGTAGTACAGGAAAAAAGAACAGAAAAAATATATAAATAAATTCAATTTACGGGATTCGAACTCGTATCATTGGGTGGAAAAAGGTCAGAGGTCAGTGGCATTACCACTACACCAAGATAAACATACTGGATTGCCTTGTGAATTTACAATAAAATCATATACAACACAGTCAGCAGTCACATTTAAACGGCAGAGAGCCACCAGATCAACTTGCGACCAACTGCGACTCCATGGAGCATGTTGACGTGACCAGCGGAGCACTTTACAATATCGCTGCTTTCTCAAACAAATAGACAGCTGTTTAAAAAACATACCATTCAAAACGTCTTTGTAGAACTACAAATTAATGAGGCAGATCTTTGTGATGTTGTCATGAGGTGAAAATACACAATGTGGACAATAACGCAAAGGAGGGAACAAGAAAAGCAAAGCCATACAATTAAGAATTCAACCAGCCAACAACACAGATGTCAAACAGTTGAGTTCACTTGAATTTAATAAGGGCCACCTAAACCATGTGAATATATGACAAAGTAAATGTGGTCAAACACATTATGATGTGTATCATAAATTATATATGGTCATAAGTGTATGAATACCCAAACATTACACCCATATGTGATCGTTTACTATCTGTTCAAATCTGGTGGCTCTCTGCCGTTTAAATGTGACTGCTGACTGTGTTGTATATGATTTTTTTGTAAATTCACAAGGCAATCCAGTATGTCTTTCGTGGCGTGGTGGTAATGCCACTGACCTCTGATCATTTTCCACCCAATGATACGAGTTCGAATCCCGTAAATTGAATTTATTTATATATTTTTTCTCTTCTTTTTTCCTGTACTACAGAGTTCATTTACGTGACAGATATTTGCACAAAACAGACTCCACAGTCATTATGTGTTATTTGTAACAACTTTATTTCAAAGGAAAGGCAATTTGCTGACTTCCTGTTTCAACACATAAACAACAAGCGACGTTTCCACTCGCGTGGATAATTTCCCTGAAAAGACTCAACAACGTCTAGTCCGGTATGTTTTGACCAGAGACTTTAGACGAGAAGGTTAGACATTTAATTGCAGAATTAAACAATGCGGCATTCACGAGGACAGCTACGTGTTCTCTCGCTATTCTCAACATCTGCTGTAACGACGACAACAGCAGACGCTTTCGGCCGAAAGTCGCCAGTTAAAATGGTCGCCAGTTAAACCGTAACACCGGCTCTCGTTGAGCGGGCACTCCTCCCACTCGTCCCGGCGGGAGTCGAATCGCAGCAGCCGGTAGAAGAGCGAACCGCCACTCACAAACAGTGCGCCGCCGCACAACGTCGCCTCGTGCGCCACGGCGAAGGAGCCTCTGGGCAGAGGCGCCACCGGAGCCCACCTGTCCGCGTGCGGGTCGTAGCGCTCCACCGAGAACAGGCACTCCCATCCGACAGCGTACAGGTGTCCGTCCATGGCCACCAGCCAGAGCTGGCAGCGGGGCTGCGTCAGCGGACGGATGTGGCTCCAGGTCCCGGTCCGTGGGTTGAAGCAGAAGACTCGGTCCGAGGCTGCGGCGCAGCCGTCCCCATGCACGCTCATCCCCCCTGCCACGAACAGGTAGTTGTGGAGGGTGCACATCCCGGAGCTTTTCGCTGGGACCTCCTCCGGCAGGCAGGTCAGCCCCTCCCACCTCCGTGTCTCCGAGTGGAGGTATGACACCCGCCAGGGGCTGGAGTCCTCCGCGGCCGGCTGCAGTGGGCTCTCCCGGCTCCCTGCTCGGCCGGACCCCTCGTTGCTCTCGGCCACCGCTAGCACCGTGGTCCCCTCCATCCTGTGCTCCCTCTCCCCGGCTGTCAGCCGGCCGTACACAGCGGGGGTCCGCAGCACCTCCAGGTAGCTGTCCTCATGTACTCGTAGACCTGGTCCTTCACGCCCTCCGCGCCATAGCTCTTGGCTTTAGCCAGCAGCTCGAGGCAGCTCGAGACAGTTCTTTGCGCCGATGTGGAGTGACATGGACCGGATCAGATCGATCCCGGTCTTGCGCCGGTGATGTCTTGTGTGTGTGCAGAGTTTCAGTGCCGTGGTTTTGTTGGATTGTTTTGTTATAACTAAATGTGACTGGTTGTTGATTTGGACCTAATGACGCAGCAACGGCGAAGTTGGAGGTTTGCTACACAGAGTGTCCGCTGTTTGTGCCCCAAGGCCCCAGCGCCTCATTTTCAGAGAAATTCATTTTTTTTTAATTAACGGCACCATAATTATCTCCGTAACCACATGGTTGTTTAACTTCATTTAAATTGCTACAACACCATAACCCTTGTGAGAAGAGTGAACAATTAAGTAACCGTTAATAAAGCGCAGTTTTTTCTCGTCAAAGTGGTTAAAATAGCTCCGCAGGTTGGTCCACACACCCAGTGTGACCTCCCTCCATGCCCGTAGTGCAAAAAAAAATCGGCCGTATCTGCTGTCCACACATGACAGTCTGTATGAACGCGTCGTGTAGTGGGCAGCGCGCCGTGTTCAATACACGTGCGGGTCGGTCTGGCAATAACTCCCTGGACACTTTTTTTGTCCGCACCTCGAAAACGCACGGCCCGCCACTGCTGTTTCCTTAAGATCCACCGAAGTAAAGAAAACATGATCATTAAAATGATGTCACACTGCTCCAGTTAATCGTGTTTGATACGTTTACAGGAAATTAGTTTCAAAAGAAGAATTTAACTCCTTCAACGAATCGCCACCTTAACGTGGTGGAGGAGTTTGAGTGGCTCAGTGATCCTGGGAGCTATGTTGTCCGGGGCATCAGCCCCTGGTAGGGTCTCCCAAGGCAAACAGGTCTCAGGGGAGAGCCCAGACTAAGGGCAGTTCAAAAAAACCCTGATGAATAGCAGCCCACGGTCGAAAGTTACCTCGCCCGGACAAGGGAAACCGGGGCACCCTCCCGGAGCCAGACCCAGGAGGGGAGCTCGTCGGCGAGCGTCTGGTGGCCGGGCTTTCGCCCATGGGCCCCGGTCGGGCTCAGCCCGAAGAAACTTCATGGAGCAGCAGTCGCCCTGTGGACCCACCACTCGCAGGGAGAATTATCGGGGTCGGGTGCTATGTAGACCGGGCGGCGGGCCAGGCGGGAGACCTGGGCGGGCCGATCGCCGGCAGCATAGACTAGCTCTAGGGACGTGGAATGTCACCTCGCTAGCGGGAAAAGAGCCGGAGCTGGTGCAGGAGATGGAGCGGTACCAGCTAGATATAGTTGGGCTCACCTCCACGCACAGCACAGGCTCTGGAACCAAGCTCCTGGAGAAGGGTTGGACTTTGTCCTTTTCTGGAGTTGCCCAGGGTGAGAGGCGCCGGGTGGGAGTGGGGATACTCACGAGCCCCCGGCTGAGCGCCGCTATGTTGGAGTTTTCCCCGGAGAACGAGAGGGTCGCCTCCCTGCGCCTACGGGTTGCGGGGAGTAAGGCTCTGACTGTTGTTTGTGCTTATGCACCGAACAGCATTTCAGAGTATCCGGCCTTCTTGGAGTCGGCGGGAGGGGTCCTGGAAAGGGCGCCGCCTGCCGACTCCATAGTTCTCCTGGGAGACTTCAACGCTCACGTGGGCAATGACAGAGAAACCTGGCGGGGCGTGATTGGGAGGAACGGCTTGCCCGATCTGAACCCGAACGGTGTTTTGTTGTTGGACTTCTGTGCTAGCCACAGTTTGTCCATAACAAACACCATGTTCGAGCATAAGGTGGCTCATAAGTGTACCTGGTACCAGAGCACCTTAGGCCGGAGATCAGTGATCGACTTTGTAATCGTATCATCTGATCTGCGGCCGTATGTCTTGGACACTCGGGTGAAGAGAGGAGCAGAGCTGTCAACTGATCACCACCTGGTGGTGAGTTGGATCAGATGGCGGGGGAGTCGGCTAGAAAGACCTGGCAAGCCCAAATGTGTAGTGAGGGTGAACTGGGAACGTCTGGCAGAGGATCCTGTCCGGGAGGTCTTCAACTCCCATCTCCGGAAGAGCTTCTCACAGATCCCGAGGGAGGCTGGGGACATGGAATCCGAGTGGACCATGTTCAAAGGAGCTGTGGTCGGAAGGTCATCGGTACCTGTCGTGGCGCGGCAACCCGAGAACCCGGTGGTGGACACCGGGGGTGAGGGAAGCTGTCAAACTGAAGAAGGAAGCCTTTCGGGCCTGGCTGGCCAAGGGGTCTCCTGAAGCAGCTGACAGGTACCGGCAGGCCAGAAGGGCTGCAGCTGCGAAGGTCGCGGATGCTAAAACTCGGGCATGGGAGGAGTTCGGGGAGGCCATGGAGAAGGACTTTCGGTTGGCCTCAAAGAAGTTCTAGCAAACCATCCGACGGCTCAGGAAGGGAAAGCAGGGTCTACCCCAGGCTGTTCTCAGCGCGGGGGGGGGGACTGCTGACCCGGACTGGGGACATCGTCGGGCGGTGGAAAGAGCACTTTGAGGAACTCCTAAACCCGGCCAACATGTCCCCTGGAGAGGGGGCAGCGCCGGAAGACTTTGGGGTGGTTGCACCCATATCCCTGGCAGAGGTCGCTAAGGTAGTCAAAAAGCTCCTTGGTGGCAAGGCGCCGGGGGTGGATGAGATTCGCCCTGAGATGCTGAAAGCGCTGGACATTGTTGGGCTGTCTTGGCTGACACGCCTCTTCAGTGTCGCATGGGGGTCGGGAACAGTGCCCTTGGACTGGCAGACCGGGGTGGTGATTCCCATCTTCAAGAAGGGGGACCGGAGAGTGTGCTCGAACTATCGTGGTATCACACTGCTCAGCCTCCCGGGAAAAGCTTATGCCAGGGTGCTGGAAAGGAGTCTCCGACCGCTTGTCGAACCTCGGATT
Source organism: Myoxocephalus aenaeus (assembly GCA_038501785.1). NCBI lineage: Eukaryota > Metazoa > Chordata > Actinopteri > Perciformes > Cottidae > Myoxocephalus > Myoxocephalus aenaeus. Next base: position 4,910,233 of record JBAMJR010000189.1, read on the forward strand.
CAAGACGAACAGTGCGGATTCCGTCCCGGCCGTGGAACAGTGGACCAGCTCTTTACCCTCGCAAGATTACTGGAGGGGTCCTGGGAGTTTTGCCCAACCAGTCTACATTTGCTTTGTGGACTTGGAGAAGGCTTTCGACCGGGTCCCTCGGGGTTTTTTGTGGGGGGTGCTGCGGGAGTATGGGGTGCCGGACCCGTTGGCACGGGCCATCCGGTCTCTGTACGCCTGCAGTAGGAGCTGTGTTCGTATCCTCGGTAGTAAGTCAGACACATTCCCGGTGGGTGTTGGCCTCCGCCAGGGCTGCCCTTTATCACCGGTCCTGTTCGTGACTTTCATGGGCAGGATATCTAGGCGCAGCCAAGGGGCGGAGAGGATCCGGTTCGGGAGTCTCGGGATCGCCTCTCTGCTGTTCGCAGATGATGTGGTCCTGTTTGCCTCCTCGGACCGTGACCTCCAGCATTCACTGGGGCGTTTTGCAGCCGAGTGTGAAGCGGCAGGGATGAGAGTTAGCACCTCCAAATCTGAGGCCATGGTGCTCTGCCGGAAACCAGTGGATTGCTCCCTCCAGGTGGGGACAAACTGCCTACCCCAAGCGAAGGAGTTCAAGTATCTCGCGGTCTTGTTCACGAGTGAGGGTAAGGTGGAGCGTGAGATCGACAGGCGGATCGGTGCGGCTGCAGCAGTAAAACAGGCGCTGTACCGGTCCGTCTTGGTGAAGAGGGAGCTGAGCCGGAAGGAAAAGCTCTCCATTTACTGGTCGGTCTACGTTCCAACCCTCACCTATGGTCATGAACTCTGGGTCGTGACCGAAAGAACGAGGTCTCGGATACAAGCGGCCGAAATGAGCTTCCTCCGTAGGGTGGCCGGGCTCAGCCTTAGAGATAGGGTAAGGAGCTCGGACATCAGGGGGGAGCTTGGAGTCGAGTCGCTGCTCCTTCGTGTCGAAAGGAGTCAGCTGAGGTGGTTCGGGCATCTAATCAGGATGCCTCCTGGACGCCTCCCATTAGAGGTTTTCCAGGCACGTCCAACTGGTAGGAGACCCCGGGGAAGACCGAGGACACGCTGGAGGGATTATATCTCCCGGCTGGCCTTGGAACGCCTCGGGATCCTCCAGAATGAGCTGGAAAGTGTTGCGGGTGAGAGGGAGGCCTGGGTCGGCCTGCTGAACCTGCTGCCACCGCGACCCGACCCCGGATAAGCGGCTGATAATGGATGGATGGATGGATGGATGGAGAAGAATTTAATATCGAGTCAAACAGACGTATTAAAGCGGTAAGAAGTTAAGTTAAAGACAACAAGCCAAATTCCATGAAACAATAACTGTAGATGAATCAAATGAATATTGTCGAAGGAAATACAGATTTCTTAATAAATGGCTCACATCTGTCTTTAAAATCTATATATTTTTTTAGAAAGGTTTCTCTAAAATCTTTAAACTTCTATATTTGATCTGCATGTTCAACTCAGTGATATTGAGATTATGTTTAAATTCAGTGGCGGGCCGTCAGGGCCTGCTAAGCCTTCTCTGCTGGCCTAAACAGAATCACAAAGTTATAGCTATTTTATAATTTAATTTTTAAATTCTTTATATTTTTTTATAATTAAAAGTTATATCTATTTCATAATTTAATTGTTTTTCACAAATACACTTACATGTATTATAATAATGTTTCCCTATTATCTTATTTTCTCATTGCACAAGCTCCTGTCTTGTCTGCTCCTCAGCTTCTGTCTGCTCGCGGGCGGCTTGGCAGCTGTTAAGTGCTATGCTTAACGCTCTTGCCCAGAGAAAATCCACGGCCCGCCACTGTTTAAATTATGATGTGATCAATAGTATAGAATCAACGTTATGATCAACTGTAACAATTCTGTGAATATTTAACTGCTTTATTAAAAATGAGCCGACTGGAAATATGAACAAAAAACGCTGCCCCTGAATGCATCACACGTAATACACATGTTTATACAAAAACATTCTCACTTTAAAAAAACAACATTCTCACTTAAAAAAAAACGTTCTCTTATATTCTCACTGATTTTCTTGTTGTTTCCCTTGGAAGCCGTCGTCATGTAATACGTTCATAAAGATGTGATCCTAATGTTGCTTATCATCAGTGAAACATAAAGACTGAAGAGTTGAAGGAGTACACGGACACTGTCTTTATTCATGTGTTGGACACGAGGACACGAGGACTCACATTCTCTGTCCACACTCTTCTCTTTACAAATTATTAGAAAACTGTACAGTAACAAAAGAAATCAAAAATCATGGAAACGTGTCTTTCTTTTCTCTTCTGGAACAAACAAGAAAACTGAAAGAAGAAACTTTCCATGCAGCGATTTAAAAAAGAACCTGAGTGTTTGAAATATGGACAGACAAAGAGAGACGTAAAGAAACCTAGAGAGACAAAGAGAGCAGCTCTCAGAAGGTAAATCTGGTCAAACAGGAAGCGGAACCCTTTGTCTTTCAGTCTTTTTGTCTCTTTTTGTCTTTCAGTCTTTCAGTCTCTGTCTTTTTGTCTCTTTCTGTCTCTTTGTCTTTCATTCTTTTTGTCTCTTTGAGTCTTTCTGTCTTTTTTGTCTTTCAGTCTTTTTGTCTTTTCATCATGAAACTCGTATCTAAATATTATAAAAAAACAGAATTATGAATCTTCTCCTTTTCTTTCTAAAACGTAAACTTATTTTTTAGCATATAAACAAACTGTCACATCATCTTTTTGCATAACGGATATATTATGAGTTTGTTTTTACGATCAGCACCATAAACATGGTAAAATGTAATAAATACATCAATACTTAGGGTGGGTTGCACCAACATGGATTACATTAATCCTGGTTTAGAGAGAATCTAGGGTTAGTAAATCTAGGTTTAAACTGGTTTATAATTAATCAGAGATGTGTTGCACATCTTAATTGTAACCCTGGATTAGTGAAACTAGTTTAAACAAGGGTTAAAACAGGATTAGTTTATGTTGCCGTGGAAAAATTTCGTTACTGATACTGTTAGTTACCGTTTATAGCCTACCACGACAGCGGCTATAGCTAATAAACTCTGTCACTCTAGCTAGCTATTATGGCACGTCAAAGAGGGTCAAACTTTTCAACATTTGAAAAGATGTTGCTGACCGAGTTAATGGAGGAGTTTAACTCCAGCTACTAGGAGCTGGAGAAGTGGTGGCACAGCAAAAGTCCTCTCACTTCCATGCTTGATTGCTGGTCCAACCTTCCCATTGAGGTATATGACAGACTCCTTTGTGAATCTATACCGCTGTGAAAACTCGCTGTTGTCATAAAATTCAATTGGGTTTAACCTATCTCTAATTTTCCTGCGAGGAACTCTTTCCTCTAACCCCATCCAGCGAAGATATGCAGCCATGTTGTCAATAAAACGGAGATAAACCTCCTCCATGGGTGGTTTAAATATAACTGCTAATCCAGGTTTAGTCTAGGTTTAAAATAACTGGTGCAACAGATTTGATTTTAATCTAGATTTAAATGGAAATTAAACAGAGATTGCCAAAGGGTTAGATTTACCCAGGATTAATTGTAAAATAAGGTTAAACTAGGTTTAAAGTTTGGTGCAACTGGATTAAAAGACAAACCTGGTTTAAACCTAGTTTAAGAGTTAATCCTTGTTGGTGCAATTCAGCCTTAGTGTATTAAATTAGATAATAAATATAAAGGCACTTCCAGAACGCTCATCCTTCTGTTCCTCCACTGTGATTGGACGTCACCAGAGACATCAAAGGACCATGAATCCATCAGGAACACCAGTCGTCTACCAGTCGTCCACCGGTCGTCCTCCAGTCGTCCTCCAGTCGTCCTTCAGTCGTCTACGAGTCTAGAGAGAGACTGGTGATCTCTAGAGATACGTGTCCGTCAGTCCGACTGATCCGCGATCAGCTCCTGTCTTAGTGAACCAGCCTGGAAACTATCACTAAGAAAACGTGTGGAACCAGCCGATTGGTGTAAAGAGTCCACACATGGAGGACAGCTGGACCGCCGGAGACCGGCGAAGATTACTGTTCGCGTCCCACTGTTCACGTCCCGCTTAGTCACGTCGTTAGTCACGTCGTTAGTCACGTGAGTCGGGCATTCCTGTTGCAGTACCACTGGTGGCCACAGGGGATACGTCCAGGTGTCTCCTCTCACGCCTCCACTTCCTGCTGTCCTGCCTGCATGGCGGCTGCGATATCGAAGCAGGTCTCCATCATGACGCGGGACTTGCAGAGGTTGACGCAGTACTCCAGCTCTGCCGTGGCCTGAGCCAGAGCCTCCAGGTACTCCTGGGACTCCTGGTCCAGGTCCTGGTCCACATCGACTGGAAGAGGGTAAGGGGGGACAAAGACCGGAATAGATGGGTTAGTGTTAAAAACATTTAATAAAGGAGATGCATGCTGGGATACACTGATGCAGCCTGACTTTTTTATTAGGAACTTTAACTCTGTGTTGGTTCTGACGCTCCCTGTGGACTAAAGTGGTAGTGTTGGTTATGGCGCCCCTTTGGACTAAAGTGGTAGTGTTGGTTATGGCGCCCCCTTTGGACTAAAGTGGTAGTATTGGTTCTGGTGCCCCATGTGGACTAAAGTGGTAGTGTTAGTTCTGGCGCCCCCTGTGGACTAAATTGGTAATGTCTCTGAGCACCAGGGTCCCTTTAGAAAACCTCTCATTTTACTGCAGCAGGTCTGACAGTCTGCCCCTCTCAGTCCTGGTTCATGTTCTCCCGTGCCCCCCTTCCCCTCCAGGAAGGAGGAGCTTTAAGAATAACTCTATAGAAACAGATCATCTTCTCTCTGATGGTCTGTTTACTGATGGAAGTCTATAGAGGATCAGGACCTGGTAAAGGTTCAGGATCATCATCAGTACCACATAGCAAACATAGTACAGGGCTACAGGTCTACAGGCCAACAAGATACAGGTCGACTGGATACACGACCACAGGTCTACAGGATACAGGACTACAGGATACAGGACCATAGGTCTACAGGACTACAGGACCATAGGACTACAGGATACAGGACCACAGGATACAGGACTGTACTCACACTCTCCGCTCCACTTGCTGGGGTCCAGCATCAGCCGGGTCTTGGTCTCCTCCAGGTCCTCCTTCAGCGTCCCGTGTTTGCTCTTCAGCTCTTGGATCTGCTGCTGTCTCTTCTCCAGCATCCTCAGCCGGGCGTTGAAGTAGAGCAGACCCTGAGGACCCATCAAACACAAGCTGCTGAGGGCCCCCTCAGACTCTGCAGGTAGACCCCCTCAGGTGGTCTACGGAGGATATCAGGAGGAGCGAGGGGCTGCTGACCCGCTTCACGTCGAGTTCAATAAGGAGGCAGCCGCTGGTAAGATTAGCATGCGAGCTAATCCGCTAACGGGGAAGGAGGACTAAGGACTGAAGGGGACCAGGTGAGGAACCAGGTAACGCTTCATGACACCTGTTGTTGTTGTTGACAACTGAAACATTATTATGAAAAGGTTTCTCATGAAGCTCATTGTTCGTTTATTACATTAATTAAACGAGCGCCAAACAGCATACGGTATGATATGAGTGTTATTGGCTCCGCACCCTCTCCCTCTCAGCCAATCAGGTGCTCAGCACATTACAAGTTTGATCATCTGATTTACTGAACGATATTCTTCATATTTCAGTCAAAGGGAGATGATTTATGATTTATGATGAACTCACCTTCTCCACGTCGTGGAGCTGCAGACAAAAAGAAGAAATCAATCAGCACCTGCTTTCATGTCTCCTCTTCTTCCTCACCTCCTCCTCCTCCTCACCTCTGACCCCGCCCCCAGCTCTCTCCTCCTCTGCAGGTGCTCCAGGTCGTCGATCTCGTACACCTTGATCTCAAAGGGCTCCTTCAGGGCTCCGCCCAGCAGGGGCGTGTCCACCCACGGCCCCACCCCCCTGCCCAGAGAGGAGGTGTCTGGGAGGGAAGCCGGGATCAGGCGTCTCCTCAGGAAGCCTGGAGGTCACAACAGGAGGTATGACATCTTCACTGGTTATTAAACACATCCTGTGTCTCTGACAGGGAGTGTGTGTGTGTGTGTGTGTGTGTGTGTGTGTGTGTGTGTGTGTGTGTGTGTGTGTGTGTGTGTGTGTGTGTGTGTGGAAGAAGAGGGGGATTGAGTGTGTGTAGATGAGGGGCTGTGTGTGTGTGTGTGTGTGTGTGTGTGTGTAGATGAAGGGGAGTGTGTATGTAGATGATGGGGAGTGTGTGTGTGTGTGTGTAGATGAAGGGGAGTGTGTGTGTGTGTGTGTGTGTGTGTGTGCGTTTAGATGAGGGTGTGTGTGTGTGTGTGTGTAGATGAAGGGGAGTGTGTATGTAGATGATGGGGAGTGTGTGTGTGTGTAGATGAAGGTGAGTGTGTGTGTGTGTGTGTGTGTGTGTGTGTGTGTGTGTGTGTGTGTGCGTGTAGATGAGTGTGTGTGTGTGTGTGTGTGTGTGTGTGTGTGTGTGTGTGTGTGTGTGTGTGTGTGTGTAGATCAGTGATTCTTAACCATAGGGCCGCGGCCCCCCCATTGGGCCGCGAGCCCCACCTAGAGGGCCGCCAAAAACTTTCCGTTTTTCACCTGTGGGCCGCGAGGGTCGCGGGAACGCATAGGTAATAAATTGAAGACACCAGAGATATTACTGTTATCCACGAGACGCTCAGTTACAATACAGCTTCCCACCACTTGGTGGCGGTAATGCATCAGTCCGTTATTTAACAAGCTCTAATATGCAGAAGAAGAAACTCAGCCAGCAGCTAGCTAGCCTGTAGCAAAAGTTGCAAGTATTTAAAACGAAATAATGAAGATGAAAGTGCTTTAAATGTTATTTACAGTTTATTTAATTTGAAAATTCTTATTTTGAATTGTGTGCACACAGATATTCTCCTAAGAAAGTAAAAACCTCACTTTTACTGTCTTAAATATTGAGGTTTGAGGTTTAATAAAAAAAATTGATTAACCGAGAGCAGTGTCGTTGTTCAATAATACAATTAATCCTAAAAAAAAAATACTTTCATTATAATTGTGCACAGTGTATTTATTTTATTACCACATATTTGGGGCGGCTGTAGCTTTGGGGCGGCTGTAGCTCAGGGGGATGAGTGGTCGTTCAGCAACCACAAGGTAGCCGGCTTGATCCCCAGTAAGACACCCAACCCCAAACCGCCCCCCAACCAAGGATGGGCCAAATGCAGAGAAGAATCTCCCCAAGGGGATTAATAAAAGGATAATTTCTTCTTATATTATTTATCAAAATCAAAAAAAATTATCTGTTTTTTGAGTCTCCCTTGTTTTTGTAGAACAATCAAATTATTAGTTATTTTTGTGTTAATATGCCTGACTTGAGCCTTCAAATTAGTTATTCTATCAGCTTGATTTGTTCCATGACTTGTTGTCTGTACAGGTTTACATACACATGATCAATAAATGTCTTTGTGATGATCACATTGGATCAGGTCATTTATTTGATAAGGTTTTTGCTTGTTAAACTGTAAGTAGATTTTATTTAGTTATTGAATACAAGTCAAACCAAGAGTGAGATCAATTAGTTAATAAACCAATACAGTGTTAATATTTGAATGGGCCACTTTGTACTTGAAAAGTTAGGCCCCGAGGTCAAAAAGGTTAAGAACCCCTGGTGTATATGAGGGTGTGTGTGTGTGTGCGTGTGTAGATGAGTGTGTGTGTGTGTGTGTGTGTGTTCAGGGGGAATCTCAGCAGCTCATGAATTATTCATGACCTGGATCCACAGACTGAAGGCTGATTCTGAACAACGAGCATGAATCACAAACAGCTGCTGGAAGGCGACACCCTGCTACATAATGTGCATGGCTGTAGATCCGATGATAACACCATGCCACATAATGTGTGTAGCTGTAGATCTGATGATAACACCGTGCCACATAATGCGCATGGCTGTAGATCTGATGATAACACCTTGCCACATGAATGTGCATGGCTATAGATCTGAGGGAGTTGTTCCTGTTCTCATGTGAGGGTCAAAGGTCAGAGGATGTCGTATGTGTACAGATTGTAAAGAGTTTGTGATTTTGGGCTCTACAAAATAAATGTAATTGTTCCTCATATGGAACGAGAAGTCAACGTGGATTTATTCTTCACATAACTTTCGTTCTGTTTTATTTTTTTAACCCAAAAGAAACCGAAAGTTTCCTGTCAAGACGGAAGTTCATTTTGAAAAGACATCATAAGAATAAGCTGAACTGTGTCAATGTTTCCTTCATCAAATAACCATAAACTCACCGTTTCCTCTCTTCTTGGGTGATTTAGAAACTCTGCTTCTGTTGGACGACGCTCCACCCTCGTTGACTGACTCGTGCGCTGACGAGGCGCTGCCGGTGGTCTCGCTGTCCCGGATCATGCTCTCGTAGCCGCTGCTCGTCCCGCTGTGGTGGAACAGGGCGGTGCGGCCCATGGCGGGCGGCAGCTCTCCGCTGAGGACGCTGCTGTTTTCGCTGCCGTGCCCGCTGCTGTAGCGCTGAGGCCTCCGGGGCGCCGTGACCTTGCTGTAAGGCGACGGTGGTGGCGCGTTGCTCGCCGTCCCGCCATCACTTCCTGTTTCTCCGGACCCCCTGCCGAGCTGCTTCCTCTGGCTCCCGGCTGCTAACTCGCTGACCCGGCTGTTAGCCGCCCTGCTCACGGCCTGCTTGGTGCCCATGACGGTGCCTCTTCCCGTCTTGGCTGCTGCCCCCGACCGAGCCGGGGACCTACCAGTTGAAGGTAGGCTGGCGTGGCGTCCGGCTACATTATCGAGAGGTTTAGGGGAGGAGCTCAGGCTCTTGGAACCGCTGGTGGATAAAGTTTGAACCTTTGATCCACCAGACATTGCTGCTCGAGAGCTGCCGTTGCCTTTGACCGGCCCCAGTTTGCTTGTAGTTGCAAAGACACCAGGAGAAACTTGGGAAGGAGAACCAGATGTGAAAGAGGAGGCCGGAGCCCCGAGTCTTGGAAGAGATCGGTTGGATCTGCTGCTGCTCTCCCTGGACAGTTCGAACTTAGACCCAGCTAGAGTTGGACTTTCACATCTCTCCAAAGACATCAGACTCCTGTAGTACCTGGAAGACTCAACTTTGCTCCCTCGTGTCTTCAGGCTGGAAGACGTTCTGACAAAACCATGTTCAGTTTTTAGGCTAGATGTTCTGTGGCTGAACGGATCTGCCCGCAGCCTCATATGGAATTCTTCCTCTGAGGTTTTAGGGAATGAGAACCTTCCAGTATCGCTGCTGGTTTTCAAGGCACTTGGAGGTAGTGCAGTCCTTGTCTTTAGTTCTTGGCTTGACTGTCTGGCAGGTGGAGCAAGAGGGGAGATGTTTCCAGATGCAGACCTCAAGATCACAATGCCTTTCTGCCCATTCAACTTTTTCCCCAAGGACGAGAACCTTAGAGTACCTGAAGCGCCCTCATGACCCCATTTTGATTCAGAATTCTGGGGAACAGAAACGGTTCCGAGAGCGTCTCCTCTCCTGCTGCTGGACATCTCACAACCGTCCACAACCCTATGAGCAGAAGACGATGTGGTTGCCTTTGGTAGCCGAGGTGCACTGTCACTGTTTCCTCCGGGCCTCTTAGAGGAAACACCACTTATGCCACTTCTTGGTGGCTTACCTGCAGAGAGAAACACGACCTCTCTGGGATCAAACTGACTTTTTCCCTGAAGCAAAACGTTGTCATGTCTCCCTTCCTGTCTGCTGCAGCCCACAGCTGCAGATGAGGTAGGCTTGTTTTTCCTGGGAAGACTGGAATGGGTGACGGGATTTGGAATCTGTGATGACACAGCAGTGTTCAGAGTACTGGCTCTCACCGTGAGAGAGGCTTTGGTGGAGTCAGGGGATGGAGGACACTTGGTAAAAGAAGGTTTGTTTGGAGCAGCAGGGTCACAGTCCAACTCTGAGAAGCAGACGCCGCTGTCATTCAGGGAGCTCTTGATGCTGTGCTGCAGAAACATCTGTTTATGAAATACACTTGGCGAGATTAGCATGGATGCATTCTCTGATGCTGTGACTTTGTCCCTCAAGTAGCTTTTTAAACAAGTGCCTTCACTTTCAGCCGAATCAGCGCTCACTTCCCTCGGCTGCTTGTTGCCATGTTGAGGAAACAATGCTTCCTGGCGGTCGGTGCCAACATCGGCTCCGGGTCCCACAGTGCCTTGTTGACGCGCGTAAGCGTCATACTCGTCGTTAATGCTGCTGATGATGCTGACGGGCCGAGAGCCGGAGGACAACGCCTGGAGAGAGCAGTCGCTGTTGAAGCTGAGGAGGTTGGAGGGGCGGCCATTGTCCGGGACAAGGACGAGAGGAAGCTCCTCTACGACCGTGAACACAAGCTCGTCCTCCCCGTTGAGCTCCACAGGCTGCTGCAATGTGACGGTAGTCCTCAGAAAATCCCTGTCAAGGTGTCCTCCGAAGAGAGCTGCCCGAAGACTGTGGGCCCTTTCCATGTTTGGAGACCCCAGGGGCTGGCCTCGCCTCGGTGCTTGTTGACCCACTGGGGGAGTCCTACCTACGACCTCCCGGGGCTGAGATGCTGCACTGGATGTCGTGGGTAAGGACGGAGAGGCTGACGGCTTGGGAACACCTCCTCTGAGGTAGACCTTCTCCCTCACCACAGGCTCTGAGTCCTGGGAGAAACTCCAACTAGGTTTCATCACACATGGGAGTTTCTCCCCATCTGCACTGGTCCGTTTGGAAGTGTCTGTGAGGCCACCGGCTGAAGGGAATGTGGACTGTTCCTGATCGGGTTCATTTGTGCATGTGGTTGATGTACTTTCTGAGTTCCCGTGGGAGGAAATTCTATCAGATCTGGGTGGAGACATTGTCTCGGTGGGTTTAGAGGCTCCGGTCAGTGCTGCCGGGCCGTCGATGAAGTCGAGTCTCTCCTGCAGCTCTGCAAACGTGTTACACTTCAAGTGATTGCCATCAGGCCCAGGTGCATCTTTGACTCTCTTTCTGTTCAGCGAGGGGATGATGGGAATGAAGGAAGGTGGTCCCTCGTTGTCGCTGAGCTCTCGGTCTGAGATGGCCACCCCTCCGGGTCCGACGTAGATCACGGTGTCGCAGGAGTGTCCGCTGCTGGAAGAGTAGTCGGGGTCGCTGGACAGCAGCAGGGGCGTGTCCGGGTCGAGGGCCACGATCTTCGGGTGGAACGGTCGAAGATGAGGAGGTCGATGGGACGGGCCTTCCTCGCAGGAACTCTCCCCTCCGGAGGAGCTGGAGGCGTACTGGAGACAGAGAAAACATCACACCGGATTCACATGAGAACTGTACAGCGATCGACCTGAAGGCAAATCCATCGAACGGCATGGACACACTGAGGTTAGAAGAGCACACTGTGGGCGGGATAAAGATGCATGTGAATGAGATGCATGAGCTTGTAACCATATGGCTGTTTTCAATCCATAAAACACAAATACACCTCGAATGAGAGCGACAGCCTCTTTCATCTCACCGCCCCAGAGCAACAGCGATATTGATTATCTGTCATATCAGGAAATAACTCACTGAATTATGACCGTGTGACTCTCTGACCCGATCACAGGTTTACATTATAGATTAGAACACCAGCTTCATTAAGATACTGAAAATAAAAATACAATTTAAATATGCCCTTTAAAGTTGAGTTAGATGTTATGAATGTGGTTTTCAAAACTATAAAATGTCACCTTTTACTTTCGGTTTCAGCTTTGTTTTGGAAAATAATATTTTATCTTTGAGCCAAAGGTTCCAGTTTCTTTTAAATGTGACGTTTCCCTCTGATTTATCACGCCTCATATAAAATATTACAGTTTGCATCCGTGCAACAAAGAACATAACTATTGTTGTTAGTTCCCTTCACATGGGAATAATTTAAGGTAAATTTTTTACGCCTCAATAAAATCTTCTTAATTACATAAGCCATTCGACTTATGAAAAGCCACAGAACAACAGGGTCTTTTTTTCACACTTTCATAATATTGTTGTGGTTTACAAACTTTAAAATGCCCTTTAAGGGACAAATACAGTATCTTGGATTAAATAGAAAACATTATTGATTGTTCAGAATTTACATTTCTGTTTTTCTGTATTTTGACTTTGTCGTTTTGTTTTAGAGTATTATTTTTGGCACCATGAAGCACAACATGTAAATCTTTTAAATGACATTTAAATGGCATTAATAATAACACAAATAAAAAAACATTCAGTTTAACAATGTGATTTTAGAAATCCACAAAGACATTAAAGTATCCTGATCTACTGCGTTCATGATGGATTTAAATTGGTAAATAAAAAAAATATATAACTATCAGCAAACCAAGTCTCTTATAACCCTAAACGGAAATCATCGACTGAACGAGAGATGAAGAACCTTGGACTTCTTCTTCCTCATGCGGTGGATGCGGGAGGCCAGCTGCACTGTGGTCAGCGTCTCCATGTAGTTGGCCGGGGAGTCGGAGACGTGGGCGATCATGGTGGTTCGGCAGTTGATGTTGCCGAGAGATTCGCTGAGCAGCATGGTGAGCTTACTGTCCCTGAATAATACATCAAGAAACCCCTCGTTAGCCAAAAGAAAGAGGGAAAAAAAGAGCAAAGACAGGCCTGAGAAGCCCCCACAGGACCCCAGAAACCATTCATTACCCCACGCAACAGTCGGGCACCGATAAGCAGAAAGGGAATAGGAAAGATCTCCCATTCAACATTAATGAAGCCCACTTTGAACTTCATGCCACATGTGAACTGTCGTCAGAAACGGAGCGAAGCGTAGATGAAATCCTGCCTTAAAAGTAGAGTAGAGCCACAGGGGTCACATTCTGAATCTACTGCAATCTACACTTCTTTTAACCACAACAGCAAAGCTCAGGTCCAAGTTTTAAGCAAATGTATGACATAGGGGCCTACCCATAGGGGGCGTGCCCGTAGAGAGCCTACCCATAGGGAGCGTGCCCTTTGGGGACGTTCCCGTCGGGGCGTGCCTGTAGGGGACTTGCCCATAGGGGACGTGCCCGTGGGAAACGTACCTGTAGGGGACGTGCCCGTGGGAAACGTACCTGTAGGGGACGTGCTTGGCCCCGTTGGCGAGGGCAAGGATGACGTTTCCCAGCGCAGACAGAGACAGACACTGTCCTCCTCCTCCCTCTCTGGTCCGGCTGATGTCCGTCTCACAGCTTCCCAGATCCAGGAGGTGGAGACGACTCCGCCCAGACACTGAGAGACAGAGGAGGCATGTTTATAAATAACATACAACACGACCTGTTTAACAATCAGTCAATTCATTTAATGACAATCACCTTGTTGGCTGTTTAAAGTCATTTATCAAGTAAAAATACCATCAGCTGCCGGTGATTAGTGAGTCTCCACTCACCTTCTGCTCTTTAAAACAACATTCAAGTCTAATCTTGGACGTATAGTTTATGAATCTTTGCTTCTGTTGTTCAATACATGTTCTCTGAATGGAGACTTCTGATCCAGTGGATCTCAGTGGTTTCTGAGAGCAAACTAATGATATACCGACCAATCACAGCTCTGCTATCAGAGGAGACAAGAACCCCATTACAATCATAACACGATCATAAAATATGTTCATATAGACATGACACAGATCTCAGAATTGAAACAAGTCTTTGTTTTGCAAGTCAAGACCAACAAGTCCCAACTCAAGGTCTCAAGTCAAGACCAACAAGTCCCCAAGTCAAGACCAACAAGTCCCAAGTAAAGCTACCCAGTCATGCCATAAGTCTTGAGTCAAACAGTTTTATTTGACCACAAACATGTATAAATGTCTGGTTTGATAAAGGTTCAGCTTCTGCAGCTCAGACTGATACTCTGAACAGTATATAGTATATAATATATATATACGGTTCAGAGTATATATATATATATATGTACTTATCAGTATGTTATCGCCGCTCATTTCATTAAGTTGGCATCAGCAAGATTTACAAACTGCTGAGAGCGGCTGAGTTTAATAAACCCTGCAGGACATGGAGGCTTCAGGCCTCATTAGCCATGCACATTTATTCCAGCTGTGGACAGAGACGCAGTGAAGCACAAACGCTGGAAATGTCTCTGCTGCGACAGGCAGACGTGGGCGGCGGTGGCTAAGTGGTTAGCATGCCAGTCTATCACTCAGTGGGTTAGTGGTACACGCCCCGGCTCTGCCAGTCCCTGTCGTTGTGTACTTGAGCAAGACACTTAACCCTTAATTGCTCCCTGTTGCTGTGTCTGTGGTGTATAGAGCAAAAATGTAAGTCGCTTTGGATAAAAGCGTCAGCTAAATGTAATGTGTAGTGTTAGTGTAGCCTCTCTGCTCCTTAAAGTTCTTGTTGAGCACCTCTGCAGCTCAGAATGAAGCTAATTAGCCGCCGCACACCGCTAACGCTAGATCCTATTCCCGCCTGAGGGGTCGGCGTCTCCGGCCGGCTGCTTCTTCATTTACTGCTTGTTGAACTGATGCCTGTGCAGGTGCATTCACTTCAGTTGAAACATTTGTTTGTCACATTTCTCCACAATTAAACCAAAATAAAACCAGCCGGTCCTTATCAGAGATCTGTGTTTCAGGCTGAAGATTAATTTTAAGCAAATCCTCAATTTATCCACATGAAGAAAAAAAAAGAAACAAATAGATTAAGGCTGGCACCTTTCTATATTTTCCAGATCCAAACCAACACGTTGGTCCGTCTCTCAACACTGTCTGACTTCCTGTGTTTGTCTTTTCTAAAACAGCTGCTCACTGTCGTTTTTAATCAAACAAACAGAAGGAAATCCTGACTCACAGGGACGTGTGATTGAGTCAAGATAAACTACAGTGTTAGTGAAATGCATCCTGGAAATGGTAGTATTTTCTGAATCTTTTTGAAGAACTTTATACTCCAGACAAACACACACTGACTTGCTGCCTTGCTGCCTTTGTCCAGCCTCTCCTGGTTGAGGTGCAGGGTGAACAGGAAGTGCGTGTTCCTCTGGGCCTCCTGGTCGCTCGGCGCCCGGCTGCACCTCCTCGCTGTCAGAGCGGTGTCCAGGAAAAACGCTGCTCGCTCTGCGTTGTTCGCCCGGAGCTCCGTCTGGTTCTGCAGCTGATGGAGAGAAACAGACTTGAGGCAAAGGGAACAATAACCTGCTAGTGCTAATGCTATAACTAGTGTAGCATTAGCAATAGGTCCTCTGTAGGATTATGCAGCCAGACGAGATCCCCTTCTCGATACGGCTGATGACGTGCCGTTCCATCATAGTACAGTTTTTGTTTCTCATGGGCGTCAGCACCACTCTGCCTGGCACCACAAAAAGAAAAAAAGTTTATGATAAAAATATCATAAAAAAAAAAGGTCACAAAGTCTGCATGAGAAAGAGGCATGTCCAAGGGCACCATATCCGATGGCAGCAACATATCATGAGTTAAAAAGTAGGGAGTGTAGCTTGTGGAGGCATGAACAGATGTGTTATAGGCAAAAGCCACCTGCTTCAGATAATCATTCCATTCACCTCCGCAGGCAAGCAATGATTTGGCCAGTTGATCGATGAGAGTCCGATTAAACCTTTCGACCAAGCCATCTGATTTGGGGTTATAAAGCGTGGTGCGCGTTTTCTTAATCCCCAAAAGTTTACACAGTCTTTGAACAATCCCAGTTTGAAACTGGTCACTGTGAACCACTTCTGGAACGCCATGTACCAGCACGTAATCCTCAAACAGACACTGTGCTACTGACTGGGCCGTTTGATTAGGAAGATACTGTCTGGCCCAGCATGGACAACTTTGTTTCTCCTCCCCGGTGTTACACCCCAACTGGTTTTCAAACCTACTGGTTTCCCTACGCGTGCATGCGTTGTCTTCACTTCACCGCTGCAGCGGTTTTCTGTCTGGTCATCAGATTCGTCACATATTCACAAACATATTGCTGGAGATCTTCAAGCCACATTTCATATCCATTGCAGCGATCGTGATTGTATAAGTGAGCACTGCATCACAACCACGTATGAAGAAACACATTTAAGAAAATATATTTATTAAAAGATCGCAACAACCTGGATTCAATTCCTGTCGAGCAAAAATGAAAATGTACTGAAAGACGGTGGCTCAACCTATAGAGCCACCGATTATTAAAAAGACTTAAGTCATTTAAGGTATTACTCATCATGTCACATCTCCTCTGTGTCCAGGGAACCTCTTGGTCTAGGTGAGCTGAAACAACTGGTTACCTCGGGCGGATATTAAAACACTGTCTGGACCTCCACACATGTTGTTGCCTCTTCTGCAGTCAGCACTACTTGACTACTAGCAGGCCTATGACGGCAGAGAAGTTAGCAGCTAATCAGCAAGCCGCACAATACTGTGCTATCTTTTTTAAATGTCATTTAAATGTCATTTAAAAAGCTGTCAATGTAATCCCTTGATGGGGAACTTTATTACGAGTGCTGAAGGAAGCAAGATGAGCAGCAGCATCATCTTGCAAAAGTATAGCTGACTCCAGAATCGGCAACAACATATTTGTGGAGTTCCACGACAGTGTTTTAATATCTGCCCGAAACAAGTTGTTTCAGATCACCAGACCAAAAGGTTCCCTGGAGACAGATGTGACTTAAGCAATAAATTCCCAAATGACTCAAATTTGCATAATGATTGGTGGCGCATCGCATTTTGCCACCGCATACCAACACATAACTTTTGCTCTACAGAGATCGAATCCAGGTCGTTGCGAGCTTTACATGTGTGTGTATATATATATATATATATACACACACATGTAAAGCTCGCAACGACCTGGATATTATTTATTTGTCTTTCTTCAATGTGTTTCTTCATACGTAGTTGTGATGTAGTGCTCACTTAAACAATCGTAATCGCCGCAAAGGATATGCCATGTGGCGTGAAGATGTTCAACAATATGTGAAGACAACGCACGCATGCGTAGGGAAACCAGTAGGTTTGAAAACCAGTTGGGGTGTAACACCGGCAAAGGGCGGCGGCAGGTCGATCCTGGCATTGCAGGCCAATGGACGCTCTTCGCGCCACACATTGTATCCAGCAGGTCTTCATCGTACTTCCTCATTCTGTTGCGTATTGTGTTTTTTTTTTTGCACACGGTACAAAGTTAATCTAAGTGGCTACCGTTAGCTAACTAGCTTGATTCGGCGAACTCATTACTATCTAGATTTTCACCCGATGGTTCTCTTAGGGCGGGAGAATAATCCCACCGCTGCCACCAATGTAACCGAGGGTTTCTCTTGCGCCTATACTTGTACAATAATAATAAAATAACAACACGCTGCTCCGTTAGGTTAGACAAGACGGCAACCACTTTATTCTTGACTCGCTCCTCACTCCAACAAAACCTTCTCTCTCTCTCCTTACGTTTTCCCTTTCAGAATAAAAGCCCCAGAAACATACATCAGAAAGAGAACTGTTTAAATACACCATACAATAGCTTACACTAGTGCTAATTCTAGTGTTAATGCTATAACTAGTGCTAATGCTAGCGGTTAATGCTATAACTAGTGCTAATGCTAATGTTGGTGCTAATGCTAGTGTTAATGCTATAACTAGTGCTAATGCTAGGGTTAATGCTATAACTAGTGCTAGTGCTAATGCTAGTGTTAATGTTAGTGTTAATGCTAGTGTTAATGCTATAACTAGTGCTACTGTTATAACTAGTGCTAATGCTAGTGTTAATGTTAGTGCTAATGCTAGTGTTAATGCTATAACTAATGCTGATGCTAGTGTTAATTAGGGGTGGGAGAAAATATCAATACAGCATACTATCGCGATAGTTTGCATAGCGATATTGTATCGATACACGGAAGCCAAGTATCGATCTTTTATGTAATCAATTATTGGAGGCATCGGAGAAAGAAATGAGAAATGCGCCGTCCGCGTGTAAATCAAACGTCTGGACTTCCTGTCACTCGCTACGCCCCTGCTCGCACAGCTGTTGCACGGCGCACAGGACAACATCCGTGACACGGCGCTGGTCAAAGACGTAAAAAAAAAGCATAAATCATACTCTCGTTACCTGCGCTGTTAACTGCCGACTTTCGGCCGAAAAAGACAGCAGTTAACACGGCCGCCTGTTAATCCGTAACACCGTCATCCTGACGCAGTTCCTGGAGAAGTCTGTGAAATTCCTACGGATAATATTATGAACCCAGACACGACGGCGTCTTTGGGATTTCCACAACAAGTATAAAGCAGAAATAGTGGTTATTTTCATGGTGGATGGCAGAAATGAAAACTCTATGCACGGAGATAAACCACAGAGATAAACCCCTCTCTGGCACGTCCAGCTGGAATGACGCGACTATGCAGACTGTAATACAAGCAGTTCAGTTTGTCAGGTGCAACATTTATGTAAGTGTTGGTCAGTTTGTCCCATTTTCTGCAATAAAAATTATTGAAGTGAGATGAACAGACTGAAAACGTTATCTTATTGGATGAAATATGTTGACAGTTTTCCTTTGTGGACAATTTGCAGTTGAAAAAAGGTAATACATCGCAATATATCACAATACTCAATATATCGCAATACTCAATGTATCGCAGTATTGTGATAATATCGTATCGGGACTTAAGTATCGTGATAATATCGTATCGTGGGACCTCTGGTGATTCCCACCCCTAGTGTTAATGCTAGTGCTAATGCTCGTATTAATGCTAGTGTTAATGCTATAACTAGTGCTAATGCTAGTGTCATGCTACTGTTAATGCTAGATGCTATAGCTAGTGCTAATGCTAGTGTTAATGCTATAACTAGTGCCAATGCTAGTATTAATGCTAGTGATAATGCTAATGTTAATGCTAGTGCTAATGCTAGTATTTATGTTAGTGTTAATTCTATAATGAGTGCTAATGCTAGTGCTATAACTAGTGTTAATGCTATACCTATTGCTAATACTAATGTTAATGCTATAAATAGTGTCAATGCTAGTGTTAATGCTATAACTAGTGTGAATGCTTGCAAACCTGACCACTATTTGAGAAACTTGACACTGTTTTGACCTTCAAAACAAACCCCTCTCTTTGAAGGCCATAAACAGGAAGTGTAATGTCACCTAAGATGCAGAGCAGAAGGGGAGAAAATGTCACTGAGTTTATAAAGACGTCTCAGCTCGAAATAAAAGGACATGACTGACATTTCCTTCAGATTAAAGTGACAGAAAAGAACAGCTGGAATGAAACAGAATGAGATTTGATAAAGGAAAAAATAAAAATGTGGAGAAAGAAATTAAAGTGAAAGGAGATAAAATAGTGTCAGACAGAAGGAGTTCTGGGGAGATAAAACAGGCCGAATGAGAATAAAAATGAAGGAAGGTCAGGACTAATTGGTCAGCGGTGGACAGAGAATACGTCTCAGGAGGTGAAGAGGCGGTCAGACAGGAGGAAGGTGGTGAAGGGAAGAAGGCGAGGAGGTAAAGAGAGGAGAGAGGAAACTCATGACCTGAGAAACATCTGGTTTCCTGCACGTCTTTATGCTATTTATCATTTTAGCAAATACATCCAGCCAAGCTGACGTCACATCCGCCCCCATCTGTCCGTCAAACAGAGTTTAGACCAGGAAGAGTTTCTCTCTACCTGGGATCCACAGAGAGGGTCCTCTCTCAGTGACACCGCGGGGCCCGGGGCCTCCTTGGGACTTCCCGCGGAGGAGGAGGCCAGTTCAGCCAGGAGGTCGGTGAGCATCTCCTCCCGACCGGAGATCTCCACGGCGGACGCTCTGACGGAGAAACAAGCTCCAGACTTCTCCCTCCGCTCCTCAATCACCTTAAAGAGCCACGAGATGGCTGTGGGAGCTACGCCCAGACTCTGGGTGGAGCAGTCTCGACCAATCATGGTGTAGGTCTTACCTGGGGGGGGGGGGGGTGGCGGAGTCAACGGAACAGTCATGTGACTTGTCAGAAAAATGTGTGTGTGTGTGTGTGTGTGTAGTTACCCAGGTTAGCGTGTCCGAAGCAGAAGATGCAGCCGTCTGCTCCGTTCACCACCGACTGGATGACCTCAGCCACCGTCCCCGAACACACCTCAGCCTATCAGGAGCCAGATCCAGTTAATATTCACCAATCACGTTACAGAACACAAACTGTATTGCCGATAATACAACGGTACATTACATTAACACTCAACAAAGTCACGACTGTTTGCTGTCCTGGCTCCTCAATAGTGGAATGAGCTCCCCATTGACATCAGGACAGCAGAAAGTCTCTACATCTTCCACCGCAAACTAAAAACACATCTTTTTCGACTACACCTTGAATAAGGAAAGTAGGACTTTAGTAGCACTTAAATTGCACTTACTGATAGCACTTTGTAGTTTAACTTTATTGAAGAAATTGTACTTTCTTGATTCTTGTTGTTCTTAGTTAGTCCTCATGGTTGATTGCACTTATTGTAAGTCGCTTTGGATAAAAGCGTCAGCTAAATGTAATGTAATTAAGCTGACACTTTTATCCAAAGCGAGTTAGTTGAAAGCGACGAGTTGACAATTTTCAACTCTGGCGAAAGATTTACGTGACGCTGAGTTCCGATGTATGTGAAATTTACACAACAAGTATAAAGCATAAATAGTGGTTATTTCCATGGTGGATGGCGGAAACGGTAACTGTTTTTACGGAGATAAGCCAAAGAGATAAGCCACGCCCCTTTTCAGGTGCGAGTAACATCGCAACGTGTTTGGTGTGAACACTATGGGGTTATTTCAGTCTCTTTATTAGCAAATGCACACAGAAAGATTCACAAATGCGCACAGAACAATTCACAAATATATTCGATTTACAAATGCACACAGAAGGGTTTACAAATACATTCCAATGATTTATATAAATGTTTAAAAAAATCACAATTATATATCTGCATTTGTATGTATTTGTATGCATTTGTGGATCGCACTGTATTTGTGGATCGCACTGTATTTGTGGATTACACTGCATTTCTTTGTGAAAAGCTTCACATTTACGAGTGGCTTTTGTGAGACTCCCCTGCCGTGATCCGATCCGTAAATGCGTTTTTTTCAACATGGACTATCTGTGGCCAATCAGATGTCGCCCTCATTTTCAACCAATCACATGAGTGCAGCTCCCCCCTCCCCTACCCACGAGGGCGTTGCCAGCGTACAGTTACGGAATTTGCGGAGGTGATAAGTCAAACAATGGCGCTGGTACACACAACTGAAAGTTGACGTTCTCTGAATACTACAGTTGTTGAGTCACAACATGACATTTTAGGATGTTTTCAGGCGAGAAGTTAGTTGTTTAAGCATCAAATCTGTGGCCCGTTCATCTAGAAGCCGCCGGCTTAAAAAGATACGCCGACGGTTTGAGGTCCGGCTCGTGGGACAGCTGAGTCCCGCCGGCACCGGGCCGAGAGCAGCCTGATCCCGGCAGGACTGTTTTAAATGATCCGCTGGCTCTGATTTCTCCGTAGCGGTTAAACATTGATTTTATTGATTTTATTTTTTACTGTAATTGACCTCCTTGGAGCATATCCTGCTTTATCAATTAATTAATATATATATATATATTTTATTTTGAATATATATATATATTAAATATTGTAATCGTTTGACAGCACTAATATATATATGTAATATATTATGAATATGTAATAATTAATTGTAATTCACAATTAATTCATATGTATTTTTTAATGCATATTATATTTATATAGATACACATATAATTGCAATCAATTCGGTCAAACGTCAAAAGACACCGCTGTAGTTCAAAGTAAAAGTTAAATTAAAATCTTAAGTTATGAATCTTAACCTTTCCCTCCGTCAAACTGATGTAACGTTACTGTGAATAAATAATAAACTAATAAAGATTGCTCGTTAGATCCTCAAAACTGAATTATATCTCATGTTTAACCGCTACGGAGAAATCGGAGCCAGCGGATCATTTCAAAAAGTCCTGCCGGGATCAGGCTGCTCTCGGCGGGCAACAGAAAGCTGACGGCCCGGTGCAGACGGGGCTCATGGTCCCGCGACCAGGAACTCAAACCGTCGGCGTATCTTTTTAAATCGGCGGGTTCTAGATGAACCGACCACAGATTTGATGCTTAAACAACTAACTTCTCGCCTGAAAACATCCTAAAATGTCATGTTGTGACTCAACAACTGTAGTATTTAGAGAATGTCAACTTTCAGTTGTGTCTACCAGCGCCATTGTTTGACTGATGAGCTCCGCTAATTCCGTAACTGTACGCTGGCTCCGCCCTCGTGGGTAGGGGAGGGGGGAGCTGCACTCATGTGAGTGGTTGAAAATGAGGGCGACATCTGATTGGCTACGGATAGGTCCATATAGAAAAAATGCATTTACGAATCCAAAGGACGGCAGGGGAGTCTCATAAAAGCCACTCGTAAATGTGAAGCTTTTCACAAACAAATGCAGAAATATATTTGTGATTTTTTTTTATACATTGATATAAATCATTGGAATGTATTTGTAAACCCTTCTGTGTGCATTTGTAAATCGAATATATTTGTGAATTGTTCTGTGCGCATTTGTGAATCTTTCTGTGTGCATTTGTGAATTGAATATATTTGTGAATTGTTCTGTGCGCATTTGTGAATCTTTCTGTGCGCATTTGCCATTAAAGAGACTGAAATAACCCCATATGAACACAGCATTATTATCGAGCGAGTAAACTGACGCGGAAAACACGGCGCGAATATTCGCAACACTTTTGATGTGAACGTAGCATAAGACCCCCACCTGGTTTTACACCAGAGTTGGCGATGGTTAGCTAGTGTTGTCGACTCCACCCCCAGCTCGTTAGTGGAATGACCTTCAATAGAAACTACTGGGCTCAGGACAATAGCAGGTCTTCCCTTTAATCAGTGAAGTTTAAGTTTGACAAGGATCTCCTATTCTTTTAAAACTGATTAAGGACAAAGGTCTATTTACCTCAAAGGTAGAAAGTAAAATAGAGCTTACTAGTAGAACTGGATTACAGAACAACTACTTTAACTCTAGCTGGTTTCCTTTGCGTTTCAGTCACTTGAGTGAAAACAAGATCCGGCTCAAACAGTTCAGAGAGGAAAAGACAGTACAGACTAACAATCTAGTAGACCTATTACAGCAGATAGAATAGTAATCTAGTAGACCTAATACAGCAGATACAATAGTAATCTAGCAGAGAAACCTCTTTAAAGAATGAACTCAGCCAGGATCCAAGTGATCCAGCAGTCTGAGATCTCACAGGTAGAGATGCAGGTACCAGAGTTTAGGACATAATAACAGGCTAACACCTTGTGTTACAATGTGTTAGCCTGTTATTATCATTCTAATATTGTGTTAATATTTATAACAATATGTTACATTGTGTTATGTTACAATAGAAAAGAAGAGCTCGGCTTCAAACACAAACTCACAGAGAGATGAAATCTACATTATAATATTATCTGAAGAGACATTATCATTAATAACTGCAGGGGTTTCTCAATGTCAGCGTGTTTAAAAAAATATATATATACACATACACTGCTGCTTCCTGACATTACACACACACACACACACACACACACACACACACACACACACACACACACCTCTGATGAAGAGCTCAGACTTCAGCGTGACTTGAATCTGAATATTCAGCAGCCTGTCAGGTTGATGGTGAAGGTGAATATGTTATATTTAAATATTAAAGGAGTTACTGATCACACTGATTGAACCCTCAACTCTTGTTGTTCTGATGTCACTCACTCTGTCCTGTCTCACCTGTGAAGCATCCTGGGAGAAGATGGCGTCGAAGGTGAAGGTCTTTGGAACCGAGGCGGAGGACCGCCTCTGGGCGGCGGCGGTTTGCCCGCCTGACGGCGTCTCGCAGAGCGTCAGCAGCTTCTTCCTGCCGTCCACTTTGAGGAGGGACAGGGACTCTGAGGACTTGCTGCTGTGGACCGAGCAGATCCGGACCATCACCCGGACCTGGAGACAGACAGGAAGTCCACATCAGAGAGCAGGGAGGCCACACAATAATTATCATTTCGTAACCGCTCATAGAGGAAGACGAAGACTTTATATCCTTTGGGAGGACCAGGTTTGCATGTGTTTCTGGATCCAGTCTCATTAACATGCTGTTTTGGTTCTTTCTCTCTCAGCTGGTCACGATACTGGTTTCTGAGGAACTGATAAGACTCCTGAACCCGAGGGTCCTAATAAAGTGGTGTCTGGGGTCAGGAGGTCTGAGAACTCATTCTAATGTCAGAGACACAAATCCTGCTGATCCCCCAGAGTCCTGCTGATCCCCCAGAATCCTGCTGGTCCCCCAGAGTCCTGCTGGTCCCTCAGAGTCATGCTAGTCCCTCAGAGTCATGCTGGACAGACAGTCTGAGGTCCTGTTAGTCCCCCCGAGTCCTGCTATGACATCTTACCTTCCCCATCCCTGGAGCGTCCTTGACCTTTGACCCGGCCCGGAGGAGACATGGTGGGACGGGGGGCGGGGAGACCTGCAGGGCCCCGCTGAAGCCCCCGCTGTACAGCAGGGGCCCCGGGGCCTCGCCGGGAGAGGGGGCGGGGCCTGACAGGGACTTCCTCCTGCGGGATAGACTGAGCTTCTGAGCCGCCCTGAAGAGAGAAACAAAGAGTCAGTCCACTTCCTAGACCTGGTCCGGACCTGGTCTGGACCTGGTCTGGACAAATACACGTCCTCTCGTCTGATTGGTTACCGTTTCCTCGTATATAAAATATAAAAATATAAAATTTGAATGATATTATATAACATATTATAAATAATAACGAGGAGGAGGAGGAGGAAGATTGTGGGGACTCTTCTTCCTTCTGGGGACAAAATGAACGTCGTCATAACATAAATCATTTTAGGGTGAAGACCTGGTTTAGGCTGGTCGTGGTTCTGGTAAGTCTGGAGGAAATTATGTCTGATGTTTACCACCTTAAAACAGGAAGTTTTGAGAATGAGGAAGCTGCAGGTGATTGGATGACCCGCATGTCAATCAAACTCTTATTAAAGCCGCTCAATAGAAAAGAGAAATCAGGTTTTATATCTAGAAACGTCTTCGGTTCTTGTCTTTGGGAGAGTGGATGCTATTGTAGCATCAATGCTAACCTCTTTGTGTCATTACAAACACCTAAGCCCTGCCCCCTAGCTGCCTGTAGCTCCTCCCTGGACTCTGATTGGTCCAGACACAAACACGTTACTGAAAGACCGACAGCATGGTTTATACTGTGAAGGTAAAATAATATTAATGTTGATTGAACCAAAACCACCATCTTCACCTGGACGTAACCAAAGAGTCTTCAGTGGCTCGGTGACGCCATCTATATAGCTATAGCTATAGCTAGCGAGAGGACAATCTTCCTCCAGGACCTGTTGATCTACCAGGAGACAACCTCCGGGTCTTAAATGTTTTAAAGCTGCATTCGCTCTACTGACCACCAGGGGACGACTCCTCTGGTTGTATAGAAGTATATGCTTTATAAGTTAAAGCTGCATTCTCTCTCCTGGCGACCAGGGTGTGACTCCTCTGATTGTATAGAAGTGTATGCTTCATGTGTTAAAGCTGCATTCTCTCTACTGACCACCAGGGGATGACTCCTCTGGTTGTATAGAAGTCTATGCTTCATGTGTTAAAGCTGCATTCTCTCTCCTGACCACAAGGGGGAGACTCCTCCGGTTGTATATAAATGACTCTACTTCTCTCTTGATTTATTCCCTCAGTAAACATGAGTTTATGTCTCAATCTCTAGTTTCAAGTCTTCTTCAATACAGCATGATGTTCATTTCGTAAATGATGGTAATTTAGAGTCAAACAGACCATAAAGCAGGGGACGCTTTAGGGCGGGGCTACAAGGTGATTGACAGGTCGACACCAGAGACGTATGTCTCTACATCGCTCCTCCTCAGTCCTAATATGGTCACTTCCTGTTCACTGGTTGAACTCTTTTGTCCAAACGGCTGCATCAGTGATGAGTTTTCATGGAGGCTCTCTGGGTCATAATGTATGATGTATGAACGCCCTCGGAGACCAATGACTGGGACAAACTTCTTTTACGTGCATGACGACAGTTCCAGTGCAGGTTATCACTCCCTCTGCTGCCTTCATACGTAAACCTGCACTGAACCGGGCGTTCAATGCCAGTGAAGAGACATATGGAGGAAACCATACTCACTGCTCCTTCCAGTCCATTATCTGCCCAGAGCTCTCCTCCTGGAAGAGGAACCACACTTCTTCTCGTTGGCCATCATAAAGAACCAGATCCCCTCCGATAGGAGGGGAGGGATCAGGGACGCATGGAGACAAAGTCCAGTAAAGAGGAAAAGCTTCGGACAGTCGTTCCATCCACGATACAAACCAATGGCCGCAAAGGGATCCGATCAGAACATCAGAAATAACCTCTTCTTCCACTTCTACATGGAAGCATCTGTTCTTCCAGATGTTTGCTTTGTTAGCCGAGTGTCTCTGAAGCGTCTGTGAGCGCTGTGGACATGTCAAGCAATACCTCTGGACATGTCAAGCAATTCCTTGTCACCAACGTCCTGTTCCAAGTGAAGCTTGAAGTGAAGGAAGTTGTCTTCAGCGGGACGTCTGTTCTAAATATAACCATGTCGTATAATAATGTTGTATAATAACATGTTCCAAAGGAAGGCTGGTGCTTCAGAGACTCTTCTTGGTTCTCTCTTCAGTGCTTCAGGAATATTTTCACTCATCAGAAAAAAGACGACAGGTTTCAGTCTGTTTGTCAATCAAATCACTTCCTCCGTCTGTCTTCGCGTCCTCGGCTCAGACCAGAACCATACCGGGTCCGTCGGATGAAGTAAGTCCTGCAGGGATTTGAGGAGGTTCGTCACCCCTCTACCCGACTGCGTCTCTCGGCCGAATGTTGCACCAAACCTCAGCCTGGAAACCTCTCATTTAACCCTCTTCCTCCTCCTCCTCCTCTGGTTCTCTCCTCCATCCTTCACTTACTTCCTCTCAACTTCTTCTTCTCTACACCTTCTCTTTACTATTACTTTGACATTTTCCTCTTGCTCTCTCCGTCTCTCCTCTTCACCTCCTCTTCACCTCCTCTGTCCTCCATCCTTTCCTCTAAATCGACCTCCTTTTGTCCATTTAATTCACCTCTTCTCTCTGCTTCTCCTCCTCTCATCCTTCTTCCTCCTCTCTCTTCTCTCCTGGAGCTCCTCAGTCTGTTCTTGCAGTATCGCAATGCTTTTCCTCCTCCTCCTCCTCCTCCTCCTCCTCCTCCTCCTCCTCCTCCTCCTGATGAAGGGGCGCAGCAGCAGAGGAGGAATAAAGGATTAAAATCAAGAGGTAGTAATAAACGAGGATGAAGAGCGGCAGGATTTCTGCCTCTCGCTGATGTTGTTGCCGGGAAACACTGGAGATGCTCCAGCCTTCCTCCCTTCCGCCTGTCTTCTTCCTCCCCTCCTCCTCCTTCCCTCCTTCCTTCCTCCCTCCCCTCCTTCCCTCTCCCCCTCCCTTCACAGCCCCGCCTCCTCGTCATGTCGACACACAGCAGCCCTGTGAAGACCATGCACACGCACACACGCACGACATGCTACGTGAATACTTCATGAGATGACAGATACCCCCACCGCTGGACTTCAAAGACACTCTGTGTGTGTGTGTATGTGTGTGTGTGTGTGTGTGTGTGTGTGTGTGTGTGTGTGTGTGTGTGTGTGTGTGTGTGTGTGTGTGTGTGTTGGTATAAAACAACAGATAAGAACAATCTATAAATGAATAATGAAAATGTGATCATAGTTACATTTTAGTTGCTAATGAAGTTAATTGCTGTTGCTCATTAAGCTGAATATAAACTCGTAATTTTTTTATGTGATACATTTAAGTTACTGCTTTAAAACTGCTTTCCTAGGAGTCATTTTAGTTCCTGCTTTTGTTTCATGGGGGGCGGTTGTGAGTATAACACGGAGTAACAGGAGATGAAAAGATTATTATATCATAAAAGACTCTTGGGTGACCCAACCAGAAATCAGGATTATAATAAGCGAAAAGAATAATTTCACCACATTATCTGCCATAACTATCAAATGTTTACCATTACTATAATTATCTACAATAATTATCTACCATTACTATCAATTATCTACCGTTTCTATCACTTATCTACCATTACTATCAATTATCTACCATTACTATCAATTATCTACCGTTACTATCAATTATCTACAATTATTATCAATTATCTACCATTACTAACAATTATCTACCATTACTATCCATTATCTGCCATTTGCTAGCCATTAATTTATATTACTAGTTGTTATTTGCCATTACTAGCATTATTGGCTATTGTTCATCATCACTAGCTATTATTTTGCCATTACACTCCATTACTATCAATTATCTACCATTACTATCACTTATCTACCATTACAATCAATTATATACCATTACTATTAATGATGTACCATTACTATCAATGTTCTACTATTACTATCCATTATCTACCATTACTATCAATTATTTACCATTTATATCCATTATCTGTCATTTGCTAGCCTTTATGTTCTATTACTATCCATTATCTTCCAATACTATCCATTATCTGCCATTTGCTAGCCATTATTTACCATTGTTATTCGTTATTTACCATTACTTACTTATTATTTACCATTAATTGACATGCCATTATTTGCCTTCACTTTGCCTTCAATTTGCCATTATTTGCTATTGTTAGTAATAACTAGCCATTATGTTTTTAATATTAGCCTTGATTTTCCAATACTAGTCATTTTTAGCCATTACTACTTATTATCTGCCGATATTAATTAGTAGCCATTGTTTGTCATCACTAGCCGTTGTTTGTCAACACTAGCCGTTGTTTGTCAACACTAGCCATTACTCGCTATAACGTACATAACTTGTGATGCTAACATAGAAACACGTATTCTGACTCTGGATCAACCAGCAGCACTATGAGGCAGGTTTGAGGTTCAACATCACATCAATAATCCAGTCTGATGATCATCGATCAGAGATTAGAGAAGCAGATCAATGCTGCAATGAAACCTGAATTATATCTGCAGACTAGACAGTTTCTATCATCAGTGAGGAACCACAGATCCATATCCAGTCCAGTCCGGATCAATACTCTGAACCAGACACTAAAATAAGTTTCTTCCGTTGGGTGGCCGGGTTCAGCCTTAGAGATAGGGTAAGGAGATGAGGTTCCTCTGTAGGGCTCAGTCTTAGAGATAGGGTAAGGAGATGACTTTCCTCTGTAGGGCTCAGCCTTAGAGATAGGATAAGGAGATGAGTTTCCTCTGTAGGGTTCAGCCTTAGAGATAGGGTAAGGAGATGACTTTCCTCTGTAGGGCTCAGCCTTAGAGATAGGATAAGGAGATGAGTTTCCTCTGTAGGGCTCAGCCTTAGAGATAGGGTAAGGAGATGAGTTTTGCTCCGTAGAAGCTCAGCCTTGGAGATAGGGTAAGGAGATGAGGTTCCTCTGTAGGGCTCAGCCTTATGCCGTGTTCACACCGGACGCGGCGCGAATTATCGCGCCGCGTTCACCGCGGAAGTTTAGTCGCGCGAGTGAAACGAGGGTGTTCACACCAAACTCGAAACATCGCGCCGCGAAAGGGGCGTGGCTTATCTCAGTCACTTGTCTCTGTGAAAGGAGCTTTCATTTCCGCTATCGACCATGGAATAAATAACCACTAGTTTTGCTTTATACTTGTTGTGGAAGTTCCAAACATGTCGGAACATGAAACGCCCTCGTGTTTGGGTTCATAACACCATCCGTAGCCGCACACAGCTCGGTGAATTTCTCCGACTCCTCCAGGAACTGTGTCTGGCTTCTCCGTAAAACGGATACCGATTCTGTCACCCACCATGGAATTAACCACTAGTTCTGCTTTATACTTGTTGTGTAAACTCCACATGTGTCGGAACATCAAACTCCATGGTGTCTGGGTTCATAATATTATCCGTAGTCCCACAACAGTGTCTGAATGACGGCCGCTGCCAGCGCTGGTTCAGGCGAAGCAGCAGCAGTTTCATTCGGGACCGGCAAGACGGCGGTGATGATGGGCGGAGCTTCTCAACGCTGATTCTCAACGCTGATTGGCTGCCGCAACTTTGCGTCACGCGAATTCTCCGCTGGAGTTGGGAGAATTGAACTCACGCGAATTCGCGCCGCGTCCTTCGCTCTGTTCGCCCCTCGTCAAACGCTCTGTTCGCGCCGCCTCAAACGCGTCTATCGCGCCGCCCCGCGAAAAAATCGCCGATTCGCGGGGCGGCGCGTCTGTGGATTGACTTTGCATGTAATCTAGTCGCGCCGCAAATTCGCGCCGCGTCCGGTGTGAACACCGCATTAGAGATAGGGTAAGGAGATGCATTTCCTCTGTAGGGCTCAGCCTTGCCTTAGAAATAGGGAAGCCTGGGTCAGCCTGCTGGGCCTGCTGCCACCGAGAGCTGATAATGGATGGATGGATATATATTAGGGCTGGGCACGTTAACTCACTGAACACTGGAGGTCATTTTCAGTCGATTTTCTCAATTTGACATAATTTTCTTAGATTCACCTTTTAAGGCACTTGCATATAAGATATATACCCATGTTTTACATCATAAATTTCAGAACAATCTCAGCTATCTATATAATGAGGCACCATTGTCATAAGGCAAAAGTGTAAAGAAAAAAACTTTATAATATGACACTAAAGCTGAAAAATGGAATCTCGATTTTTGGAAATTCTTCATATCGCTTGAAAAAACCTAACTTTACTCAGGTGGTGACTCTGTTTAGGTGATGGCAATTGGTTTACCAAAGGTTTTAGGTTCACAAAAGCAGTGAAATATATGAATAAAATGTTAGATACATGTAAATAAATGTCTAAAACTAAAGTTTTTATTATCGTTTTTTGAGTAGAAATATGGTCTTTCACAGCTTTCACCAAAATGATAAAAATGGGACTGAGAAATGACTTCATAGTGCAGATAAAGCTTCATGGAGTGTGTGTAAATGAAAAATGACCATCACAACAATTTTTTTTTTTTTTTATAAAAATATGTATTATAAAAAAGAAAAGAAAATATGTACAGAATATATATTCAGAAATATAAAACAGAACAAAGACTAGACCATTTACAATATACAAGTATATATGCTTCAATGGCATATCCTCATGCCATGGCATGCCAGTCATGGAAACAGTTTCTGTTCAGCTGCAGGCAGAGGGGAACGTTACACGCCTCGCACTTCCACGCCGTGTCTTTTCTCACTTTCTTCATGCTGCAAAGCTCGCAAACCCTGCGACCCGCCGTGGACTTAGTTGGAATAACAGTTTGAAGAGTTCAATGGGTGTTGCTGTGGCACTGACATGTGGACCTGGTGTCCGGGCTGGAACTTGATGACGGGGGGAGCAGTGTCCGGGTCTTCATCCGTCCTCCAGGACAGCGTAGGTGCAGGTGGTGCACGTGCTGCTGTCTTTCTTGATCTGGCCTGAGGTGAAAGCAGTCGCCGGGCAGCACGCGCCCTGTTTGCTGGAGATGGTGTTTTTAGTCGTCGGTCAACGCGCTGCCTCTTTGCTGGTCGTGGTAGTTGCCGTCCAACACGTTGCCTCTTTGCTGGCCAGGCTGGTCGGGGCGGCTGGTGCTCCTCTCTGTAAAATAAATCAATACTAGTCAGTTGAAAGAAAGATGACGTAACGATTGAGCAGAATGCTCCACATTGGATGTGTAAATATTATTCAGATCATGACTGTTGTAGTAATTTCAGCATAGTGCTCCGCATTGGATGTATAAATATTAGTGGTAGTAACGTGAAGCAGAGTATTGTACAAAGCAGACTGTGTATAAATATTACTCAGATCATGACTGTATAACGTGAGCAGCAGTGTGCACCGCGTGGCTGGCTCTCGTGCTCTCCTGCACAGTGTACACATTACTAGTTTGCACCATGCAGCCTTACAGACACGTAACAAAGTTTAGTAACTACACTTACCCATCTTCCTCAGAAGAACTAAAGCCTTCGAGCTCTGACGACGACGCGTCGTCGTCCTCCTCGCTGGTCTCCAGAATCATGCGCTTTGCTTCCTCCGTGTTGAATCTCTTTGTCGTCATGATGTTGATTTTCTCTGATTGTAAAATGTAGCGTGTGTACATGCTCAAGTGGGTTGTCCTTTTGAGATTTTCCTGAGTGTACATTGGTTGTTTAGTTCACGAAATGGCGACGGACATATGACTCAACAAATCACAGAGAAGGATTTTTTTTTTTTTTTTTTTCAGCGTCAGATGACACACTGCTGCCCTTTCGCTTGCTTGATGATGTTAAAATTATGCTGGGCTCTGCCTGGGCAAGCACCCGGAAGCAGGAAGCCGTCTCTTTCCGCCAGACGTAAAATTATATTTCTACGATGTATTATCGGGGTGCTGTGAATATTTTAGAAACTTAGAGAAACGTTTCGAGTGTCACCACGCGAAACCGCGGGCTCAGTGGACAGAGGGTTAACGCGTTAAAAACGCAGCAAACTATTAACGGCGTTAATTATTTGATCATGCGTTAACTCGTTTTTGTTTTGTTTTTGCATTGGGAGGGGCTTATCACTGCCGCACACAGGTGCTGCACTTTAAATCTCTCCCAGACGGCGCAGTTCAGACCTGGGCATCTTACGGCTCTCCCAGTCCGGCCCGCGTGAGGTCAATCAAAAAAGAAAAAGGAATAAATAAGATGCACGCCATAAATGCAATACAACGGCACTGCTTTTACTTTGAAGGCGATTTACGTATGCGCGCGCGCTTCCACAGCCTCAGCGACCGGTTTGTTGCCAACAGACTGACGCACGTCTTGTTCTGTAGTTTCTGTCCTCAGCGAGCAGCGGGTGCTGCCGCGAGCCGCTCCGCCTCACAGAGCATTAATCGCGCATGCGCAAAGCCAAAGACAGCTGTCTTTCACATCTCCACCTCATTCAACCAGACTTCAGTGCTCTTGTTTAAGCCAACACAGACTGGACTTTTCTCACTGAGTAAGAAAAACTGAACTGAACAAGATCAAAAGCACTTATTACTTTTGTATAAAGTTAATCAATTGCTGGACTTTAACATACATCTTTAAGGTAAGCAACAAACTGAACATGACAAAAGGAGTGGCTTGTCCCTCACAGAGACCCTTACTACTGAACAGACTGTTTATGTTGTTCCCTGATAAAAGACAAATGTTTCTTCTTCAGCATGATATTAAGCTGTTTTACATTAGAATAAAATAGTCTATAACATCTGAAAATAAATACAATATGTAATTGATAAAATGAAATACATCTTTTTTTTCTTCCCTAGCATATATTTTCGATTTATATACTGTTGTTAACTTGCTGTTGCTCCAGAGGGCCTGTTATATTGTTCTGATAACATTACTTTAAAATAAAAGCGCGCAATACACTAGTTTTTACTTCATTATTGAATTTGGCGCATAATGTGATTAATCTCAGAAGAATTATGCGATTAATCAGTTACATTTTTTCAATTTTGCCCAGCCCTAATATATATATATATATATATATATATATATATATATATATATATATATATATATATATATATATATAGTGTGCTAAGGGATCTGG
This sequence comes from Myoxocephalus aenaeus, assembly GCA_038501785.1. Lineage (NCBI taxonomy): Eukaryota > Metazoa > Chordata > Actinopteri > Perciformes > Cottidae > Myoxocephalus > Myoxocephalus aenaeus. The sequence goes on from JBAMJR010000189.1 coordinate 4,943,741, forward strand.
ATCTGGTCCTCCTGTAGACCTGAATGCTTAATGAGCATCGTCTGTGTTTCGGCTCAACCGGACAGAGGAGGGTCTCTGGCTCTGTCTGAGCTTTCTGAAGCAGCTCCTCCAGAGTCTAGATCTGCAGCGATGCACCAAAATATGAGCTGAAACACAGACGAGGCTCATTAACCCCATCCGCCCGAGTTCCCCCCCCCCGATTTTTTGATAATGAGGAAGTGGTTTTAAAATACTGAAACGCTTCTAAATCATCAACCACAGGTCCGATTTAATACATTTAAACGGCTAAAGTACTCTAAACCCTTGTGAGAAGAGAAACGATACACTACATTTAACAAAAAAGATCGTTATATTTGTATAATTACGTAATAAAGTAAAGCTCCTCAACATGACTGAGCGATTATAACGTTTCACTATTTAGCTAATTTATGTATGTATGTAACCGTAGAGACTGTGCGCATCTTCCAGTAGTAGTGGGATCACTGTGTGTAAAGTATTGACGTCGCGAGCTGAGAGAAAGCAACGGCTATTTTTCTTCGATTTTTTCCTCGGTGTTTCGAGGTACTACAGTTGAAAGCGCGTCAGATGACACACGCAGAAACAGACGGTCATTTTGAGGGGTCTTTGTTCATGGTGCGACGAAGATTTATGTAAAAATGGCTCATTTCTATATTTCTGAACCGAAAAACAGGATTTTTGGACTGGAAAGGCTTGAAAACATGTCATTGCTTGTGTTTATTGTGATTATTATTGCATATTTGGATGATTTAGGTCTTAATCTTTCTAAAGAGGTGCAGTATTACTCGGGGACATGATGGGAAGTCACCAAAAATACAATTTAAAAAAACTTGGGGAGCGACCAAGGACACATTTTTTTATCAGACTCTTGACTTTTGATCATATTTATGCAGAAAATAAATAATTTTTTTTTTTTTTTTTTTTTTTTTTTTAAAGGCAAGGAGTTGCTGATTCTTTAGAGATCAAGGACAATAGGGGCTGGTATTCATATCAAGGTCATATGAGCTGTAGAACACCTGTAGAAGCCCTCGGGTATCCCTATTGGGGGACCCTAGGGCTGATGAGTAAGCATTCAGGTCTACAGGAGGACCAGATCCAGATGGAGGAGGAGGAGGAGGAAGAGGAGGAAGTGTTTATTCTTAAAGGTTTAAAGGTGCTGTTTGAATAAAGTGTATTCCTAAAGGGACGGTGCGTTCACTGACCTGATACGTGTCTGGTTAAAGGGACGGTGGTGCGTTCACTGACCAGCTACGTCACTGGTTAAAGGGACGGTGCGTTTACTGACCTGATACGTCTCTGGTTAAAGGGACGGCGGTGCGTTCACTGACCTGATGAAGAAGGCGGCTGCAGCGGACGCCGGTTGGCTGGTTTGGGTGGAGACGGTGTGAGTCGAAGCCTTCAGGGTCACATGACCTCCTGGAGTCGAAGCCTGACAGACGAGATAAAGGGGATCAGAACGCGTGACACGATCAATAGTGTTATTGATTGTTAAAGGTGACACAAGGAGTCTCACCTGCTCAGGTGAGCAGCAGGAGACGCTCCACACGCCCTCCAGGTGGTGCTGAGCGGTCAGGGGGAGGGGCGTGACCGTGGCCAGCCCTTTGGCTCCGCCCCCGCCCAGGAAGGCGCTCTGGACTCCACCCCTGCCCCACTGCTGCTCCACCAACCGGGTGGAGGCGGAGTGGCGGGGCCCCAGAGCGTGACGCAGAGCGCGACGCCTCAGCTGGTGGAAGGAGGTGCCACACACGTCACAGCGGGAAGAAGCATGGCGGCCACGCCGAGGACGCTTATCGAAGAGGAAGGAGGCGTAGGCCAGGTCCTGCAGGGGGGCAGACCAGACCAGACCAGACCAGCCCAGACCCAATTAACGTCCAACAATAGAAACACAAGTCTTCGTTTTCTACTTCTGTAGAAACGTTATGGTTCTAAAGATTCATTTGTTTTATTTTAATCACAAGTATGCTAATGTATCTAGCTAACTAGCTAACTAACAACTAGCTTAATAGCTAACTAACAACTATCCAACTAGCACCCTAGCTAACTAGCCATATAGTTAACAAGCTTCCTAGATAACTAGCTAACCACTCAACTAACCAACTAGCTAACTAGCTACCATAGCAGTACAACCAGTACCTCTCCACTGTTAAATGTTCCTGTTTTCATCTCATTAATATAACAAACATAAATGTCTGAATTCTACTGTTTGTCTTTCTGACACACACGCACACATACAAATACACACACACACACACACACACACACACACACCAGTGGCGGGCTGTGGGGGCGCGTGGGCATGTCCGCCTTGTTGTCTCCTCTAAATGTGTGCTTAACCCTTTGGGGGCGGGGCCCGCTTCGAAGCGGGGGCAGATGTTTAAGTTTTTTATAAAATCCTATCATCACAATAATACGTCACAGAGATATGGTTTCAAATCTGGCGGATATGGTTTCCACTTCCGCGTCTGAGCATCTAAACATGGACATGTCATATGACGCGTGCAAAGCTTCAGTGCGAGTCAGAAGATGCCAAGCAAAGAGTCCTGAGCAAAGCTATCTTGGAGACGATGGACAGACGGCGCAGCTTCAGTGCCTGAAGGATTCGCTAACAAGGAGCTAGCCGGAGCTAACGGGCCAGATAGCTGGCTACAGCGTTTCTGTGAGACTGAACGGTGCGTAATCAATTGTTGTCCCTATCACTGTTAACTTTCTTACAGTGAACATACTGTAGTACGACCAGTAGTGTTGGACCTCCATTATGTGTTTGTAAGACCGTAAATAACGTTTGTTTGTTGACGATAGCTCAGCAGCGTTAGCACGTCACTACATAGTGCCGTGTTGGATGTTATCTTCCGTGTCTACGACTAAACGGTGCGTAATCAAGTGTTGTCCCTATCACCGTTAACTTTCTTACAGTGAACATAGTACGACCAGCAGTGGCGTCCCTAGGCTAAAGCCCCGGATGTTTTTTAATTAGCCCCGAATATTAATAAAAAAAACGGCATTCACCCAAAACAGCGGCGTCAGGCAGCAGGCGCACTTGCAGTGTTTCCCCACCGTTATAATAGCGGGTCGCCCCCTGAAGAAACCCCCCGCCCCCCTGTAATTTTCTCTATAGCGCCAGATCACAAGTCGTCATTTAAGTTTCTCTTTCCTATAGAACAGGTCTACACCTTGTTCTGTTATTAAACAAACTAAACGGTCGTATTTTATTGATCTCATCCACACGACAGCTTGTCATTTCGGTCTCTAAATAGTCGCATTAACACTTAACACGCGCGCGCACACAGGTGAGCACTGAGCACACACACAGCAGCGGACAGAGAGCGTCGAAAAATATGTCGCGTGAAAAGCAGACCTATATCTGCGTTTTAAACGCTCCCAGGGTGAAGATGGCAACAGCAGCTCTCATGAGAGGAACACCGGAGCAACTCTCCTGAACCCAGAGCAGCTCTCCTGCTCCAGGTGAAAGAGACAAAGTGCTCGGGTCTTGTACCAACAATGAGCTGCTGGCTTCACATATTACAAAAGTACAAAGTACACGGACATAAAACTAAGTAATTCATAAATACATGGAGAAATGCTGTACTTTCGGGTAAATGGTTACGCCGTTAACAGGTTCGCTTATTTTTGGGCGTTTTGCCAGAAGTCTCCGTGACGTCCTTTCTGCTGCTGAGTGTCACAAAACAGAAAACAGATCTCAACGTTGAACATGAATTGTATCAAATCTACAACCCTGTTTTATAAAGATGTGTAGAGGAAAGCAGCTCACTGCTCCACTAATACTGATACAACCTGATGCTCACATATCTGCACTCATTCTGTTTTGTTTGGCAAAAATAAATAAAAAATAGCTTATTGTTTTCCACAATGAGCTATTTAGTAGTAACTAAATATTAGGGTTTTTTTGCACAGATATAACTTTATTTTCATTGTTCTAAGTGATAGCAATCTGATTTACTTGAAACTTTAAGTTATTGCAATTTTCTTTATTCTGTTATTTATAAAAGCACAGATGGAGTCACAAAATGAAGTTATTTACAGAAAACATTTGAGAACCACTACTTAAATGTTTGTGTTGGTGGAGCACTATTAGCATTATTAGCATCTTATGTCTAAATATTATGTTAAAGAGTATGTTATGTTAAATAATGTTAAAGAATATGTCAAGAATAAATACATATGAGTATGTAAAGAGCATTAAATGTACAAAGTAAAACAATGTAAACACTGTACATGACAAGATGCATGGTTCATTAAACATCTCAATGTTTACTGTTGCTGAATGGTTGCTGTTGGTATGTTCAACATGATGAATGGGGCATTTTTGTGCCTGGGCTATTGAGGGAAGTTTGTGAAAATTGCTAGCCTATTTGGTATTAACTGGTAACCATGAAATGCCTCAATTCAATTCAGTCCAGAAGAGCAGGTACCTGTAGGGTATGTGGTGAGTGTTTCTATGTCTAAAGATTTCGCTGCTTCACTCTTCTGGGCTAAGCTCCAGATGTGTCAAAATCCTAGAGACGCCCCTGACGACCAGTAGTGTTGGACCTCCATTAATCGTTACTACAGTACTGTTTATGTCACGGTAGCTGATGCTAACACGGAGCTAGTGGTAGCGCGCTAACGGAGATAGCTGATTACAGCTATGAACGGTGGGTAATCAACTGTTGTCCCTATCACCGTTAACTTTATTACAGTGAACTTAGTACGATTAGTAGTGTTGGATCTCAGTTACGTGTTTGTAAGGCTGTAACTAACGTTGTGCATTTTTAGCTCATGGCCTGAGCATAGTTGGATCTATTAGCTTTAGCAATGTTTGCACGTAGCTAGCTCATGATGCAGTGTCTGAGCATAGTCAGTGTTGGATCTTCCTTACGTGTCGGTGTCTAATCATTACTTTCTATCAGTGAACTCATACTGACTAGTATTAATATATATTTACAGAGTGGATTCAGAGCTGTGAGGGTCCAGAGGACAACATGCAGCATCGCTGCAGCAGTCTCCCTGTCCGTCTGCCTGCCAACAGATCACCATAGCAGGCCACAAAGCCAGCCACAGCTCATCATCCCCACCATATAATAATAAATTTGATTTTAGACATTTATTTACATGTGTCTACCATTTTATTCATATATTCCACTGCTTTTGTGAACCTAAGACCTTTGGTAAACAAATTTCCATCACCAAAACCGATATACCACCTGAGTAAAGTTATGTTTTCACAAGAAATATGAAAGATTTCCAAAATCAAGATTACATTTTTCAACTTTAGTCATATTTTCTCTTTACACTTGTGCCTTGGGACAATGGTGCCTCATTATATAGATAGCTGAGATTGTTCTGTAATTTTTGATATACAACACATGAGTATGTATCATATGCAAGTGACTTTAAAAAGGGAAATTTAAAAATTATGTAAAACGAGAAAATGACCACAGACCCCAGAGTGTTAAGCCCTGCTGCGTGTCTCATGCGGTCCACTTACCACAAATCACTCCTCCTCCACAGCGACGGTAAGCGTATTGCATCACTTCCGGTGTGTGTTCCGGTGTGTGTTAGCCGATAACGTACTTGTCTCAGCTCCAGCTAAACTGAGCTAATTGTGTGATATTCTCCAGTACAAGCGCCTGATCACCTGCTGTACATCTTTCACATCTAAACACTCGACTCTCTTCTTCTTTTAGCGACTAACCGCTTAAATCCAACTGTCTTATTTTCACTTTGTTTGTTCTGCTAACGTTAGCTACCTTACTTAGCTTAGCAGCTAGCGATGTCTTCCTCCTCTCCCGCTCCTGCTCTCTCTTGCTCAGCGTGTCACATGTTTAGCTATTCACCTGCCTTCTTTAAAGATAACGGTACATGTAATAAGTGTAGTTTATTTGCTAGGTTGGAGGCAGGTCTCAGTGGGTTAGATGCACGGCTCCGCACCATTGAAGTTCAGACGTTAGCTACGATAGCCAGCCCAACTCCCATAGTCGGTGCGGACCAACTAGCTTTAGCTTCTGATAGCATTAACTGTTCCCCGGTAGCCCCCGAGCAGCCGGGAGACTGGGTGACTGTATGAAGGAAGCAGAAGCCGGGATCTGAGCAGTCCTCTGGACACCGCTAGCCTCTTCCCGTTTCTAACTTCTCGCCACTCAGCGGCACTGAGAAACAAACTTTGGTTGTTGGGAGCTCAATTGTTAGAAACGTGAAGATCGCGAAACCAGGGACCACAGTCAAATGTATTTCTGGGGCCAGAGCGGGCGACATTGAGTCCTATTTAAAACTGTTGGCTAAAGATAAACGTAAATACAGTAAGATTGTAATACACGTCGGCAGTGATGACTCCCGACTTCGCCAGTCGGAGGTCACTAAAATCAATGTGGAGTCGGTGTGTGCTTACGCCAAAACAATGGCGGACTCCGTAGTTTTCTCTGGCCCTCTCCCAAATACGGTTACTGATGAGATGTATACCCGCATGTCAACTTTCCACTGTTGGTTGTCACGGTGGTGTCCAGTAAACAATGTGGGCTTCGTAGATAACGGGTGGTCTTTCCGGAGAAACCCAGGTCTGATTAGGGGTGACGGCATTCATCCCACTTCGGATGGAGCGGATCTCCTTTCTGCAAATATGCCCAAGTTTATTGGTCGACTTCGTGCATGACAGACCAGGAGTTGTAGTCTTACACCATTCTCTGCATTCCCTGCATTTTCTTTAGGGCAGCAACTCCATAGAGACTGTGTCTGTCCCACGGCCACTGAAATTAATTAAATTAAAAGTAACCAAAAGAGGAGTTATAGAAAATAACCTCATAAAAGGTTAACACCACTATTGCAAAAGTGCAACACGATAGGAGAATTAAATGTGGACTCCTAAATATTAGATCTTTGTCTTCTAAAGCTGTATTAGTAGATTAATTAATATCAGACAATCATATTGATGTGTTCTGTCTTACTGAAACCTGGCTGAGACATGAGGAATATGTCAGCCTAAATTAATCTACTCCTCCAGGTCATATTAATACTCACATTCCTCAAGGCACCGGCCGAGGAGGTGGAGTAGCTGCCATCTTTGACTCGGGTCTGTTAATGGGTCCTAAACCTGGATTGAACTACAACTTATTTGAAACCCTTGTTCTTAGTCTTTCACATCCAACCTGGAAAACAGTACAGCCAATTCTGTTTGTTGTGGTATATCGGGCACCAGGTACGTATTCAGAATGTATATCTGAATTTTCTGAGTTTTTGTCAAGTTTGGTCCTTAAGACTGATAAGGTTATTATTGTAGGAGATTTTAATATTCATGTGGATGTCGGCAATGATAGCCTCAGTGTTGCATTTAACTCGTTGTTGGATTCGATTGACTTCTGTCAGAGAGTACAGGAACCGACTCACTGCTTTAACTACACCCTCGACCTTGTTCTTACATATGGCATTTACGTGGAGCATTTAGTAGTGTTTCCACAGAACACTCTTTTATCAGACCATTGCCTTATAACTTTTGAGTTTATACTACCGGATTGTACAACGTTAGGCAAGAGTTTTTACACCAGATGTCTAACTGACAGTGCTGTTGCTAGATTTAAGGAAGTGATTCCTACTGTATTTGATTCATTACCATGTCTCTATATAACAGAGGACTCATGTGCTAACTTTAGTCCCTCTCAGATTGATCAGTTTGTCGATGGTGCTACTGGTTCACTGAGAGTGACACTGGACTCGATAGCCCCTCTAAAAAAGAGGATCATTAAGCAAATGAGGCTCGCTCCATGGTATAACCCTCAGACCCGCATATTGAAGCAAGCATCACGGAAGCTTGAGGGCATATGGCGTTCCAACGGTCTGGAGGAGTCCCAATTGGTTTGGCGGGATAGTCTGAGAACATATAAGAAGGCCCTCCGTAATGCCAGAGGAGCATACTACTCATCACTAATAGAGAAAAACAAGAATAACCCTAGGTTTCTCTTTAGCACTGTGGGCAGGCTGGCTGAGAGTCATAGCTCGGCGGATCTGTGTATTCCTACAGACCTCAGTAGTAATGACTTCGTGATCTTCTTCAATGATAAGATTCTGGCTATTAGAGGCAGGATCGGTGATCTCCTGCCCTCGGCTACTGCCGGTCCATCCTCAGGTAGGATGGCCATGGAGGAGGCTGTGGGCCCAGTTGTGTGTCTGGTTGGATTTTTTACCATCAACCTCGACCAACTGTCTTCAATGGTTTCTACTTCTAAATCTTCTACCTGTGTCCTGGACCCAGTTCCGACGAAGCTGTTTAAGGAAGTTTTACCTTTAATTTGCGGCTCTCCACTAGATATTATCAATGGGTCTTTACTAACGGGTCATGTACCACAGTCTTTTAAAGTAGCTGTAATTAAACCTCGATCCAGAGGTGTTGGCTAACTACAGACTTATCTCTAACCTTCCCTTCCTCTCTAAAATACTGGAGAAGGTAGTCGCAAATCAGTTGAGTGACTTTTTACATAACAATAGTTTATTTGAGGAGTTTCAGTCAGGATTTAGAAAGCATCATAGCACAGAGACAGCACTAGTGACAATTACTAATGACCTTCTAGTTGCATCAGATAGGGGACTTGTCTCTGTACTTATCTTGTTAGACCTTAGTGCAGCATTCGACACCATTGACCATGATATCTTATTACAGAGACTAGACCAGTCGATTGGTATTAAAGGGTACAGCACTAAGCTGGTTTAAGTCGTATTTATCAGATCGATTTCCGTTTGTATTTGTAAACGATGAGGCCTTAATGACCACCGGCGTTCGTCATGGAGTTCCACAAGGTTCTGTGCTTGGACCAATTTTATTCACCTTATATATGCTTCCTTTAGGCAATATTATCAGAAAACACTCCATAAACCTTCACTGCTATGCCGATGATACTCAACTATATCTGTCAATGAAATCCACCAGGTCGCTAAACTTCAAGCGTGTCTTAAAGACATCAAAACCTGGATGACCTGCAACTTCCTGCTGCTGAACTCGTTATTTTACTCGGCCCAAAACACTTCAGAAATCAATTATCTGATGATATGGTTTCTCTGGATGGCATCGCTCTGGCATCCACCACCACCGTAAGGAATCTCTGAGTTATTTTTGACCAGGACCTGTCCTTTGTCTCCCACGTGAAACAAATTTCAAGGACTGCCTTTTTTCACCTACGGAACATTAAAAAAAATCCAGCACATCCTGTCTCAAAGCGATTCAGAAATGTTGATCCACGCATTTGTTACTTCAAGATTGGATTACTGTAACTCCTTATTATCAGGCTGCTCCGGTAAGTCCCTTGGGTCTCTCCAGTTCATCCAGAATGCTGCAGCTCGTGTACTAACGAGGACGCGGAAGAGAGATCACATTACTCGTGTACTTGCTGCTCTACACTGGCTTCCTGTAAGATCGAGAATCATATTTAAAATCCGGATCCGGCCCGCCAGGGGGTCCAGTCCGGCCCGCGGGATAATTGTCAAAATTTGAAAGAAAAAAATATATATATTGGAAAAAAAAACAAAAACGACCTCAGTCAAGATTCAAACCACTGATCCTCTGATTATAAGACATGCATGGTAACCATCAAGCCACAGATGCAATTGATCACAGTATTGACTTTACTGAAGATATTGCCCAACTGTGAGGGAATCTGCAGAGGAGAGCCCAGGCAGGTAAACAGTGGGCTGATGTCTGAATTGTTGGTCTTTATGTTTCTAGTTTATTGAATAAAGACCTTAAAATAGAGTTTATCATCCAAAAACCTTCACCAATGATTTAAACAGGGAGAAATATTGTCATTATGTATGCGTTAATATGCTGTGATTTTACTGGTCCGGCCCACTTGAGGTCAAAATGGGCAGCATGCAGCCCCTTAACTAAAATTAGTTTGACACCCCTGCCTTAACTGGTAATGCACCATCATATCTTAAGGAGCTTATAGTGCCATATTACCACACTAGAGCGTTGCGCTCACTGAATGCAGGGTTACTTGTGGTTCCCAGAGTCTTAAAAAGTAGGTTGGGGGCTAGAGCTTTCAGTTATCGGGCTCCTCTTCTGTGCAATCAGCTTCCACTTTCAGTCTGGGGGGTAGGCACGGTCACCTCATTTAAGAGTAGACTTAAGACTTTCCTCTTTGATAGTGCTTATAGTTCGGGCTGTTTCAGGCTTATAGTTAGGGCTGGCTCAGGTTTGCCCTGGTCCAGCCCCTAGATATGCTGCTATAGGCCTAGACTGCTGGGGGACATTTTAGGATACACTGAGCTCCTCTTCTCTTCGTCTTTCGCTCCTCTTCTCCTCTTCTCCTCTTCTTTCGCTCTAGAAATGCACATCTAGTAATGCACATTACTAACTCCAACTTTTCCGGGAGCCTCTGTGCTTCCTCGCCTACAGATTTCATCGTGGCTGCCTGGAACCGGTCCTTCCCCCTGCCATGGATCATGGCTGCCTGGAACCAGTCCTGCCTGCTGCCATGGCCCTGCTGATGCCCCCCGCCCCCCTCCTCTCTATCTCCTTCTGCTTCATGGATCGTGGTTATCTGGATCATGGACCATGCCTACCACTCATATGATTAATTTCTGTCATATTCATTGAATGTGTTGTAACTCCGTTACGTTATTCATTCTGGTCACATGACATCTATTGCTTCTGTCCATCCGGGGAAAGGGATCCTCCTTTGTTGCTCTCCCTCAGGTTTCCCTGTGAAAGGGTTTTCACTATCTTTATTTGGGGGAGTTTTTCCTGATCCGATGTGACAGGGATGTTATGTGTACAGATTGTAAAGCCCTCTGAGGCAAATTTGTATTTGTGATGTTGGGCTAAATAAAATAAACTGAATTGAATCACCACCAGCTAATCGTCTCTCAGGCATCAGCTTGAGCGTCAAGGTAGCTTCTCGCTTCAAGCTTCTTCTTCTTTTTTTAATGCGGATTTATCCAACAAAAGGTGCATTACCGCCACCTATTGGCGTGCCAGCTAGCAGGCATATAGTTTAACCGGCTCTCAATTCCAATGTGATTGTGAGCAGACGCTTAACAAGCAGCCGCGCATGCGCTCTGTTGCACTGCCTTCAGCCTAATGCCTGGTTTAGCAGGCCCTGATGGCCCGCCACTGATACACACACACACACACACACACACACACACACACACACACACACACACACACACACACACACACACACACACACACACACACACACACACAATCAGAGTTGATCTCATGATCTCACTTCGATATGAAAACCTGACAGAAGAGCTCAATGTCAAAATGACTTCTCTGCACATGAATGAACAGAAAGGATTACTGCAGTAAAAGTACTAATATCACACTGAAAATACTCTGATGCACAAGTATGCTAATGTCTCAAGCTAACTAGTGTGGAGGGAACATGTTTTATAATAATGCGTAATATTAAGTATTGTGTTTAAATTGTTTTAGGCCTAAAGTACCACTGTAAAAGTCATTTAACATCATCAACCCGACGAGAGATTAGAAGGGAACATCGAGCGTAGAATTGTTTGCAGTCGCCTTGTTCTGCTCAGGACAGCCAGAAAGCCCAGAACCAAAACAACGATAAGGGGAGACGTCAGCGAAGCAGTCACAATCCTTAATAGTTACCGGCTTGAGCTGGCATACTGAGAAGGGAGTTGGAGGCGGGGTGGTACCTGTTTAAGTTGATATAATAATGTGTCTGTTTGATTATTAGGGGGTTGTTGCATTAGACAGACAGGAACGGGAGCTGTTGTTTAATGATACCGGTCGCAATTTGTTTTATTTGTAAACTATATGTTTAGGTAAGATTCAAGTTCATACAGCATCAGGTTAAAAAAGGTTAAATCATCATTGAAGAAAGAAATCAGCCACAACACTAGCTAACTAACCAACTAGCAAATAAGCTTACTAGCTACTGATACTTACTAGATACTGTAATCAGATTACTTGTAGAGAAGATTCCTTTTGAAAACATGCCTTTAGTCTAAGAAGTAGTCTTTAAATCTGCACCTTAAACAATGTTGTTCAGTAATCTGACCTTCAGAGCAGCAGCTTGTCTGTTCAGCTGTGACGCCACGATGTGGCAGCGCTGACAGAGTCTCTGGAGCTCCTCCTGGTCCTCCTGGGCCTCCTCCTCGTAGCGGCTCAGTTCGCCGGCCGACAGCGAGCCTTCAGGGTTCGGCCGCTCGCCTCTCGCCTCCTCACCATCGTCTCCTGCAGAGCGAAGACGCTTCCTGCTGCCGAGAGGAAGGAGAGTCTGACCCTCCACCACCTGCAGACAGAAGAACCTGGTCAGTCACCTGTAGAGTCTGGTTCTGGAGAGTCCTTTAGAGTCCATTGGTCCTGTATTCTTTTAGAGTCCATTGATCCTGTAAAGTCCTTTAGGAAGGCCGGCAGCCTTTTAATGACTGAATAAACTTTCATTGTTATGCAGATGATACTCAACTATATCTATTATTATATCTCGATCAAGCCAGACGAAACCCAGTTCACTAAACCTCAAACACTTCCTGTTGCACTCTTTATAGAGAGTCGTCTTTTAACTTCCTCTGATCTGTAAATAACATCTTATTAACCAGATTAAATCACGTGGAACCAAACTTTAAAACTAGCTACAAATGACGCTCCTCCTTCAGCATCAATGTCGTTTTTTCTTTAAACTCAGATTACATTTAATTTAAGTTTGGTTAAACTCTAGCTCAGTTTGGTTAAACTCTAGCTCAGTTTGGTTAAGCTCAGTTTGGTTAAGCTCTAGTTCAGTTTGGTTAAACTCTAGCTCAGTTTGGTTAAACTCTTTGGTTAAGCTCAGTTTGGTTAAGCTCTAGCTCAGTTTGGTTAAACTTGTGAAAGGGAACATGTTTTATAATCATGTTGTTACAAATGTATACACGTCTAAAAGAAATGTACTGTATAAACTCAACGTGTCATATATACATATGTATGGAGTGGTAGTTAGTCCCACACCACATGTTATGTGAAAATGTTTTGAGCTCAGCAAAAGGCCGAATGAGTGTGTGTGTATGTGTGTGTTTAGAAGTAAAACCTGTCTAAAAGAGAAGAAGAGGGTTTGCTGAATAAAAGTCCCTTTAAAAGAGAAGAGGAAGGCTTTTCTGAGTCTAGATGTGTTTAGAAGTAAAACCTGTCTGAAAGAGAAGAAGAGGGTTTTCTGAGTAAAAGTCCTTTTAAAAGAGAAGAAAATCCCTTTTTTTTGTCTAGACGTATTTGGAAGTAAAGCCTGCTCGAAAGAGAAGAAGAAGGTTTTATGAATCTGTGTGCAGTCCTGAACAAAGTCTAACTGGTGGTGGGGAAGAGTCTCATAGATGAGAAACAATGTGTGTGTGTGACGTGTGTTTGGTTTGAAAGAACTGGTTGAAGAAGCCCGTGTGTGTGTAATTACAGGACGTAATTATTGTATAGACATTATAGGCAATAAATAGGGGCTGAAAAGTGTATAAATATATAGGAACTGTATACTAATACTTTCTTGAAAAAAAAAAAGAGTCATAGAAACAACAAAGAAAAGCACGCGTCCTTGAGAAAAGGCCTTCCTTTTTTTGTAACTTCCTTGAGAAAAGTATTTTTTCTAAAAATCACGAGTCAAATCTTTTTATAACAGTCCCTGGAGGAAAAGCCCTTTGTCAAGATTTATGCTGTGGCGGGCCGTGCGTTTTCGACCTAGGCCTTCAGTGCTGAGTGTCCACATCAGGTGCGGACAAAAAAAATAAAAAAGTGTCACTGTCAGACCGACCCGCTGCCATACGCGTTCATACAGACTGTCATGTGTGGACAGCAGACGCTCACTCTGCTATACGGCCAATTTTTTTTTTGCGCTATTACGGGCATGGAGGGAGGTCACATATGAAGGTAGATTTGTGTCTTTATTCCGCAAGCAAAGAAACATGTTTTGAGAGCAAATTTCTGGTTTGTAACTAGAATTTCTGCCTACAATAAAAAAAATTGCTCTCAAAATAAAAACCTTTGCTCTCAAAATAAAAAAATGTGCTCTCAAAATAAAAAAATGTGCTAAAAAAAAAAACCTGTGCGCTCAAAAAAAAAACCTGCGCGCTCAAAAAAAACACCTGCTCGCTCAAAAAAATAACCTGCTCGCTCGAAAAAAAAAACCTGCGCGCTCAATCCCAAAAGTTACGAGTTGAGTTTTGGACATAGTGGGCGGGGCATACGCTGCTGAATGAGCGAGGAGTTTCTATTGGTGGGCTCGACTGGGCTCTTGGCACACACACACACTAACAGGAGGTTACGTGAGGAGGACACAGAGGTAAGTTGACATTATATTGCTCTGTTCGTCAACATTATTTTAAATGTAGCAGCACTTCTCTTTGTTTTCATGTTGTTAATGTCGTGGAGTCTCTTTCTTTAAAGAACGACATGGAGGCTGCTGTGTTGACATGAAGCCCCACGTTCTGCCTGCATGTAACGTTAGCCCCCAGTGAGCTAACGTTACATGCACCTGATGCATGACTACGTTAGCTAAGGTTAGCTACGCACGTATGATACAAGGTTGTTTTTTTTTAGCAATTTTTTTTATTTTGAGAGCACATTTTTTTATTTTGAGAGCAAAGGTTTTTATTTTGAGAGCAAAATTTTTAATTGTAGGCAGAAATTCTAGTTACAAACCAGAAATTTGCTCTCAAAACATGTTTCTTTGCTTGCGGAATAAAGACACAAATCTACCTTCATAGTCACACGGGGTGTGTGGACCGATCTGCGGAGCTATTTTAACCACTTTGATGAGAAAAAAAGGCGCGGACACTCCGTGGAGCAATGTGCCATTACGCAGCGCTTCTCGGTCGGATGCCTCCAACCTCGCCTTGGCGATGTTGTGCATCTTGGCTGACCCACTTGACCAGCCCAACCCCGTCGGCCTACCGGGGATTTCCCGATATTCTCTATGGCTAGCCCACCCCTGGTCCACATCATCAAGAACCAGTCACATTTAGTTATATCATGACAAAACAAAACAATCCAAAACTGCGGCACAAAAACACTGCACACTCACGAGCCACGATCATAATAAAAACAGCACCATACGCGCGGACAATGCATGTTGTCCAAATCAACAACCAGTCACATTTAGTTATAACAAAATAAACCTACAAACCTACAAAACTGCAACACTGCAGACAGAAGACATCTCCGGTGAAGCTGCTTGCACCGTGGTGAGGGGAGAGGCTGTGTGAAGCTGCTACACCGTGGCTGCAGCGGCACGAGTAGCAGCTGCTGCCCTGCACACTATTTGAATTCTAGTAAACAACACGGGAAATTCAGCACAAATATAAAAAATGTTGTCAGCGTTAGGTGCAGCTCCTAGCTCCCCGACAACCACCAAAGGTAGCGGGACCAGCCACGGCTCGAACAACAGCGCCGTGGCTGTTTATGATTAAATATGCCCGTAACCCTCTGTGCAAAAGGCGTTATCAGTTAATCCACCAGCAATTTCCGTTTCTCAGGCTTCAGCCTGAGCTTCAAGGTAGCTTCTAGGTTCCAGGTGACCAATCACAGTGCATGTTAATGGTCACGCGGGCCCTGTGAAGAATCAGACACTCTAGAAGGCCAACTCATATAGTTTAACCAGGCTACTCTTCCACAGAGAAAGAGAGGTGAAATGTGATTGGATAAGAATGCTGTTAACCAGCTCCCAAGCAAGCCATACCAGAGGCCTGAAGCAGAGGAACAGATGAAGAGCTGTGCAATGAGAAAATAAGCTAATAGGGAAAAATAATTATAATACATGTAGTGTATTTGTGAAAAACAATTACATTATAAAATATCTATAACTTTTAATTATAAAAAAATATAAATTAAAAAAATAATGTAATTATAAAATAGCTATAACTTTGTGATTCTGTTTAGGCCAGCAGAGAAGGCTTAGAAGGCCCTGACGGCCTGGCACTGAGTAGTCGTATGAACCCCAAATTAGTTCTAATACTTGTAATAAAATAATAAAATCACTTTTATAACATATTTTGATCATAACTATGAACATCCAGCATGATCTAAGCAAGATTTCCCAAACAAGTCTTTTGGAGCCGTCGCCAACTTGTACAAACTCCATGGTTCAGACCCTTACCAACATCCCACATACTAATAAGGCACCTTTTTGGAAAGATTAGGACCTAAACAAAAATCACATAAAAACGAAGGTTAGGAGTGTTGCCACCGATGTTTTGTAAAAAAAACTGTGTCGTTCGGTTCAAAAATGGAAAAATTACTTTTTGTATGGGAAGACATTATCTCACTGAGGCATGCTGGGACTTAACATTTGCATAAGCCTTCCCTCTTGCTGTGTGACGTGTTTTTAGAAACGTGGGCAGGACGCGAAAGTCATAGGACACGGAAACGTGAGACGGAGCAAAAAAAACGAAACAAAAATTGCCGTTTTGTGATCATTCCGGTACTAATAGGGGGTTGACTGAGCACTTGCTTATCTTACACATATTTTAACACCAATTGCACTGTTGTTTTCGTTGATTGTTGATTGTTGTTTGTCTCGTCTTACGTCCCATGTCCATGTCCAATGTATGCACTTTCCGCCTGAAAAAATTCCTCGTTTGTGTGAAAACATTCCTGGCTAATAAACGGTTTCTGATTCTGATTCTGATTCTGATTTATAAGGCTATGTTAGACTCCCACAAGCCCGTATGGTTACTGAGATGTGTTTGTTAGTGAAATCCAACGTTGTAAGGGATACCTATGAAGGATCTTGTGAAACCTTTTTGGCCGCCGCGGCAAGCTGATGGAGTTTACGTAAGTACTCAAATTGAACGGTTACTTTAATTATTTTTTACACCAGATGTCTCTTCTCACAAGGGTTGCGGTATTGTAAGCACTTTAAATGAAGTTAAACAACGATGTGGTTGGGCCACTGACCAATCATACATTCACGCCATTTCGCAGGCGCTGCACGTCAAAGAATACACCCAGCTTGTCAAACTAAAGATCTGATTTGTTGAAGTCCATGACAATCAACCACAGTGTCCACTCCCTGTCAGAGGGTCAAAAGTATTCACATTCATTACTCAAGTAGAAGTATAGATACTAGGGTTTAAAAATACTTCTGTAAAAGTTGAAGTATCAACTCAAGCTTTTTACTTTAGTAAAAGTGTAAAAGTACTGGTTTCAAAACTACTTAAAAGTATAAAAGTAAAAGTAATGTAAGGGAATTTGTTTTTCTTCCATTAAGGACAAACTCTTAAACCACGTCTCAGGGGCCTATAGTGCACTACCCCACCTCCCAGCAAAACAATCATTTTTCTAAAGGCCATAATGACTATAATGTTTTAAAATGTTATGTTGAAAAATGGGGGATGCACTAGGCTACCCGTTTCAGCTGCTTATATGCCCATTGAAAATGATCACATTTTATTACAATGCAAATACATTAAAGTACCATATGTGTACTACTGAGCATTAACATGCGTTTCATGGAGCGGAAGACATGATAACTAGTTGCCTATCTGCTGTCCTTGCTGGAGAGTGACGTGATTTGTAACGGTTGATTTGTGTCATCTGCAGGTGCATCGCGTAGAAAACCAATAGGGCAGGGGTGGGCAATTAATTTTCCCAAAGGGCCACATGAGACATTTGGACCGTTGTGGAGGGCCAAACCAATAGTCTGAACTTAATTCAATTAACTCAATATTAATGTTATTACTTTATTAAAAAACTGTAAATTATATGGTTTTGAGCTGCTACTGGTAAGAATACATGTTACAATAAGGCTATGAAAATAAGTTAAAAAAATTAATTAAATTTTTAAAGATTTTTTTAAACCTTACCATAAATATGTATGTTAAAGACCAGCAATTTATTAACTTTAAACAAAAGCAATAAGTGCTTTTGATGTTTTCCAGTTCAGTTGTTCTTACTCAGTGAGAAAAGTCCAGTCTGTGTTGGCTTGAACAAGAGCATGAAGTCTGGTTGAATGAGGTGGATATGTGGACAGCTGACAGGTATCAGTGAGAGATGATCTGATCTGTTGAACTTCATCACTAGAATGTTTGTTCTCATGTAGGTAGATCCAAAGAGAACTAACATTTTCTGAGCAGGCCTCCTCATGTGAGGAAAGTTCTCCTCTTTGAGAGAAGAGTAAAAATCCAGAAGTGATACTGACTTAAAGTGCTCTGCCATAGTGGATCAGACCGCAGGGTCAGATCCGCGGCGGCTTTGCACGATTAATTTTCAATCTGGAGGCGGAGACTGCAGTGCGAGGCTCCTTGGGAGGCGGGGGTCTCGCGGCATCACCCGCTGCTCGCTGAGAACAGAAACTGCATAACAATACGCTTTCACTTCAGTCTCCAAGTCGGCAACACTGCCCGTCGTGAGGCTGCGTAAGCGCGCGCGTGCGCGCACGCATAAATAAATCGCCTTCAAAGTAAAAGCAGTGCCGTTTGTATTGCATTCATGGCGTGTACCTTATTTATTTATTTTTCATTTTTGATTGACCTCACGCGGGCCAGACTGGGAAAATGCCCAGGTCTGCAATAGGGTGTCGGAATGGTATATGTTTATACTTCTCATCCAACCACAATCAAATTCACTCTATCCGGGTGGCGCGATTTATCTGGCTAGGTTTTTTTTGTGTGTTTTTGAACAATGACAAGCCGGAATGAAAACAAACCAAAACGAAATAAAACGAGGCCATCACCATAGCAACACAGCCAAAAATTTAAACCTGCTCCCGGGCAGGCTTACTGAAATTCACTGGATAAGCTGGCCACTCCCACCGGACAAAATAGGCAGCTCCCTTCCTCATTGATGAAGGAGCGATATAGTTATATTAGTTTTATTGGGAGAGAGTTCTTTGAGATCGCCAAGATCTGTTCTCACATCATCATGACTTCCTGTACGCAGCGCTATAGATTCTGCCGTCAAGGAATCATTTATTTACGAGAGCTTCTCGAGCCACGGACACTGATCACCACAAAAAAAAGACAGATTTATGTTCTGTGTCCCTCTGACGTCTGCAAAAACTAATACACTTTTGTGCTAAGGGTTTGATCACGCTTGTGTTTTGGCTGTGCTTACGCTGTAAGGTGTGTAATGTTTTGAAACAGTTTTTTGCATTACAGGAACTGATTAATGTACATAATAAACTGCCCGCTTGTTGAATGCGTGGTGTGAGTGATCGTGTGTTGAACTCATAAGCATCCTTAAGTGTGTATGTGTGGGAACGAGTGGTTATTAACCAAAAGCTGTGTTAGCCGAATGAGAGTGGTAGAAATAGGACATATCCTTAAAGAATTAGGGAGGAGGCCTACGTTAGTAATAAAATAGATAAGGAGTGTATTATATAAATACTACATAAATATAGCCAGTAATTTGTGTTTTAGTCTCCAGCTGATAGCAGTGAGTGAGTTAAGTCTGGAATAAGATAATAAATAGATAAGATAGGTAAACGTGATAATTGAACGAGTACATTATTTGCGAGCGAAGTCATTTTATGAGTGGTGACTGTGGGATTTGTGTGTGACCTTCGAGTCGGCCCTGTAGAGTTGTTAAGAATCACTGTGGGAGCGGAGATTAAGGGAGTGTGTTAACAGGAGATATGCGCGGATAAAATATGTATATATACACCGCGTTCCACATTATTAGGCAAATTGTATTTAAGGGTCATAAACATTCATTTTTTGGTTTTTCAATGAAACTCATGGATGGTATT
The DNA here is from genome assembly GCA_038501785.1 of Myoxocephalus aenaeus. Taxonomy (NCBI): domain Eukaryota; kingdom Metazoa; phylum Chordata; class Actinopteri; order Perciformes; family Cottidae; genus Myoxocephalus; species Myoxocephalus aenaeus. The sequence continues at coordinate 4,963,414 of JBAMJR010000189.1, forward strand.
GTGTCTCAGGGCTATTTCGATGATTGAAATCATCCAAATAGTAATAATAATAATTAGTTTGCCAGGTGAGCCCAATCAAAGGAAAACTACCGTACTTTTCGGGTTATAAGCCGCTCCTACGGCTGATCAGTGTCCCCGCTGTAGCAAGCTAGTAGCGCTGCTAGCTAGCGCTGCTAGTAGCGCTGCTAGATAGCGCTTCTGCTGCTACCGGCCACTGCTGCTGCTACTGCCCGCTGCTGCTGCTACTGCCCGCGTCCCCTCTGCCCAAGTCGGGTGTCGAGCCTGGTCCCGCTACCTTCGGTGGTTTTCAGGGAGCTAGCGGAAGTTAGCGGGGAAGTGACGGAGCGCTAGCAGGAGCCCCAGCTGGCTACAGCGGGGAGCTGTCGGGGACACTGACCGAAGGCAGTAGCGGCTTATAACCCGAAAAGTACGGTACTTAAGAAGGATGTTCCACATTATTAAGCAAGCTACATGTTTCAGGCAAAATGGGGAAGAAAAAGGATCTCTCTGCTGCTGAAAAGCGGCAAATAGTGCAATACCTTGGTCAAGGTATCACAACATTGGATATTTCCAAAAGAATTGCGCGTGATCATCGGACGGTGAAGAAATTTGTCACCGATTCACAGCACAAGCGGGTTCGTTCAGACAAAGGCAAAATAAGGAAGATTTCTGCCAAACAAATGCATAGGGTTAAGAGAGCAGCCACTAAAATGCCATTGAATAGCAGCAAACAGGTGTTTGAAGCCGCTGGTGCCTCTGGAGTCTCGCGAACTTCAAGATGTAGGATGCTCAAGAGGTTTGCAAGTGTCCTTAAACCTGTTATTCGGCCACCCCTAAACCAAGCTCATAAGCAAAAAAGGTTGCAGTGGGCTCAGGACTACATGAAGACTAACTTTCAAACTGTTTTGTTTACGGATGAGTGCCGTGCAACCCTTGATGGTCCTGATGGATGGAGTAGTGGATGGTTGGTGAATGGCCACCATGTCCCAACAAGGCTGAGACGTCAACAAGGAGGTGGCAGAGTCATGTTTTGGGCCGGAATCATGGGGAGAGAGCTGGTAGGCCCCCTCAGGGTCCCTGACGGTGTGAAAATGACCTCGGCAAAGTATGTAGAGTTTCTGACTGACCACTTTCTTCTGTGGTACAAAAAGAAGAACCGTGCCTTCCGTAGCAAAATCATATTCATGCATGACAATGCACCATGTCATGCTGCAAAGAATACCTCTGGGGCATTGGCTGCTATGGGCATAAAAGGAGAGAAACTCATGGTGTGGCCCCCATCTTCCCCTGACCTTAACCCTATTGAGAACCTTTGGAGCATCATCAAGCAAAAGATCTATGTGGGTGGAAGGCAGTTCACATCCAAGCAGGTGCTCTGGGAGGCTATTATGTCATCCTGCAAAGACATTAAAGCAGAAACTATCAAAGAACTCACAAGTTCAATGGATGCAAGAATTGTGAAGTTGATATCAAAGAAGGGGTCCTATGTTAACATGTAACTTGACCTGTTAAGATGTTTTTGATTCAAACTTTTCTTGATTTCAGTAAATATGACCTCCTAATGCTGCAAATTCAACAAATGACAATTTGTTGTTCTTTACAACCTATAAAATATCTTGAAACTCTGAAATTCTGAAATTCTGCATAATAATTTGGAACACTGCATTTTGAGTTTTTTATTTTTGAAAAAAATACTGTTATCATTTGGAGGTTTGTTCAATAGAATTTGACTTATACTCTAACAGTTGATGACTTGAAAATGATACTGACTGACTGTGCATTACTATTTAGGAAAATCTGAGCAAAGTGTAATTTGCATAATAATGTGGAACGCGGTGTATATATATATAGTTCCATTGCAGATCTCTGTGTACATTTTGAAGACTCTGCGTAGTTGTGGTGAGGGAATAGTTAATTTTTTTGCAGAAAGCTGACTTGTAGCACGAGCGGGAGTGCTATGTCGGCCGCGGGCACGCACAGGGAAATGGGCCTGCTGAAATCTGTTTGGAGCAGAGCCAATTGGATGTGCGTTCAAATAAAAATAGTATAAGTAATGTTATGACTGACACATCATTCAAAAGACTACACCAAGATTAAGTGAATCATTATAAAATAACTAACAAATTTAAAAAAGGTTCGTATGAGGGTGTGGACTGTGCATGACACGTAGGAAAAGCAGAGGGAAGAATTAACAGAAAACAGAGTGTTTGGATAAACAAATCGCGGAAACGCAGGGAAGCTCCTTGACAAAGTCGGGCAGTGAGCCCAGAAGGGAGGAAAAAGGACACCCCCTCCCTACCGGTGCGAGAGCAGGGGCGAAACATCTGCCCGGGGCTCCCAGAACTACAAAGAGGGAGTACTTCCAGGTCAGCCCTTCCTGTGTGCAAGGCATGTCCATGCTTCCTGTGTCCCCATCCAGTGGCCGACCTGAGGAACTACACCACCAACCTGCTTGAGCCACACAGGCTGCAACTGCAATGCCACCAGCAACAGGGAACGCAGTTTATGTGGAACCAATGGGCAATGTGCCAATGCCATTCAGGATAACAATTGTTCCTGCTGTTCTTTCCAACAGACATCCCTGGTATATAGTTACAGAGCAACAATGGCCAAATTCCAGGTGCAGACCCGGGAGGCGACGACGTGGCAGAAACTTTGGATGAGGGCATGGTCCAAGAAGACAACCAATGGACCAAGGCCAGAACCCAGAGTATTGTTGGAACTGCGGGAACATGGGACACATGAGACGAGAGTGTCCCCAACCAATCTCTCCACAGTACAACCTCAGAACTCAGGCTCCAGGCAGAGGCCGCAGCCACAGCCACTTGGTGCACAGCGCCACATGTCTCAGTGATGGTCTCACAAGACCACCTCCCCAAAGACCTAGGGCCTATGATGAAATACGGAGGTGAAGCACTCTGGTTCCCTATTGACAATCCCTACATCCACCAAACAAAGGATGAAACATGACCAGATTGTTTGGGATACCTACAAAAGTTATCCTGGACAGAAGCGCTGTCCATCAAACTCATAATGACTCACTAAATTAAGTCCAAAATGCAGACTCTGAAATTGAACAACCTCTGTTTAAAAAATTACCAGAAACTATATGTTAAAACCATACTACAGATGTAGGCTGTAGTGCCGCCGCATGACGGGTGTTTATGCTCAGAGCAAACTCCCCACCTCCATACAATCGACAATATCCTTATTTCAAGAACAGACTGGTAGACTGGGCCAGAACATGACTCCAACAAATGGTGCATGGGTCACAACTTCAGAGCAATACATTATGTGGTGTTAGCAGAATTCCCACAAGTACCAGATCCGTTGACTTTGTTGTCAAGCATCCCGTCGGATGGACTATACGGTCATTGATCTGATCTAGGCTCTGAATTTTTGAGTGTCCCTTTTACATAATCACAATAATCACAATATTTGTTGGCATTTACTTTCGACGGTCTACGATATCAGTATACGAGGGGAGCACAAGCAAGCGGGGGCTTATTTTAGCATGCAACTTGATGCTACTGTCAGAGGCATGCCTCCCTGTTAAAGGGGAGTAGCGGCCACAGCGTATGCTACAAGAAGGCATTAACGATTTCGGCGGAGTTAGCCTTATTTCGGACCCTCTTGGCGGAGCCATTGTACTCTCCTCTGTCAAGCATATCTGTTAGGATATGGTGAAGCATGTAGCATATATACAGATTCAGCATATGCACATGACATATGTCACTTAAATGGTGCGATGTGGCACCAAAGAGGCTTCATGTGTGCAGATGGTAAACTAGTCACGCACATAGATCTCTCATTGCAGAACTTTTGCATTTTATGACTTTACCAGCCTCATTGGCTGTTGTTAAATGGTTTGGTTAAGCTCTAGCTCAGTTTGGTTACGCATGTCTAAAAGCATAGACATGCAGGTATTGCATTGAAGGAAAATAATCAGTAGAATTAAAATCACAGCCGAGGAAAAAGGAAACAAGGACATGAATTCAATCAAGAACACTGAACTGACTTTTTATGTGTTCTCTTACTGTGGTTCTTTACTCCAATAACTTACATCATCGTGAGGTTAATGCTTCCTGTTGGTACTCACTGTGTATCTCCTGTAGTCTGGTCTGTGAGCCCGGGCTGCATCCCAGTACTGCGAGTACATCTCTCTGCTATTAAACTCTGTTAATAAACTGTTTATTAACTATCTATAATAAACTATCTTTAATAAACTATCTGTAATAAACTATCTGTAATAAACTATTTGTAATAAACTCTGATTATTTGATCAAATCTCTGAGGGACTTTCCTTCATTTGAGAGGATTCCGTCTCTGAGTCTCTGCTTTGAATACAGCTGAGAGAGATAGATAGAGAGAGAGAGAGAGAGAGAGAGAGAGAGAGAGAGAGAGAGAGAGAGAGAGAGAGAGAGTGTGTGTGTGTGTGTGTGTGTGCGTGTGTGTGTGTGTGTGTGTGTGTGTGTGTGTGTGTGTGTGTGTCAGGACTCTGGAGGAGGAGGACGATGTCGTTGAAGCGTGAACGTTCAGACTGCAGGAAGCTGAAGTGAAGATCCGTTGTGACGCTGTCAGGTCACATGATCAGTGAGTATTGATGTGTACATTTACTCAAGTACTGAAGTACAACTAGAAGTATTCTCCTCTACGACGTCTCTGTGGTGAAAAATACTTTTACTCCATTCATCTGATAGCTGTCTTTCCTCTATAGTGAATTATTATATAATTATTATATCATAAGATGTTTCAGGACGACACTCATGAACACACATGAAACATTATGAACTCTACTTATAAATAGTGTTGGGATGCACCCCGAGACCCAGTGCTAAAGGGGAACCGGTTCTAAATGATTAAAACCTGTTAGTATAGATGAGGTCTGGAGTCACCGGTTCTAATCAGGAACCGGTTCTAAATGATTACAATCTGTCTCAAACCTCCTCTTTCTGTCTCTCTGCATCTCTGTCTCTTTGTCTCTTTGTCTCTCTGTCTCTCAGGTGTATAGTTAGGACTGGTTCAGGTCTATAGTTAGGGCTGGCTCAGGTATATTGTTAGGGCTGGCTCAGGTATATTGTTAGGGCTGGTTCAGGGCTATAGTTAGGACTGGTTCAGGTTTATAGTTAGGGCTGGTTCAGGTCTATAGTTAGGACTGGTTCAGGTCTATAGTTAGGACTGGTTCAGGTCTATAGTTAGGACTGGTTCAGGTAATAAACTGGAGTAAATACAAAATGCAGTTTTTAAATTATTTTATTTAGGACATGTGAAGAAGTTATTACCCCCAAACCAAATAAGTGCTAATGATTCTTTAACGTTGCTGTGGAGGAACACACACATACACACACACAGACACACACAAACAGACACACACTCACACAGAGACACTCACACAGAGACACACACACACACACACACACACACACCACTGAGCTGCTCTAGATATTATTTGTATTTGTGAATAAATAAATAAATGAACAAAGTAAATAAAATGCTCAAATAAACTTCACAACTAATTAAAAAACAAAAAGGCACAAAAATACAGAAATGAATAATAAATCATAAATTAATTCGTCATAATTTGTGGGTTAAATTGTGGGTGATTGCTTTGTTTGCGTATTGAAGCAACAATATCAGAACCGGTCACATGTTAATCTTTTATTGAGACCGTGTTTGTAAAGGAAGAACCAACATGATGACATCATAATCTCTGGTGCATTATGAGCTTATTCATCACAACACAGATCATTATGATTATTATCAGAGCAGCTGAGACAAAAGGACCCGTTATTAAATATGAAATATGAGCGTTGACCTCCTGAGAAGAAACTGAGTCTGGATCTTTCTCACGTTCCACATTCTATATTGAACCTCATCTTTGGTGTCAGTCGGTTCTCCGTGGTTCTCCTGGAACCTGATCGGTCCCATCAAAGTGGATCTGTTCAGCGTCGACGAGTTGGGATGGAAAGTGTTTGAGTCTTTGGCTTTAGAGGGTTAGGGTAGGGAAGGGGTTCCAGGTCAGGGTCCAGGTCCGGGAGGGGAAATGAAGTGAAGTCAGTCACTCCTGCTTCATGTTGCCCTTCCTGCTCCATTAAAATGGTTCCACGGCAGAACGGTTCCTTAAATACACAGAAAAGAATCTGAGAGCTGCTGCTAGAAACATTGTTTTGTGGTGAGTACACTGACAGTAGGAATCCACAGCTTCGATTGAGACCGTCTCTGCTGTAACTGTAATATATATCATATAATAATATCATATCATGTCAGGCTGTCCTCTGAAGGTCACTTCACTGAAAGATGTTCTCATATTGTTTTAGATATATTTATCTACAAAGAGACATTTCGTCTCTTTAGTTTTCAAAGCGAAGGATCTGGAAATGTTCTTCAAAATAACTTAAATGATCATAATATCAGCTGTAGAATCATATTCATATTCTATATTCCTATGGAACTGAAGGTGACATTTTTAATTGTTTATGACATCAACGTCTCGTCTTTCAGCTCCGGCTCTGGAACTTTTCTCTCAGATGTTTCACGAGACTCTGCTGCCCGGCTTCTGTCTTCGGTCCACCGGTCTGATCCGGTCCTCCGGTCTGATCCGGTCCTCCGGTCTGATCCGGTCCTCCGTCCGCCGCCACGGCACCGGGCTCCCGAGGCCTCGCCGGCTCAGCTCTGGTCCTCACGTCCTCCCTCTGCTTGTACTCTTCGGACTCCTGGTAGACCCGGCAGCGGTCGATGACGGCCATGACGGAGAGCTTCTCCCTGCTGGTGGGCGAGCGGATCTGGATGAAGCCGTCGTCTCCGTCGTCTCCGTCGTCTCCGTCGTCTCCGTCGTCTCCGTCTTCTTCCGTTTCTGCAGCCCGCGACTCCGGAAGCTTCTCCACCACGAGGATCTTGTGTTCCTCGTCGCCCGGCAGCGGTGCCTCGGCCGCGACGTAGAACCCGTCGTAGACCTGGTCCTGGAGCTCCCGCAGCTCCCTCCTCGTGGCGCCGCTCAGCCGCGGGTCCAGGGAGTTGGCTCTGTGCAGGCGCTTCCTGTGCTCCTCCCGGCCGCCGCGAGGCCCGCACGGAGGAACCTCGGCAGAGGCCCCGGCGGCGAGGGAGCAGCTGGAGCGCCGCCTCCGGCCGCCGTCCAGCATCTGCTCCGGGATGGAGAGGCTCCGGCCGACGGGGCTCCTCTGGGGGGCCAAGTATCTGGAGCGGAGCTCTCGGACGTCGGGCCAGCTGAAGCCCTCGGTGGGAGGGGGGATGCCGAGGGGGCTCAGAGGACTGCGGGAGCGAGCTTGACCCGGGTCCACGGCCGCCAAGCTGCAGGAGAGACCGGGGTTCTGGATCTGGTCCAAGGGGATCAGCGGTAGAGACGTGGCCTGGTTATGAGAAACCAGCGGCGGAGTCGGGTTGGGTTTACCTGCAGAGCACAAAACATCAGGGACGTAAAGATTAACTCAATTCTTCTTCATTGAGTCTTATTTTCTCTGTTTGAGCCTCTGACTGCTGGCAGTTCTGGACCCGCTGGTTCTGGACCCGCTGGTTCCGGACCTGCTGGTTCCGGACCCGCTGGTAGCAGCTTGACGGTGTCATTGGTGTAGTTTAATGTGTCTGCTGTGACCTTTCCCTTCATTAAGTCAACTAACTATCTATCTATCTCTTGTTTTTAATCAGATATAATAACATCGTTATTATAAACTCTTTCATTAATTTGTAGTTTCCTCAAATCCAAAGATTTGGAAAGCTTTAAATTGGTCATATTCTCTAAATCGACGTTCTTTAAATACTTAATTGCTGCTCATTTAAATCAGTGAGTGCAGTACCTGGGCCCTCCTTCTCCTCCAGCACACAGGGTAAGGTCCTCCTGTCCATCAGGATCATCGGTTTGGTGGTTTTGATCCGCTGGCTGTACTGGCGGGCCAGATGGAGAACTTTGCTCTTGGCCTTGTCTCCGTCGTCCAGCTGGTTCGAGTCCTCGGTGGCTGGTTCCTCCCCTGGCTTCAACCGGGTGACCAGGGGAGCCCCGAGGCTGGCGGCCTTGTCCCCGAACACCTTCAGACTTCCTGTCTGACTCACGCCGGAGGATTTCAGCTTGAGGGGCGAGGGACTCACGGATCCCTCGGTGGTGCTGAGGTCAGACGCCCCGCTCTGGTTTGAGGTCTTCGTCGTGTCAGAGAGGCAGGTGTCGGTTGGGCTGGAGCTCCTCGGAGCTTCTCGGGGTCGACGGCGCCCTCCGTCTTCACTGTGAGATCGATCGATCTCTCGCTCCATCGTCTGCCAGATCTTGATCATTTCAGAGGAAGGCCTGAACTCTTCGTCCTCAGACGGATTGTCCTGCAAGCTTTGAGATCTGGACCAGTGGCTGTCTTCTGAATCTTCTGGATCCGTGCTTCTCTGATCAGACCTGAAAGAGTCCAACGAGTCCTTCGAGACCATGTGACCCCAGGGGCCTGTAGGTAAAGCTAGGCTTGACGTGGTGAACGTGGTTGAGGTGGAAGGATTTGTCTGGACGGCGTCGTCCCTCGGGGTGCTGTTGAGCCGGCTGACGGAGCTCCTGACCAGCCCAGTCGGGATGTACGTCAGACTCTCTCGGCGCTGGAGGCTGAAGGTTGCGTCCTGGTTCTCCGCGTTCTCGTAGTAGCTCCTGATTTTGTCGATGAGCAGCTGGTCCTGCTTGGACAAGGTGGAGTCCCGCCTCCGCCGAATGCCTCGGTCAGCGTCGAAGAGACTGTCGTCCCGAGGAGACAGTAGGGTCAAATCAGTCCCACCAAAGGTCTCTGCAGGGTCAGAACAGATACTGTTGAGTCTCGACATCATGTCGCCGGGTTCGGCCCTGAGGCTGAGGAAGCTGCCGGTTCTGCTGGGTAGCCGCGGCGACTCACAGCCGAGGGATCGGGCCTCGTCCCGGGCACGGCTGCCTCGCTTGATGCTGCTGGTGAAGTGCTGAGCGATGGCGCTGGCTTTGTCCAGGACGGACGACGGAAGGATGCTGGTCGCTGTCACTGGCGCCGCCTTCACGTCCTCCTCGTCCTCCTCGTCCTCGGAGGACTCCCCGGTACTCAGGGTCTTTGAGTCTGAATCCGGTGCGGCAGAGGATGGTTGCTCCGTGGATTCTGGATCTCCTTCAGGTTTCTGCTCCTCCGACATTGGAGGAGACGCTGGGATGCCGGGACGAGGAGCAGACAAGCTGTCCAGACCGGAGGGTTCTGGTTCAGGATTTTCTGTCGATTCGGACTCTGAGGTCTTCTCCTGAGGCTGCTCGTCTGTGGAGGGCTACAGAGGAGGAAAGTCCAAGACAGGATAAATGGTTAGAACTGGAACGTTTGTCGGTCCAAACTAAGAACTGAGCTCTGAGAGGTGAACCGATCCCTCACACAGGATGTGATGTCATGCTCCAGGATGTTGTCACAAGAACAACAATAATGCTGCGTTCACACCAAACATTACGAGATTACAAAAAAAAAATCGGTGCAAAGACACGATTGGACGCAAAAATCCCGCCGGTCAGCGTATTCACTTAAGTTAAAATATACAAAAAACGATGTGATTCGCTGCTAGATGCTACGCTGGTAGACGCCAAGCTGCTCGATGCTAACGCTGCTAAATGCTAACGCTGCTAGATGCTAAGCTGTTAGAGGCTATGCTAGCTGCAGCGTTGTAACTGTCAGGACTGTGTGTTATCAAACCTGCGAGTCGTCCGCTGTACTCTTGTTTACCTCCTCATGCGTCGGTTCGGTTCCACCCGGCTCGTCTTCTTCACGAAGTAGGTTTTCAGAAGAGACTCCACTTCCTTCGCCGGAAGAGACTCCACCTCCGCCTAAAGAGACCCCGCCTCTGCCTGAAGAGACTCCGCCTACGCCTGCCTCCTTCAACAAACACAAGACGTCACATGTTTGAGTGTTTCATCACAAACAAACAAAGAGTCACAGAGACTTCCTGTTGGATCAACAGAAGAAGGACGAATAGGAAGTAGACCCTTTAATCCAGACTTTTGAGTCCTGAAGCTCTTCAACGCAGGAAGGGATTTAAAAAGTATTTTCTTTTTATTATTATTTTGTCATCAGGTCGTAGACGTAGAAGTTCTTCAGCACCAGAGAAGAAGACGTCCTCCTCTTCACCACAAGAGAAGAAGACGTCCTCCTCTTGAGCACCAGATGGCGCTGTGAGTCCTTATTAAATCCTTGTGACGCTCGTTGTTTCTCTGGAGAACAAATATTGTTTTGAACTTAAAGTTAGAAAAGTTTTTTATGCTGTTGATTATTATTAAATGATGAATAAAAGCTGATCTGAGGATGAAGGTTTCTGAGGTCAGCTGGTGTTAGTTGACCACACGTGATGAAGGTCAGCTGACTTTAGTGAGTTAGGGAGCGAGGATGGAGGAAACAGGAAGTAGACGGTCACCATCTGGGCCCAGAAGGAGACGGCAGCCAGCACGGAGCTGGTGAAGTCCTCTTCCTCTTCCTGCTCCACTTCATCGCCGGAGATCAGACGCTCCAGTGAGTCCTTCCTGCTGCCAAGCTCCTCCTCTTCCTCCTGGTCTTCCTCATACTCGCCCAGCGAGAGAGAGCCCCTCCCCCTCTGGAACAACCCCCCCACTGTCTTAGTGCTTAGTGAGGAGGAGGAGGAGGAGGGGGGGAACAGGAAGAGGAGGAAGATGAAGAGGAGGACGAGGAGGTAGAAGGAGGAGGAGGAAGATGAAGGGGAGGAGGAAGAGGAGAAGGAAGAGGAAAAGGAGGAAGAGAAAGAGGAGGAAGAGAAAGAGGAGGACTAGAATGAGGAGGAGGAGGAAGAATAAGAAGAAGAAGAAGAAGAAGAAGAAGAAGAAGAAGAAGAAGAAGAAGAAGAAGAAGAAGAAGAAGATTAAAGACATCAGTTCATGTTTCTTACCTTCAGGACGACTGTGTGATCAACAGGAGAATCAGCAGTGGAAGAAAAGCAGACGTGATGATTAAACATATTATATCATCATCATCATCATCATTATTATTGTTGTTTTTGTTATTGATGATCTCATCAGCAGTATTAGAGTCAGTGAAGTTGTCATGGTATAACATTTAAGGTGGGTTTATTTACCTTTGCTGCTCTTCAGGATTTCTTTGATCGGCTCTGAAGAAGAAGAAGAAGAAGAAGAAGAAGAAGAAGAAGAAGAAGAAGAAGAAGAAGAAGAAGAAGAAGAAAGAGACACGTAATATGGGTTGATGGAAGAAACCGGAAGTAAACAGGAAGTAAACTGGACGTAAACAGGAAGTAGTTCAAGTTGTTTGTGTTTACCGGACTGTCTTCGTCCCTGACGACCGTCTTGTGGAAACTCGTCAGATTGACAGGACGAAGCTTTCTTCAGCCGATACCTGGGGGGGTCTACAGGGGAGGAGGTTGAGGTTCAGATATACAGTCCATGTAGATCAGATTCAGATTCAGATTCTACTTTATTGTCATTGCACATAGTACAAGTACTGTGACAACGAAATGTAGTTTGCATCTATCCAGAGTGCAAAAGAAGCAGTTAAGGTGCAGTGCAATGTCGTGGACTAACACTATGTAGACTAACACTATGTAGACTAACACCATGTAGACTAACACCATGTAGACTAACACCATGTAGACTAACACTATGTAGACTAACATCATGTAGACTAACACTATGTAGACTAACACCATGTAGACTAACATAATTTAGACTAACACCATGTAGACTAACACCATGTAGACTAACACCATGTAGACTAACACTATGTAGACTAACACCATGTAGACTAACATAATTTAGACTAACACCATGTAGACTAACATAATTTAGACTAACACCATGTAGACTAACACCATGTAGACTAACACTATGTAGACTAACATCATGTAGACTAACATCATGTAGACTAACACTATGTAGACTAACACCATGTAGACTAACACCATGTAGACTAACATCATGTAGACTAACACTATGTAGACTAACGCCATGTAGACTAACATAATTTAGACTAACACCATGTAGACTAACACTATGTAGACTAACATCATGTAGACTAACACTATGTAGACTAACACCATGTAGACTAACACCATGTAGACTAACACCATGTAGACTAACATCATGTAGACTAACACTATGTAGACTAACACCATGTAGACTAACACCATGTAGACTAACACCATGTAGACTAACATCATGTAGACTAACACCATGTAGACTAACACCATGTAGACTAACATCATGTAGACTAACACTATGTAGACTAACACCATGTAGACTAACATAAGAGCACGAAGACTTGTCAGCTAACTTAAAGGAGCTGAACACGGACCTCCTCTCTCTCTCTGAGGTGCGCTGCTCCGGCGCAGCTCCGCGCTGCAGCGTTTTATTCTTTGAGTCTGACCTCTCAGGGTTTTATTCCCTGAGTCTGACCTCAGGGAATAAAACGCTGCAGCGTTGCGCTGACCAGTTTTTGAAAGAGAAAGACGACCTCTTCATGAGCTGAGTGGCACACTATGGTTGGCAAACCTGGCCTCTAGTTGATTGTATCATCATCTCGCGCTGAACAAGAGCCTGCAAGGCAAAGAACCGGTAGTAGCGCACCCTCTCGCACACATGAACCTGTTCTGTGTGAAGCTTCGTCTCTCTGAGACACAACTACTCCGTACACTGTCTGAAATCAAAGTAGCTTTTCCAGAGGTCAACCTTTCTGCTAAAAAGGGGAAATATGTGTCTGTCATCACATCTCATGATAGAACTCAGTCAGCGCTTCCAAGATCTTTCTGCATTGAGAAATAAATCAAGTTGTTCTCGACTCCCTTCCTGATGATGCAGAAGAAGTGAAGAGAGTCTGAACTAGAACTGATGGGGATGCAGTGATGATTCTCTGAAGAATCAGCTTCAGTTTCTCTCTCTACCCGACTTCTACTGGAGCTTGGAAATGGCCAGGCTTCCTCTGATGTTATTGTTTTAATATAATATATATATTATTTTTATTTTTTTAAAGAATATATATGCATAATTGACCTCATTTGATTCATTTTGCGATATACCTCACCTGAGCGGCCCAGACTTTCGTATATTTTTCTGTTTGTGGCCCTCGGTGAAAAAAGTTTGGACACCCCTGTTTTAAAGCATTTTTGCACTTTAATTTGTATTACTATTTAATGTATTTGTTATGATGTTCAGATCTTGTTACACAAATACATTTAAAGTTAAAATTCAAACATTTTGAGTCATTATTTATAATTTGCTATCGGAAATAGTCATTAGATTAGTCGATTAATCGAAAAAATAGTCGATAGATTAGTCGATTATGAACATAATCGTTAGTTGCAGCCCTAGAGCTGCCTTTTCCCACATGAAAAATATTAAGTCCAAACACCGTTCCACCATGATGATGACCATTTGGTCTGCCTGAGGCTGGCTAGCAGCAGCTAATGTCCGGACTATGCAACCCTGCTGGTTCCATTCAGTGAAGTCATCAGAGTAAAATGTAATGACCAAAAATGTACAGAATTGTATTGTGTCATAAGGGTTCATGCAGTTATGCAAGGTACGCCAATATTGTAAAAGTATTATTAATGTAGGTGGATCTTTTTGACTTGGTCATTTTAAAAGTAGCTTGCAAGCCAAAAAAGTGTAGGCACCCCTGATGTAGACACCATGACAGAAAATGACAGTAAAATAAAATCTATTTATTCTATTTGTATTTGATATTAATCAAAAATGTGTACACTGTTGAATAAAAACATTAAACATTAACTTACATATTGAATCCATTTCCAAGATGGCCTCTTTAGCCTGAAACACACAAGACAACAATCATTTCTACCTTTGATCATGCTGACACTGGAGTGTATACTGCTGATACTGGAGTGTTTACTGGTTATACTGGAGTGTATACTGTTATACTGGAGGGTATACTGAAGTATATACTGGTGTGTATACTGGTGTATACACACTGGAGAGTATACTGGTTTGTATACTGGTATGTATACTGAAGAGTATAATGGAGACTATACTAGAGAGTATACTGGTGTGTATACCAGTGGTGTATAAAGTACCCAAAAGCCGTACTTGAGTAAAAGTAAAGATACCTTACTGGAAAATTACTCCAGTAAAAGTAAAAGTCACCTATTAAAATACTACTTGAGTAAAAGTCTTAAAGTATCTGATATTTTCTGTACTTAAGTATCAAAAGTATTTTTCTGATATAAAATGTACTTAAGTATTGAAAGTAAAAGTACAAGTACCGTACTTTTCGGGTTACAAGCCGCTACTACCTTCGGTCAGTGTCCCCGACAGCTCCCCGCTGTAGCCAGCTGGGGCTCCTGCTAGCGCTCCGTCACTTCCCCGCTAACTTCCGCTAGCTCCCTGAAAACCACCGAAGGTAGCGGGACCAGGCTCGACACCCGACTTGGGCAGAGGGGACGCGAGCAGCGCTAGCTAGCAGCGCTACTAGCTTGCTACAGCGGCGACACTGATCAGCCGTAGGAGCGGCTTGTAACCCGAAAAGTACGGTACATGCTTTTAATAAAAAAGCAAAGGGTCAGAATTTTGAGAATTATGAAGTTTATTCTTTTAAGTGCTGTGGTCACCGTGACCAAGGACCAGGAGTTGTGTTGATACAATAACTGGGTTGGCTGGGATCCATCCATATATACTATGTTCAACATAATATATTGTACCTAAGTATACTTTTGCATCTACTATGAACTTATCATCATAATTCTCCAAAAAGCAATATGACACTATGAAGGACTTGTAACAGTGTGGTTATAAGTATGCTCATTCCGCCCGCCGTGGGTCTCTTGGTGCCGGTCTGTGGGTCTCTTGGTACCGGTCTGTGGGTCTCTTGGTACCGGGCCACAGAAAGAATGAATGAAACATTTCAATTAAATAAAAAAAAATCAAGGCCGGAAAGATGTTTTATTGTGAAAAATGACCGCATACATCCGTCTGTGGTAACCTCAGACGGAACCTCTTGACACATGTCAAGATGTTACGTTACTCTAAAAATGAAACGTAAGTCTGTTACAACTCTGTCGGTGATCTGGAAACCAAGGCAGAGTATCCTGAGATCGCCAAAAAAGCATGAAAACCTGCTTCCATTTCAACATCCTGTCTTTGTTTCTAAGTTAAGCAGTAGACTGGACTAAAGGTTTAGTTAGGAGTAGACTGGACATAACGAACACACGTTGGGTGTCGTTGTCTCCCGTCTTTCCGAGGTCGGACCCGGTCTGTGAAAATATTGTCTTCACGTAACCGGTCCGTGACGCATAAAGGTTTGGGAGCGCTGGACGAGAGGATGTAGAGGGCTAATGCATAATATTGTGATTCGCAAAACCTGCTTGGTGGAGTCTGTGTTCCACCACAGTCCCCGATGTTTTTTTTTTTTCTAAAGATAGATTTGATTTTGTAGCGAGTAACGAAGGTTTCAGGAGAAATGTATCGGAGTAAAAGTATCATTTTTCTTTGCCAAATGTAGTGAAGTAAAAGTAAAAGTAAACAGAAATATAAATAGTAAAGTAGAGTACAGATATCCCCAAAAACTACTTAAGTACAGTAACGAAGTATTTCTACTTCGTTACTATACACCACTGGTGTATACTGGTGTTAGTGGTGTCTGACCTTCTGAGGGATAATGGCCTGGTGGTTCTCCAGAATGATGCGTTTGATGTGATGAGCCCACAGCTTCTTCTCCTCCACCGTCTTCGCCTGGAAACATGAAAACATTCAGCTTTTGATTTCAGTTTCCAGAGACACTGAAGGATTGATTATACATATCAATATATATATATATATATATATATATATATATATATATATATATATATATATGCACACATATACAGAGCAGGTGAACAGGTGAGCAGGTGAGCAGGTGAGCAGAATCACTGTAACTCCACTTCCTGTCTCTGACCACTACTTTATCTCTTATGCTGCGTTCACACCAAACGCGGCGCGAATTTGACGCGCGAGTAGATTACATGCAAAGTCAATGCACAGACGCGATAGGTTGAGAAAAAGCACATTTTCCGCCAGGCGGCATGAATGACGCGTTTGAGGTGGCGCGAACAGAGCGTTTGACGCGGCGTGAATTCGTGCGAGTTGAAATTTTCCCAAAAAATTACGTGACGCTGAGTTGCGTCAGCCAATCAGCGTTGAGATGCTACGCCCATCATCACCGCCGTCCTGCCGTTGCTAAATCAAACTGCTGCTGGTCTGCTGCTGAAGTAGCGCTGGTAGAGGCCGAATTTACACAAAAAGTGTAGCAGCGCTAGCTAGCATTGCTACTAGCTTGCTACAGCGGGGACACTGATCAGCCGTAGGAGCGGCTTGTAACCCGAAATTTACGGTAGTGGTTATTTCCATGGTGGATGGCGGAAACGGTAACTGTTTTACAGAGATAAGCCAGACGCAGTTCCGGGAGGAGTCGGTGAAATTCACCGAGCTGTGTGCGTTTACGGATGGTGTTATGAACCCAAACACGAGGGTGTTTGATGTTCCGAAGTTTTTGGGACTTCCACCACAAGTATAACGCAGAAAATAGTGGATATTTCTTCCATGGTCGATAGCGGAAATGATAGCTCTTTTCACGGAGAGAAGCCACACCCCCTTTGACGCGTCACGAATATTCGCGCCGCGTTTGGTGTGAACACACTTTTATTGACGAGCGAGTAAACAGACGAGGTAAAAGGGGCGTGGCTTATCTCCGTGGCTTATGGTGTGAACGCAGCATTACTCTCTGCCACTCTCTGGAACTGACAAACAAACCACATCAACAGACTCTGCACCTGTTCGTCGCAACATTCTCTCCCTCTTTCCCTCTCTCTCTCTCCTTCTCTCCCTTCCTCCCCCTCTCCCTCCTCTCTTGATTCTTTATGTCCTCTCTCAAGTCCTCTCCGGAAATCACTCTCTTCTCTCCTCCTTCCTCTATTTCTGCAGCCAAAAGCCTGTTCTACCAAACCAAAATTCAATCCTCTTTTTCTAACCCCAAAAAACTCTTTTCCATCTTCTCCAACCTCCTTGACCCCTCTGTCCCCCTCCTCCATCCACCCTTCTACCAAGCCACTTTGTTGACTACTTTACAAAAAAGATGGATGACATACGCTCCTCATTTACTAATCCATCTTCTATAACTACACCTCCATTAACTTCATCTTCTTCCCCTTTGTTTTCCTCTTTCACCCCCCTGTCTCCCAATCAAGTTCTTACCTTGGTAACCTCTGCCCGCCCAACCACCTGCCCCCTTGACCCAATCCCATCTCACATTCTCCAGTCTATTGCTCCTGACCTTCTTCCCTTTCTCACCCATCTTATCAACACCTCCCTCTCAGTTTGGCTGTTTCCCTGACTCTCTGAAGGAGGCAAGTGTCAACCCTCTCCTGAAGAAACCCACTCTCTGAAGTCAACAACTACAGACCTGTCTCTCCTTACCTTTCTTTCCAAAACCTTGGAGCGAGCTTTCTTTAACCAAGTCTCCTCCTTTCTCCACCATAACAACCTTCTGGACCCTCAGCAGTCTGGATTCAAGACCGGCCACCAGAGACTGCCCTCCTTTGGGTCTCTGAGCAACTTCACACTGCTAGAGCAGCCTCTCTCTCTCCTCTGTCCTTATCCTTCTAGACCTTTCTGCTTCCTTTGACAGAGTGAAACACCAGATCCTTATTTCCTCCCTCCAGGACCTGGGTACCTCAGGCTCTGCTCTCTCCCTCTTCTCATCCTACCTCAACGACTGCACCTAGGTAGGGGTGGGGGAAAAAATTGATTCAGCATAGTATTGCGATACTTTGCGTGGCAATATTGTATTGATACACGGAAGCCAAGTATCGATCTTTTATTATATGAATTATAAACTTTTTGGTCCAAAATCAATTGCTTTTTCAGTTCACTAGATGGTGCTGTGTTGTTTTCTGGTGAGGTCAACAGAGGTCTCGGATCAGCGTGACGGTAGGAAGGAAATAAAAATGGCGACACCGGAGAAAGAAATGAGAAATGCGCCGTACATCTTGACTTCCTGCCACTCGTAGTCCGCTGCTCGCACAGCTGTTGCTCGACACACAGGACAACACTCGCGACACAGCGCTGGTCAAAGACGTTAAAAAAGCATGAATCAAACCGGCTGCTGGTGTTCTAGTAGCGCTGGAAGCGGCCGCCATTCAGACGCACTTCCTGGAGAAGTCGGTGAAATTCACCGAGCTGTGTGCGCCTACGGATAATATTATAAACCCAGACACGAGGGTGTTTGATGTTCCGACGTTTTGGGGATTTCCACAACAAGTATAAAGCAGAACTAGTGGTTATTTCCATGGTGGATGGCGTAAATGAAAACTGTTTGCCCACACAGAGATAAGCCCCTCCCCCTCTCCGGCGCAAATGACACGACTATGTTGTAGACTAATACAAACAGTAATACAAGCAGTTCAGTTTGTCAGGTGCAACATTTATGACATGTTGCTCAGTTTATCTGCTTGACAATCACATTTTGCTGCAATAAAAATGATTGAAGTGAGATGAACAGACTGAAAACTTTATCTTATTAGATCAAATATGTTGACAAAGTTTTCATTTGGGGACAATTTGCAGTTGTAAAAAAGGGAATAAATTGCAATACTCAACATATCGCAGTATCGTGATAGTATCGAATCGTGATTCAAGTATCCTGATAGTATCGAATCGTGGGACCTCTGGTGATTCCCACCCCTACTACCGGGTAACTTGGAGAGGATCTGTGTCTGAACCTTGTCCTCTCACTACTGGGGTCCCTCAAGGCTCCGTCCTGGGTCCTCTCCTCTTCTCTCTCTACACCAACTCTCTCGGCTCTGTCATTCGCTCGCATGGCTTTTCCTACCATAGCTATGCTGATGACACCCAACTGATCCTGTCGTTTCCCCAATCGGAAACACAGGTAGCAACACAAATCTCTGCCTGTCTGACTGACATCTCTCAGTGGATGTCCGCACACCACCTGTAATTTAACCCTGACAAGACTGAACTACTTTTCCTTCCAGGAAAAGGCTCTCCCACCCACGACCTGACTATCACCTTCAACAACTCAGACTGCCAGGAACCTCAGTGTGACACTCGACAGTCAACTCTCCATGACTGCCAACATTACTGCAACAACACGTTCCTGTAGGTCCATGCTACACAACATCCTGTAGGTCCATGCTGCACAACATCCGGTAGGTCCACGCTACACAACATTAGGAGATCATCAGCTTTGGATAAAAGCGTCAGCTAAATGAAATGTAACAGGTGAACAGGTGAGCAGGTGTACAGGTGAGCAGGTGAAGAGGTGAGCAGGTGAACAGGTGTAGATGGTCTCACCTGAACGGTGTGAGGTTGTTTGGGTTGTTTGTAGTGAGTCACACTGAAGCTCAGAGAGTCTTTGGCGCTTTCAATCAGCATCAGAGTGGAGCACTGAAACCACACAGAGAGATAAACAAACAAACAATACTGGTTTACTTCTGCAGAATAACAACAACCGTCTTTGTGTTGATGAGTCAAACGCTACTTTGATTCATAGCATCTGTATCCCGAGCAATAACAACATCATTAATGTTCTTCTATATTTGCTGAATATATAATAACCTGAATGTTATAACCCTGCATTTTACTTTCTGGACATAACAATTGAAAGGTTATGAGGTTATGATTTAAAGTAAGAGGGACCACTGCTTCCTCCTGGGAGGACCCAGGTGAGCAGCTGCCAACAGGTGGAGGTCCTCACAGAGATGTGCGTCTTGTAGACGTAATGCTCTCCGCGTCGTTTGGTGATGAGCAGCATGCGGTCGAACAGGAACAGCGTTCGCTCGTTTTTGGCTCGGTGGACTTTGAAGGTTCCCTCCAGAACCAGCTCTCCGTAGGTGGTGAGGTCCGGTCCTTTCCAGTTCAGCAGCAGAGACTGAACCTCCTGTAGGAAACACCGCTCCATGTAAAGTACAAGTACCTCAAACGTGTACTTTAGCAGAGTACTTCGTGAGCAGAGTACCGTGACGGACCTGCAGTCGGACGGCGTGCTCGTGCTTCCTCTTCATGTCGTTGATGTACCAGGCCACGCCCGTCATGGTGTAGATGGCCTCCTCCACCACCTCGTAGCCCACCTCCTGAGGGTCAAAGTGCTTCGCTATCTCCTGCAGAAAACACCACCACCATCATCATCATCATCATCACACTTTGTGATCATAACAGCTGTGTTGATGTTGTACCTGGAGCAGCAGGTGGTATTTGAGGATCCTCTGAACAGGTTTGAGCAGGTAAGAACCGAGAGGCAGCGAACGCTTCAACGACGCCTGACGCTCCCGAAAAAACTTAGCCAGAGATTTATTCCTCATGCACTCCGTCAGAGCTGCAACTGAACTGGAACAGGAGGCAAAATAATAAGGTGTGAGACAGGTAGAGGCAGGTGTGAGACGGGTAGAGGCAGGTGTGAGACGGGTAGAGACAGGTAGAGCAGGTGTGAGACAGGTAGAGACAGGTGTGATCAGGTAGAGACAGGTGTGAGACGGGTAGAGACTTGTGTGAACAGGTGTGAGACAGGTGTAGTGACTGCCCTCAGCTAGTCACTCGGCTGGGCGCGGGAGAGGTCCTGTTTTCTACGCGCTTGCTTACAGGTGAGTCCAGACCATTTGTATATTTGGGTGATGTTCCCGTTTAATTGTCTTTGCAGGTTTATACATATCCTTTATACATTCTCGGTCTCCTGTGTTGTTTAGCGGTAAAAACCGTGCGATCTCCCCGTCACCCATGCATAATTACCCACCTGGCCGTTTCACCTGTGCCCCATATATACCCTATCATAATAAAATACACACTACCAAAATAAAATACAGACATAACTAATGGCTCCTACAACAGGTGTGAGACAGGTAGAGGCAGGTGTGAGACGGGTAGAGACAGGTAGAGGCAGGTGTGACCAGGTAGAGACAGGTGTGATCAGGTAAAGACAGGTGTAAGATGGGTAGAGGCAGGTAGAGACAGGTGTGAACAGGTGTGAGACAGGTAGAGACAGGTGTGAACAGGTAGAGACCGGTGAGGCAGGTAGAACAGGTGTGAACAGGTAGAGACCGGTGTGAGACAGGTAGAACAGGTGTGAGACAGGTAGAGGCCGGTGTGAGACAGGTAGAGACAGGTAGAGGCAGGTGTGAGACAGGTAGAGGCAGGTGTGAGACAGGTAGAACAGGTGTCAGACAGGTAGAGACAGGTGTGAGACAGCTAGAGACAGGTGTGAGACAGGTAGAGACAGGTGTGAGACAGGTAGAACAGGTGTGAGGTACGTACTTTGGGTAGTTGGTGCAGTACTGGGTGTAGATCTCAAAGTATTCGCTCTGAAAGAACCAAACAGCAACTGTAAACTGTAACGTTTGTTAAACCCTTCCCCAGATCCTTCTGTTATTACTCCTCTTCCTCACCTTCAGGACGAAGCACCGGGCCACGGCCACGGGGTCGTGCTGACAGAGATCCAGAGCCTGAAGCAGCTCGCTGTGGACAGGAGACACCGTAACATCATAACTAATCAGTAAACATTAGATCATAACTAAGATCATTATTAAACATCAACAATTCAATTAAAGAAGTCAGCTGATGAAGATCATGTGACCAAACGAGAGCACATGAGACTAAAGGAGTGATGAGGTCACCTGACCAGCAGGTGGAGCCGTCACATCACTCTGCTCTCTAGTTTAAATCAAGTGAACACAAAATGTTACAAATATCATCTCACATCTTTAAATGATACAAAAATAAAACGGTTTGTGTTTTCTGTTGTGTTCAAGAACCTGTTCAAGCTACAGGATAAACGTGCTTCAGTCATCAAATATCACTTTCTTATTTAACGTAAACAGAAACATGATTGATCCTTATTGATTTTGATTGATAATCACTGATCATTATTGATCACTATTAGTCATGATTGATCATTACTGATCGTTATTGGTCATGATTGATCATCATTGTGTCACCTGTTGAACTCGTAGATATCCTCGATGTTTCCAAACAGAGAGCAGACCTGCTCAGGACGGATCGACAGTTCGCACTGATCAATGATGTGGGCCAGGTAGTCCTGGGGGTGATTTGATTATTACTCATTTACTAAAAATCACATTCACAATTTACAAATGAAAAGAAATGAAATCAGTTTGAAGACAAAGACCAGTCCTGTTTCTGTTAGTCCAGCAGGGGGCAGTGTTGACTCTGATCACTTCCTATTTGGATCAATACTCTTTATTACTCAACACAAGTCATCACATCTGAAGTTTGTCTCTGCATTTGGATTTAGGAACAGAAAAAGATGTAATTTTATGGTTTTATTATAATATTATTTGTACTTAATTAATTCAAGTAATTCATTGAATATTGGCTATTGATTATTAATTAATAATTAAATGAAATGTGTCCATGTCTCCCTCTGTCTGCAGGACAAGTGTATATGTCTCACTCTGTCCATGTCTCACTTTGTCCATGTATCACTGTCCATGTCTCACTCTGTTTATGTCTCACTATGTCTGCAATACGAGTGTCCATGTCTCACTCTGTCAATGTCTCACTATGTCTGCAAGACAAGTGTCCATGTCTCACTATGTCCATGTCTCACTCTGTCTGCAAGACAAGTGTCCGTGTCTCACTCTGTCTGCAAGACAAGTGTCCATGTCTCACTCTGTCCATACTCACTCTGTCAATGTCTCACTCTGTCTGCAAGACGAGTGTCCATGTCTCACTCTGTCCATGTATCACTCTGTCTGCAAGACAAGTGTCCATGTCTCACTCTGTCCATGTCTAACTCTGTCTGCAAGACAAGTGTCCATGTCTCACTCTGTCTGCAGGACGAGTCTCAGAGAGTCTTGTGGAGGACAGTTTGGACGTCATCCTGCAGTTTCACGTCTTTACTTTGGGTCCAGGTTTATCTGTGATCCTCCTGTTGCATAAGCAGCTAATCCAGAAGGTCTTAAGCAGTTAATTATAGTCTCTACCGGATTAATGTAAAGGAGTCCTGTCCTCTGAGACACGGAGACCCTGTCTTCTGAGACATGGAGACCCTGTCCTCTGAGACACGGAGACCCTGTCCTCTGAGACTCTGTCCTCTGAGACTCTGTCCTCTGAGACCCTGTCCTCTGAGACTCTGTCCTCTGAGACCCTGTCCTCTGAGACACGGAGACCCTGTCCTCTGAGACTCTGTCCTCTGAGACAATGTCCTCTGAGACTGTCCTCTGAGACCCTGTCCTCAGAGACTGTCCTCTGAGACCCTGTCCTCTGAGACATGGAGACCCTGTCCTCTGAAACCCTGTCCTCTGAGACTCGGAGACTCTATCCTCTGAGACACTGAGACTCTGTCCTCTGCGACCCTGTCCTCTGAGACACGGAGACCCTGTCCTCTGAGACCCTGTCCTCTGAGACACCGATACCCTGTCCTCTGAGACCCTGTCCTCTGAGCCCCTGTCCTCTGAGACTCGGAGACTCTATCCTCTGAGACACTGAGACTCTGTCCTCTGTGACCCTGTTCTCTGAGACCCTATCCTCTGAGACCCTGTCCTCTGAGACACCGAGACTCTGTCCTCTGAGACCCTGTCCTCTGGTGGGGTCCTCCAGGGGGACTCACCTCTACGATCATGCGCAGGTCTCTGACATAGGTCCTCTCTGTCTCGATGATCTCCATGAGGACCCGGTCCAGATAGGTCAGCTGAGGATTGGGCGCCATGCTCCTGCTGATGAGCCCTTTGTTGTTGTTGTTGTTGTTGTTGTTGTTGTGTACGAGGGTCTGCCCCTTAATGTCTGGCTCCGGGCGTGGACCCGCCCCCTTCTTTCCCTCTTCAGCGCCCCCTGCAGGCCTCAAGTCCAGGTCCACGTCCAAGTTCTGGGTGGATGGCGGCAGGGCGAGGTGGTCGTCCCGGCAGGATCCAGAACCGAACCGTACAGCGTAGAGATCAGGCTTGCGGGGTGGCGGTCCGAGGAGTCGGAGGGGGGAGGGGCGCGCTCATTACTGCTGATAGGGGGGCGGGGTGAACAAAAGAGTGTGTTTTTAAAAACGGCACCTTGCATATCTCTGCAACCACATGGTTGATTAAATTCATTTAAATTGCTAAAATACCGTAACTCTTGTGAGATGAGGGCTGTGGTTTTAAAACAGGTTTAATTATTTACGTAAACTCCCTAACTTGCTGTGGCGATTTTAAAGTTTCTCTAAAACCTTTATAAGTAGCCCTTACAACGTTGGATTTCAGTCAAAGACACATCCCTGTAACCGTACGGACCTGTGGGAGTCTAACAAAGCAATCCATGAAGTATAAGTATGTTAAGTATATAATGTATAATAATGTATAAGTGAACAGTATAAGTTCACTGATAAAAGTCCACCAATATCTGAAACAGGAAACATATTTATTTAAACATCATCTCATGTAAAAACATCAGGATGCAGTTCCTCTCTCCTTACTTATGGTCACTGAAGGGCTTACTTTTACAATAAAAGTCTACTTATGGTGACTGAAGGGCAGACTTTCACAATAAGAGTCTACTTATGGTCACTGAAGGTCAAACTTTCACAATAAGAGTCTACGTATGGTGACTGAAGGGCAGACTTTCACAATAAGAGTCTACTTATGGTCATGGAAGGGCAGACTTTCACAATAAGAGTCTACTTATGGTCACTGAAGGGCAGACTTCCACAATATGAGTCTAATTATGGTCACTGAAGGGCTTACTTTCACAATAAGAGTCTAATTATGGCCACTGGAGGGCATACTTTCACAATAACAGTCTAATTATGGTCACTGAAGGGCTTACTTTCACAATAAGATTCTAATTATGGCCACTGGAGGGCAGACTTTCACAATATGAGTCTAATTATGGTCACTGAAGGGCATACTTTCACAATAACAATCTACTTATGGTCACTGAAGGGCAGACATTCACAATAAGAAGAAGAAGAAGAAGAAGAAGAAGAAGAAGAAGAAGAAGAAGAAGAAGAAGAAGAAGAAGAAGAAGAAGAAGAAGAAGAAGAAGGTTCCCTCCACCAATCAATCATGTGACCACATCATCATCAACCATTGATGAAGGATCATGCTGTGATATTTACGTCTTCACACACCGGCGACTAAGCTCAGACGAAAACTTGAAGCAGTTAAAGAGATTCTTAATATTCCAGAGTGAAGCTCCGTCTGTACTGTTGTATGTTAAAACAAGTGCAACAAAGTAAAAACAATCATGAAGTCGTGTTAATAACAACAAATAAATATAACACCATAAAGGTTTCAGGGCTTATTGTTCACATGTTATCGTTTTTTTGTTTCTTAATCTAAATTTAGATACATTCAAATGTATTAACATGCAAACATCATCTTTAGAGTTTTGTTATCAAATATTGAATGTTTGAGCTGCTCAAAATGGCCACCGTGTGGTTTTGGTCGGCGTTAGTGAACATCCCGGCTAACGAGTCCTCAGAGGGTTTAGCCTAATATCTGAGCAGCAGAGACACTGATGCCGTGTTCACACCGGAAGTTTAGTCGCGCGAATGAAACGAGGGTGTTCACACCAAACTCGAAACATCGCGCCGCGAAAGGGGCGTGGCTTATCTCAGTCACTTGTCTCTGTGAAAGGAGCTTTCATTTCCGCTATCGACCATGGAATAAATAGCCACTAGTTTTGCTTTATACTTGTTGTGGAAGTCCCAAACATGACGGAACATGAAACGCCCTCGTGTTTGGGTTCATAACACCATCCGTAGCCGCACACAGCTCGGTGAATTTCTCCGACTCCTCCAGGAACTGCGTCTGGCTTCTCCGTAAAACGGATACCGATTCTGCCACCCACCATGGAATTAACCACTAGTTCTGCTTTATACTTGTTGTGTAAACTCCACATGTGTCGGAACATCAAACTCCATGGTGTCTGGGTTCATAATATTATCCGTAGTCCCACAACAGTGTCTGAATGACAGCCGCTGCCAGCGCTGGTTCTGGCGAAGCAGCAGCAGCAGTTTCATTCGGGACCGGCAAGACGGCGGTGGTGACGGGCGGAGCTTCTCAACGCTGATTCTCAACGCTGATTGGCTGCCGCAACTTTGCGCTGGAGTTGGGAGAATTCAACTCACGCGAATTCGCGCCGCGTCCTTCGCTCTGTTCGCCCCTCGTCAAACGCTCTGTTCGCGCCGCCTCAAACGCGTCTATCGCGCCGCCCCGCGAAAAAATCGCCGATTCGCGGGGCGGCGCGTCTGTGGATTGATTTTGCATGTAATCTGGTCGCGCCGCAAATTCGCGCCGCGTCCGGTGTGAACACGGCATGAGAGTCCACCTGAGAACCAGAACACAAGAACCACAATAACTCATGTTGATGCTGAAGCTGCAGAACCAACGCACTGTTAGCATGTTAAACAGACTCTTCATCTGCACTATCTGCACTTTTTTGTTGTCTTACTACTGTCTTTAATGTCCTTTTTATATTTTTTATATTTATCTTGTATATTGTGTGTGGAAAAAAGTACGAGAGCCAGTGAAACCGGAGTCAAATTCCATGTATGTGAAAATTTACATGGCCATTAAAGCTGATTCTGATTCTGATTCTGATGTTCAAGCTCAAAGTTAGCATGCTAACATTCAAAGTTAGCATGTTCAAGCTCAAAGTTAGCATGCTAACGTTGAAAGTTAGCATGTTCAAGCTCAAAGTTAGCATGCTATCATTCAAGGTTAGCATGTTCAAGTAAATTTATACTATGTTGTTATTATTACATCATATTTATTATGTTGTTATTATAATTATTATTATGTTATTATTTTAATAAAGTTATACTCAGTCAGAGGAGGAGGGGAGGAGGAGAAAGAGGAGGTACAACAGGAGGAGGAAGAAGAGGAGGAGAAAGAAGAGGAGGAGGAATTTGGCTGTTTGACATATAATATAATATAATATAGTCAAATATAATATAATGAAATATAATATAATATAGTGAAATATAATCAAATATAATATAATCAAATATAATATAGTCAAATATAATATAATCAAATAGAGGGACGGGGTCATGAGATGATGCAATAATACGCTGTGGGACTTGTGGGAACATATGTAGTGACATCACTTCCTGTCTGCCCGACCTGTCAACCAAACATGTGTAGTGACATCACTTCCTGTCAACCCAACATGTATAGTGACATCACTTCCTGTCTGCCCGACCTGTCAACCAAACATGTGTAGTGACATCACTTCCTGTCAACCCAACATGTATAGTGACATCACTTCCTGTCTGCCCGGCCTGTCGCTGGGGGGAGAGCAACTCCCCTCCCCCTCTCTGTGGAGGATTGTCAGAGTTATACCGTATATCTATGTGTATACACATAGATATATACATATAAATGTGTATGCATATCCGTTCGTCATATTACATATTTACATACACGATGAAAGTAAGAGCCGAAGGGGGTGTGTGTGTGTGCGGTGCGTGCTTGTGTGCGTGTGTGCGTGCGTGTGTGCGTGGCGTGCGTGTGTGTGTGTGTGTGTGTGTGTGTGTGTGTGTGTGTGTGTGTGTGATGTGTGTGCTATGTGTGTGTTGCGTGTGTGGGTGTGTGTCATAATGAGGATTAGTTAGATGAGTAAGTCCAGAGACACATCACCACATTGATCGACCAATCAGCTGCTCCGAACCCCAAACAACAGCAGAGCCTTAACATTATAATAATCATAATAATAATAATAATAATAATAACAACAACAGTAATAATAATTTACTATAAATATATATTGAGGAACCAGTATACACCACCACACCACCATGAACTATCATACACCAGTATGAACCAGTGTAAACCAGTACTATCTCTGGTGTTGCCATGGTGATATTTTATGCAACACAGTTAAAGTCTCTCCCTCTAAAAAACTACACTACCCATGAGCCTCGGGGGCCATTGCTCCACCCAGAGCAAAGACACACGAAGCTGTGAACTCCCAGCTTACCTCGAACACAGCGTCACAGGGTCCGTCAGAGACCAGGACTCTCCAGGTCTGAGTGTGTCCAGGTCTGTTCAGGACTCTCCAGGTCTGAGTGTGTCCAGGTCTGTTCAGATCTGAGACGGTCTACCTGCAGCTCTGCCGTGAGGGGGCGGGGCTTAATCCACTTAGCCTCAGTGAGGATCAGAGCTGATTGGAGCAGAGCTGCCCCCTGCTGGACTGGACTCTGAGGGGGTTTTATGATGACATCATTCTGACGAGAACCAGATCCTGTTCCTCTGCTGAGGAAACTGGGAGGACTGGTTTTAACTGTGTTGGACTAAAGTACAAGATCTGAATATTGATGATATTCATATGCAGCCGATGATGTCACAAGAATGACTTCATGATGAAGAATTACTTCCTGTTTCTTGGTTCTGGTGGTCAGAGGTCCTGGTGAACTGGTTTGATGATGGCACTAACAGTGGGAGCGTACTGGAGTGTTGACTCAGTGACATCATCATCATCATCGTGGACCAACAATCCAGAACAAACATTGATGAATCAGGTGCGTCAGACGTACATTTCAGTCGTCATTTAAGGTTCTCTTTCCTATAGAACAGGTCTACACCTTGTTCTGTTATTAAACAAACTAAACGGCCGTATTTTATTGATCTTATCTACACGACAGCATGTCATTTCTGTCTCTACATGGTCGCGTTAACACTTCTTCTCTGCTCTGATCTTTGTATCGCGCGGTGGAGTTCCGCCCCGATGCGCACAGACACGTGCGCGCACACACACACACAGGTGAGCGCTGAGCACACAGCAGCGGACAGAGAGCGTCGAAAAATATGTCGCGTTTTAAACGCTCCCAGGGCGAAGATGGCAACAGTAGCTCTCCTGTGAGGAGCACCGGAGCAGCTCTCCTGCTCCAGGTGAAACGAGTCAAAGTGCTTGTGTCTTCTACCCAACAATGAGCTGCTGGCTTCACATATTACAAAAGTACAAAGTACACGGACATAAAACTAAGTCATTAAGAAATACATGGAGAAATGCCTGTACTTTCGGGTAAATGGTTACGGTACACCGTTAACAGGTTACGCTTGCGCATGCGCGGTTCGCCGTTTTGCCAGAAGTCTCCGTGAGATCGTCTTTTCTGCTGCTGCGTCTCTCAAAACAGAAAACAGATCTCAGCTCAACGTTGAGCATGAATTGTATCAAATCTACAACCCCGTTTTAAAAAGATGTGTAGAGGAAAGCAGCTCACTGCTCCACTAATACTGATACAACCTGATGGCTCACATATCTGCACTCATTCTGTTTTGTTTGGCAAACAAATAAAAAGCTTAATGTTTTCCACAATGAGCTATTTAGTAGTAACTAAATATTAGTTATTTTTTGCACAGATGGAACTTTATTTTCATTGTTCTAAGTGATTGCAATTTTAAAAAAAATGTCTGATGGAGCAATCTGATTTACTTGAAAGTGATTGCAATTTCCTTTATTCTGTTACTTATAAAAGCACAGATGGAGTCATAAAATGATGTTATTTACAGAAAAAGTTTGAGAACCACTGCTTTAAGTGCTTGAAACAGCTTGAAGCAGTAAACCTAGGGAAACACTGCATATATAATATAGTGTGTAAGAGACACAGACACAGACAGACAAACGGCTCAGAGAGAGTGAGAGAGACAGAAACACAGACAGAGAGACAGACAAACAGAGAGACAGACAGCTATTGTGCTCTGTGTTTCTGGTGTTGTTGATGTGAGAGCTGCCGGTTCCCTTCACCAAGAGACGGAAGAGAGATGGCACTCATGAACACAGACCACAACAAGGACTGGTCTGTGACAGACAGACAGGCAGACAAGACAGACAGGCAGAGAGACAGAAAGGCAGACAGACAGGTTCATAGACTGAACAGCAGGTTACAGTCAGACTTCATGTTGTTTTAACAGAGTTGCATAAGACCGAAGTGACTGAGAGTTCTGGAGTTTTCATCCACAGCTCATGATCGTTCAGTAGAAACCATGAATCCATCTTCTTCGGTGATATTGAACAGAATATCTCTCCAGCAGCTGAATATGCTGACTGAGCAGCTGCTGTGTCCCTGAACGCATCACTGCCTGAAGACACACACACACACGCTAGGGCTGGGCTGTATGGCCAAAAATTCATATCACGGTATTTAGTACAATTCTGGCGGTTTCACGGTATTTCTTTTGACGAAAATGACGACCGCCGTAGTTGTTGTTAACGTGGAGGGATTTAGGACCCACGGGAATGTAGGTATGAGTTTTTCATACACATCATACCCTAACATTTAATTTTCACAGAATACAGCTGTGGGTGCAGCAGGCGGAGCTACTTATGTGACAGGGTAAGAACTTCAGTCATGGTTGCACGTTAAAAAAAGTACACCATCGAAATGCATGCTGGGTAAAGCTCGCCCACTTATCATGATACTCCTGTGCGACGGAGTTTGACAGGACGACCCAGTATGCAGTTCGGTGGTGTAATTTTATAAATGTGAAACCATGACTGAAGTTCTTACCCCTGACACATAAGGAGCTCCACCCGCCACACTGTAAAAATTAAATGTTGCTGTATTTTTCCTAATACACACTTTGTGTGTGTGTGTGTGTGTGTGTGTGTGTGTGTGTGTGTGTGTGTGTGTGTGTGTGTGTGTGTGTGTGTGTGTGTGTGTGTGAGTGAGAGTGTGAGAGAGTGAGACGGACGATGAAGGCAAAATATAAACAAACCGTTCTTTAAGAGCTGAAGAACCAGATGGACAGGAAGTGATATTTATCTATGCAGCACAAACACTGTGACTCACTAAATTATCACTAACACCTCATTAACCTTTCACTAATGTCTCACTAACCTCATTAATGTTTCACTGACGTCTCACTAATGCCTCACTGATGTATCACTAACCTCTAATTAATGTCTCACTAACATCTCACTAATGTATCACTACACACCATTTCCCTAATGTCTCACTAACATATCACTAACGTCTCACTAAAGTATCACTAACGTATCACTATAACGTATCACTATTATCTCACTAACGTATCACTAATATCTCACTAATGTTTCACTGACATCTCACTAATGTTTCTCTAACGTATCACAAACATCTCACCAATGTTTCACTAACGTATAACTAACGTCTCACTAACATCTCACTAACGTATAACGAATGTTTCACTAACGTCTCACTAACATCTCACTATTGTTTCACCAACGTCTCACTAATGTTTCACTAAGGCCTCACTAACATCTCACTAACGTCTTTAAAGATAATAATCTAATTGTTTTATTATTGAACCAGCTGCTGTACAACACAGACACACGTACACTCACACACACTCACGCATGCGCGCACACACACATAAACACACACACTTAGGCACACACACGCACTCACACGCACACAGACACACACACATAAACAACCTCACATCAGCAGTTAATTGACAGTTCTCCTGGTGCCTCTACGTTCTCATACCTCATTCGAATCCCCGTTAATAAAAAGGTTGATTCAAAGTTCTTCTGCTGTTCGCAGCTGTTCCCAGTCTCTTTCCTGACTCGGTTCATCCCCCGGTCAGTTCGGCGCGATAGAGCCCGCCATGCAGCGCTTTATCTGGCGGTATCTCGGATGAGTTCAGACTCGCTTCCGTGTTCCTCGCGCTGGCTCTGCGCCGCTGTTGGGCGTGTTGAGACTGGAGAGGAACCTTCAGGTTAAAACACACGGAAAGCAAAAGCTCTCTATTCTCTCTCTTCTCAGATCAACGCAGAATTAATCATTGCAAAACCAGTTCATCATGTAACAAGGGAGGATTTCTTCAGACAAGCGCGTAATCTTTACATGTGAAGATTTCCTAACCGAGTTCTGAATCTTCCCCAGAAACCGCGACGAGAGCAGAACCTGAACATATGTGACTGTAGTGCGCGGTGCTTCCAGCTGTGTTCCACGGTTCTCCAGCTGTGTTCCACGGTTCTCCAGCTGTTCCAGCGGTGCTCCGGCAGCAGGACACCAACACCAGGGTCGGTCCAACTTCTGCAGATTATTTGCAGGTTGGAGCCACTTCCGTGTCGCGTCAGAAACACCTTTGAAACTTTGACCGGAAGCGCTTCATGAGCCTGAACTCACCTCGCTCGGCACTACTTTAACACAACTTGTCTCGGCGCTCCTGGCCCATCAGCTGTATCCGCGGACTCTCATTAAATCTCTCCAGGCGACCCTGTGCGCATGCGCCTCGTTTACGACACAACTGGAGTGCAGACAGTGAAGGTTCCTCTGAGAACCAGCAGAGGGTTCTCTAGTCTAGGAACCCCTCACAGGTACTCTCACCTGTACTGCTCTCATGCACAGCTGTACTCGCATACTCTACTGCAGTAAAATAGGGTGACCAGATTTGAGTTTGTGAAAAAGAGGACACTTCGCTCCGGGGGGGGGTGGAGGAGAGAGAGAGAGAGAGAGAGAGAGAGGAGGAGGAGGAGGAGGAGGAGGAGGAGGAGGAGGAGGACACTTAGTCGCGGGGGGGGGGGGGGGGGGGGGTAGCAGTAGTGTGTAGCATGCCGTGAACTTACATTTACGTTGAGATCGGTCGACCAATGACAGTTCTCTCTACAGTCAGAGCTTGCGCAAGAAGGTGGAACGTGAGGGAGATACCATTTCCAAAACTTGTAAAGGGGTAATAACTATTTTCCCGCACGTAGCAAAATCCCGGACGTTTTTGGAATCCCTGCCGGACGCTTTTTTTAGGTCTCGAAAAGAGGACATGTCCGGGAAAAAGAGGACGTCTGGTCACCCTAAGTAAAAGTACTTATACCAGTGTAGAAAACTATGTTTCAAGTACAAGTCCAAAAGTATTTGTATCAAAATATACTTAAAGTACCACAAATAAAAGCACTCATCATACCTCTGAGATGTAGTACAGTATAAAGTACTATATGTACCTCTCTGAGATGTAGTACAGTATAAAGTACTATATGTACATCTGAGATGTGGTACAGTATAAAGTACTGTAACGGACTGAGGGAAATGTTTTGTTATGAATGTTATGTTCAGGGGGACAGTGAACGTCTCATGAGCTGGGTAGCTGGAAGTGTGCCTGTGATTGGAGAGCGAGGGAGGGGGGATGTGACCCAGGGTCGCTACAGTACTATATGTACCTCTGAGATGTAGTATAGTATAAAATGCAATAGCTACCCCTGAGATGCACTAGAGAAGAAGTATAATTAAGCAATGAGGTACGAGAGGCAGTACTGTATCGTCAATAATGTACAGTTCAAGGGTGTTGTTAGGCCCGACGCGTAGCGGAGGGCCGGCAAACCCTTGAACACTTTTATAATACGGTTACCTGCGACATTATAAATAGTAAGTAAATAGTAAACTGCCTTTAAGCACAAAATAGTTGTAGCCACCAAACGTTGTGTATCGCATTTCAGCGATAGAGAAAATAGAGAGGCACACACACACACACACACACACACACACACACACATACACACACACACACACACACACACACACACACACACACACACACACACACACACATACATACACATACATACACACATACACATACACATACACACACACGAGAGAGAGAAGAGAGAGAGAGTCTGTGACCCGGGTCCGACCTCGGAGAGACGGGAGACAACGACACCTGACGTGTGTTCGTTATGTCCAGTCTACTCCTAACTAAACCTTTAGTCCAGTGCTTAACTTATAACCCGCTTCACAAAGACAGGATGTTGGAAATGGAAGCAGGTTTTCGTGCTTTTTTGGCGATCTCAGGATATTCTGCCTTGGTTTTAATCCAGAACACGACAGAGTTGAAACAGACTTAAGTTTCATTTTTAGAGTAACGTAACATCTTGACATGTGTCAAGAGGTTCCGTCTGAGGTTACCACAGACGGATGTATCCGGTCATTTTTCACAATAAAACATCTTTCCGGCCTTGATTTTTTAAATTTAATTAAACATTTTCATTCAATCTTTCTGTGAGGCCCGGTACCAAGGGACCCACGGCCCGGTAAGAAGGGACCCACAGACCGGTACTAAGGGAACCACACTGTTACAACTCCTTCAGTGTCATATTGCTTTTTGGAGAATTATGATGATACGTTCATAGTAGATGCAAAAGTATACTTAGGTACAATATATTATGTTGAACATAATGCCAACCCAGTTATTTTCAACACAACTCCTGGTCCTTGGTTATGGTGGCCACAGCACTTAAAAGAATAAACTTCATAATTCTCAAAATTCTGACCCTTTGCTTTTTTATTAAAAGCATGTACTTGTACTTTTACTTTCAATACTTAAGTACATTTTATATCAGAAAAATACTTTTGATACTTAAGTACAGAAAATATCAGATACTTTAAGACTTTTACTCAAGTAGTATTTTAATAGGTGACTTTTACTTTTACTGGAGTAATTTTCCAGTAAGGTATCTTTACTTTTACTCAAGTACGGCTTTTGGGTACTTTATACACCACTGTCCCCTGGTGATATAGTTATGTAGATGTGTGTGTCATCTGCAGAGTTATGATAACACACTTTGTTGTTTTTCATAATCTGAGCTAGTGGAAGCATATAGATGTTGAACAGAAGAGGCCCCAGTATTGGAGAGACAGCGAGTGCGATCACTGGCAGCGGCGAGTCCGCGGCGAGCGTGTGGCAGGCGTCAGGACAGCGGC
The DNA here is from genome assembly GCA_038501785.1 of Myoxocephalus aenaeus. Lineage (NCBI taxonomy): Eukaryota > Metazoa > Chordata > Actinopteri > Perciformes > Cottidae > Myoxocephalus > Myoxocephalus aenaeus. The sequence continues at coordinate 4,998,018 of JBAMJR010000189.1, forward strand.
GACTCAGCAGCGACTCAGCGGCGACTCAGCGGCGAGTCAGCGGCGTGTTATCGGCGAGTCAGTGGCAGGCGCCGCTCAAGTGCCAGCACTCGTCGAGAAGCTGACAAACTGAGTGGGTGGAGCCAAATTTCCAACAGGTCACCTGCCGTAAATCAGTTTTATGATCATAGAATGGAGGAGCTGCGGGTTTTTTTCTTTTGTCAATCCTAAGTGTACAGATAGATAGATAGATAGATAGATAATGTGTGTTTTTTTGTAGACTTAATACTTACAATATGCAATAAGTTTATGATATTTCTGTATAATACTGATGTACTATATTGAACATTGTTTTGCTACTACTACATTTAACTTCATAATATATTACACTTATATACCATAATATGTATAATGTACCTGCCTTTTTTTAATAAAAAAAAATATATATATGTTTTACCATGTCATGTCCTACTGTTATACCACCATTATAAGATTACTTTGAGGAGACGGCACTGTTGGTCTAAGCTAAACACTGGAATAATTGTTCTACCATGTAAACCTGAACATACACACCTCTCTTGAGTGTGACAGCGATTATAACCGCACAACTATATTGATTCTAATTAATTGGAGGATACCCTTTTTTTCTACACGTAGATCTTAAACCCTTGAATATAAAGACATGGAGTTACAGCATGTTCAATGAATATTACATAAATTATTAATATAATGACTAGTAGGCATGATGAAAAAGTACCAAAAAGTACCAAAAATACCAGCAGCAGTGGATATAGTAGAATAATACTGATAATAGAAGCAGTAAGTGTATTTCCAATGCTAATAGTAATAAATAACAACTAATAATAATAATAATAATGTTAATAGCAGTAGGTGTTGGGCCGGACCAGGACCCAGATATAACCACGGTCCATGTAAACCATGGTTGCAGTTGTCTGACAACTACTGGCACTTCTCTGAGCGCTGTCACACTAAAAACAAAAACACTCAGAAAAATTATTCCAGTGTTTAGCTTAGACCAACAGTGCCATCTCCTCAAAGTAGTCTCATAATGGTGGTATAACAGTATGACATGACATGGTAAAATATATATATATATATACATATATATATATACATATATATATATATATTTTTTTTTTTTTAAATAAAAAATAGGCGGACATTATACATATTATGGTATATAGGTGTAATATATTATGAAGTGAAATGTAGTAGTAGCAAAACAATATTCAATACAGTACATCAGTATTATACAGAAATATCTTAACACACATAAAAAACTCACATTATCTATCTATCTATCTATCTATCTATCTATTTATACAAAAAAAATCCACAGGTCCTCCATTCTATGATCATAAAACTGATTTACAGCAGGTGACCTGTTGGAAATGTGGCTCCACCCACTCAGCTTGTCAGCGAGCTTCTTGACGAGTGACCCTGGCTTGCTGCTGTTGAACGGCGACTCGCCGCAGACACGTCGCAAACTCGTCACGCCTGCGCAGACACGCCGCAGACACGCCGGCTGGCTGACGAGTGACCGACGCCTGCCACACGCTTGTCACTGGGTGCCGGTGCCACAAGGAGGAGCTCGGCCTTACTGCAGTATTGAGCCTTGGGGAACACCACATGTCATCCTAGTCAGCTCTGATGTGTAATTAGCTACCGACACAAAGTATTGTCGGTCCTTCAAGTAGGATTCAAACCAGTTAAGTGCGCCAGAGAGTCTTACCCAGACTTTTAGTCTGTCTAGTAGTATGTCATGATCGACCGTGTCGAATGCAGCACTGAGATCCAGTAATACTGAGACTGAAGTTCTGCCACTGTCTGTGTTTAAGTGGATGTCGTTGAAAACCTTAACAAGAGCAGTTTCAGTACTGTGGTGCTGACGAAAGCCGGGCTGGAAGACATCGAAATAGTTATTTTCGGCCAAGAAGTTGTTCAGCTGTTGAAAAAACACTTTTTCCATTATTTTACTTAAAAATGGGAGGTTTGATATTGGCCTATAGTTTTTCATTATTTCGGGATCTAAACTAGCCTTCTTTAGGAGTGGTTTAATAACTGCAGTTTTTAGGGCTTGTGGGAAGACACCTGAGAGAAGGGATGTGTTTACAATTTGTAAAAGATCAGTGGTCATGCAGTGTGAAATATTTTTGAAAGAGTATGTTGGTAGAATATCCAAGCAGCAGGAGGATGTTTTCCGATGTTGTATAATGTCTTCTAGGCTTCTTTGGTTGATTGAGTGAAATTGTGTCGTGATATTTGAATGGATGTTATCTAAAGATGGGGACAACACATATCCTGTGGTTGGTGTAGAGAAACCGACTGCTTGTCTAATTTTCAGAATTTTGTCAGCAAAATAGGAGGCAAATTGATTGCATTGGAGCGTTGAAGTTACCGACACCGGAGGGTTTGTTAGCCTGTCCACGGTAGCAAATAAGGCACGTGTATTGTTATTGTTTTTGGTTATGATGTCAGAGAAGAAGGACTTTCTTGCATTTCTAAGTTCCAAATTATTCTTTATAAATACCACAGTGAACCTGGAGATTAGTTTTTCGCCACCTGCGCTCAGCTTTCCGACACTCTCTTTTCTCTATTCGGACCAGCGTGGCATGTAGAACACTATAAAGTACAATAGTTACCTCTGAGATGTAGTACAGTATAAAGTACTATATGTACCTCTGAGATGAAGTACAGTATAAAGTACAATAGCTAACTCTGAGATGTACTAGAGAAGACGTATACAGTAGCAGAGGATGGAAACACTAGAAGAAAAACTAGAAGAAGAAAAACTAGGGCCCAATCCCAATGTCCCCCCCTAAACCCTCAAACCCTGAACCCTCAGGGGCTGACGTCACCACTTAGCAGCTGACGTCAGCTGCTAAGTGGTTGAGTGTGAGAGACTGTGAAGGCTTGATGGTGTAAATATTAATGGGACGAGCATTTTGCTGCAACATATCACATGACTACATAAACAAATATTGTGTACAATTGTGTATTTATTTTATACTTTTTATTCACTGATTTGAACATCTTCCTCATGAGATGAGAAGTCATTTTAAATTATCTATATACTCGTTTTTGTCAAAACGAAATGTTTGATGAATGTAAAAAAAAAAGGAAAATAAAAAACTAGAAGAAAATCTAGAAAAACAAAAACTAGAAGAAACCCTAGAAGGAAAACTAGAACACTAGAAGGAAAATAAAATCTAGAAGAAACACTAGAAGAAACCCTAGAAGAAAAACAAAAACTAGAAGAAGAAACACTAGAAGGAAAATAAAAACTAGAAGAAAATCTAGAAGAAGAAAAACTAGAAAAATAAACACTAGAAGAAACCCTAGAAGAAAAACAAAAACTAGAAGAAGAAACACTAGAAGGAAAATAAAAACTACAAGAAAATCTAGAAGAAACACTAGAAGAAAAACTAGAAAGACATTTAAAACTAGACGAAAATCTAGAAGAACATAGGAAGAAAACTAGAAGGAAAATAAAAACTAGAACACTAGAAGAAACACTAGAAGAAAAACTAGAAGGAAAATATAAACTAGAAGAACACAAACTAGACATTAGAGAAATAATCGACCAAACACAAATTTCCGAACTTTTTGTTCGATGTTTATAAATATGAGTAATAAAGAAGAGTTTTCAGCCTCAGTATTCATGTATTTATGTATTTATAACACGTGAAATATGACAAAGTATCAAACCTGAGGTTAAAACCAGTGGCGGTGCGTCAATAGAGGGCGCTAGGGCGCCGCCCCTCTTAAAATTTTGCGATGAAAAAAAAAAAAAAGAAAAAATATATATAATATATACTGTCAAAAAACATTATATACCAAATAATTTAAATAAGAAATATACCGTGTTGACGCGCTAAATGTGTGTGGGAGACCGTAAGCCCCTGTCAACAACCACTTAAGATATACCAAATGTAATATATCGCCATTCATCATCACTGAGAAAAGCCCCTCCCCCCTTTAGGGGCGCCGGCCCAATGTGTGTCTATGGCAGCGAACAAACATTTCACCCTCGTGACGGCAAGGACAGCTTCTCATTGGCGGATGAAACGTGAATCTTCGGGCGCACAAATCTGCGCCCTAGCCAATGACATCGTTTCTTATTGCAACGTGGTTGGACTATTCGTCCAATCAGAGACCTTTATCATTCCCTCACATCCCACGTAGCTACGCGAGCAACACAGCTAGCAGAGACTTTGATTATGTTAGTATGGCGACTGAAAACTCTGTGGTATCTCTACGCGAAACACCTTTCAATCCACGATCAGATGTTGACAAGAAGAGGCTGAAAGAGTTGGGACCCGAACGTCCGGATTTAAATATTCAGCAGCAAAGCAGTGAAGCTACATGCACCAAGCTACATGCTAACCGGAGCTGCTAGCTGGAGGCTCAGTGTGTAGCAAAGCAGTGGCTCTGGCTGTGAAGGAAGATGAGCTTGGAAGGATTGCTGCAGAGGTGAGTGTCAAAATCAGCAGATGCCTGTGTTAGAGTTTAATGTTTTATCTTTCCCACAGCAGAACACATGTTGGACATTGTTAGATTTGGGTGGATATCATATCAGGCTATAACTTTATCTAAAATACCAATTCAACCCCCAACAAGTTACTGTGTGTGTGTGTGTGTGTGTGTGTGTGTGTGTGTGTGTGTGTGTGTGTGTGTGTGTGTGTGTGTGTGTGTGTGTGTGTGTGTGTGTGTGTGTCATAGCTACAGCCATCAAGGTGGCTCCTGGCCTTTTGTCTATGTTGCTGAGCCATCAAGACACACAAAACATAGTTTTTTGTCTGTAGTATGAAGCCTGTTTGTAGTAGATATTTCCCCACAACTTATCTTACTGTCTCTGTCTCTCTCTATATATTTATCTGTAGGTTTGTGACACCATACTTGGACACACCAGGGAACGCTTTGCCTTCAAAGACCACCTCACCAGTGCCACCTTACTGCAGGGCCCCCAGTTTGAATGCTACGTCAATGTATTCCCTGAAGTTGCTCTGGCCACCACATTGAATGTTTCTTAAACCATTCTGCTCTGAACCTCTCATGCCCAAAGTTACAGTTTGTTGATAGTTGTTATTGGACAGTGTTGAGCACTGTGTTTTCTTAAAATAAAGCTTTGTTTTTTACAATATTCTACTCAAAACCTCTTTTCTTCTCATTGTGGAGTGCTATTTAAACCGCGCCGCCCAACTGCGCCCCCCCCCAAAAAAATGTCACCAGCCGCCACTGGTTAAAACATATTGAAGACAATAACAACATATTTACATCCACCTGAGCCCCAAACACTGAATATTCATAATTACATCAAAGAGAAACCCGACACCTGAACCGCTGATCGATCAGATCATAATTCATCCTAATCATCACGCGGGCTTGGTGGTGCTGTTGTACACCAGCGTGTCCTGCTCCGACAGCGCCACGTGGGCGAGGCCTGTGGCCACCGGCCTATGGGAGCGCTCCTTCTTGGACTTCAGGAAGCAGTAGGTCAGGATGGCCAGCAGAGCCAAGATGGCCACCGACAGGCAGACGGCCAGCGCGATGTTCCCTGAAGGAGGAGCACAGCGGTACTCACACGTGTACAAATATACCAATACTAATACACCAATACGACAACGAGAGGACGCGTCAGCTGGAAACTACAAACATGGTGGAGAGTTTCAGAAGAAAAGTCAAAGATCTCACCTGAGTCACTGTCGTCCTTTTCCGCATAGCGATCGAATATCGCTCTGAAAAACGCGTGATGCTCTGTGGAGACAAGGAGGCAAGGACAGAAGGATGCAAGGACAGAAGGATGCAAGGAGACAAGGATGCAAGGACAGAAGGATGCAAGGAGACAAGGATGCAACAAGACAAGGACACAAAGACAAGAACGCAAAGACAATGACACAAAGACAAGGTGGCAAGGAGTAAAAGACACAAAGAGACACAGGAGGCAAGGACGCAAAGAGACAAGGACACAAAGACAGACACACAAAGAGACACAGGATGTAAGAGTGTCAAATAAAGTGAAATTTGGAGAAAAAAATATCTCAACTAAAATACTGAATAAAAAAAATATGTATATAAATATATACATAGATATGTATATGTATATATACACACATATCTATATATGGATATGTATACGTATATATGTGTGTACTTAGTACCGGTCACTCCTCTGCAGGTGTCGCTGCACTTGTCTTCCTCCTCAAAGTTGTTCTCGTTGCCCTCGCAGCCTCCGAAGGTGAAGCGGGAGCACTTCCTGTTCAGGGGGTCGTAGTACCAGCGGGGGAAGCTGGCCCGGCAGGGACCGGTGAGGGGGGGCTCGGCACACCGGGCTGGGGGGTAGAGGGGTTAGCATGGAGCCGGCTAGCATGGAGCTGGTTAGCATGGATAGACTCACCTTTCTTCTGGTTCACTTCAATGTCCAGCAGACGGTTAAAAGTCTGGTTCACTGAGGAAGAGGACGAAGATCAGTGCTGGAGTTTGTTCTTGAATGTGTATTTTTGTGTGTGTGTGTGTGTGTGTGTTACGTTTGCTGCAGTGCTCCTCGTCTGTCCCGGTGCTACACTGGTTCACTCCGTCACACTCCAGACTTCTGTCCAGACAGCAGCTGCCGCCACAGGACAGCTGATCAGGACCACACGGAGCACCACACTCCTCTGAGGACGAGGGGACACACACACACACACACACACACACACACACACACACACACACACACACACACACACACACACGTGTTTATCCTGTACATCCTTCTCGTGGTGCGGAGATATGAAGAGGTGCATTGTGGGACTGACCAGCGACAGGCAGAGTGATGCTTCTCTCTGAAGACGCTGAGAAAACACATAAAACATCAGGAGAAGTATTTAAAAGTATCAGTACAACCACTGTGTGTACTGTGGTTACTGTGTGTACTGTGTGCACTGTGTGTGTACTCTGTGTGTACCTGTGACTCCTCTGCAGGCTGACAAACACTCAGCCTTTGACAGGAAGTTGTTCTTGTTGGATTTACAGCCTCCGAACACAAACGACTCACAGGCGCTCGTCACAGCGTTGTAACGCCAACGAGGGAACGCAGCGCGACACGGACCAACCTTCAGCGGGGCCCGACAGAACGCTGAGGAGACAGGACAAGGTCACGGACAAGGTCAGAGGGGACCAACAGAACAGTGTGTGTGTGTGTGTGTGTGTGTGTGTGTGTGTGTGTGTGTGTGTGTGTGTGTGTGTGTGTGTGTGTGCGCGCGCGCGCGCATATATGTGTGCAGCGTCTCAGTACGGCACACTGTCACATGTGGCTCAACAGCTTTAAGACCAGAAAGTGGAGCGACTACTACTGGAAACTGATCAGCAATCAATACACCACCACGTCAGCCAATCAGTGACGAGACTCGTCGTAACGGAGATCTGATCAAAGAAGTCGCGACAAAACAAAAGCCTTACAGAGCAGGTTGAGTTTCTGCAGACTCAGTGTGTGTGTGTGTGTGTGGCAGTTATTCCAGTCGGACTAGTTTGAGTCAAGGTGTGGACTAGAAGTGTCAAACCACAAACACTGATTCCCTTCACTGAACATCAAAACACTCAAGTTATTAATCAATAATCTGTCAATAAAGCAGTTTAACGATCAATAATCTGTCAATAAAGCAGTTTAACTATCAATAATCTGTCAATAAAGAGGTTAACCGATCAATAATCTGTCAATAAAGCGGATCAAACGGATCAATAAAGCAGGAAAGAGCAGAACGGACTACATTTCCCATGAGCACTCACAGCTGGTCTGCTCCGGGTTGAGCACGAGCACGGTGACCTTGGCGGCGTGCGACTGCTGCTCGTTGGAGTCGGTGACGGTCAGCAGGAAGTCGTAGGAGCCCGGCTGCAGGTGGGGCAGGCTCACCTGGTCAGGTAGCTCCGTGCACTGCACACACACCAACAGCTTTATGGACACGCCCCCAGGGACCACATGGTCACTCTACCTGCAGACTCACCTGGACATGTACAACGTGGCTAAGATAACGTCACCTGTCTCTCGGGTGTCTCATTGGTTCCCTCTACCTGTGGTGAGTTCAGGGACTTTACCTCCATCGTCACGTTGCCGTCTCCGCTCTGCAGAGTCCAGTGATACTTGGCGATGTGGGCGTCGCCCAGTGCCAGGCTCTGGATGCCGCTGAGAGTCACCACTTCACCGGGCTGAATGATGACATCACGGGCTGCGATGGCAATGGGCAGAACCTCTTCACCTGGAGACACAGGTACAGACAGGAAGTGCATCATCTTCACTGATCTTCAGACAGGAAGTGCATCATCTTCACTGATCCTCAGACAGGAAGTTCAACTTGTTATTGATATATTGATCCTGTAATACTTAATGCTCATCTCTTATTGATATATTGACGAACACTGGTCCCATGACACCACTTGGACTCACCTGATCCCTGTGGTCCCCGCAGGTACACCTGGAACACGGCCTCTCTGATGTAGCTCCGGTATCCCGCCTTGTTCACGAACCTGCACACGAAGCGGTTTCTGTGGATGCAGTTGAACAGGACGCATACGCGGTGTCCCAACGCTCCCGCGTCGACTTCGCGCGGCTCCAGCAGCGCCAGGTTGCAGAGGTCCTTCAGGCAGCACGCGCTCCTGCAGGCTTCCAGCGAACGCACGCGCGCGGTGGACAGCAGCGCCGCTCCCTCCGCCACCGCGTCCTCCGCGTCCAGCACGAAGTCGTCCTGTCCGGCCCGGAACGCTCCGCTGCAGGCCGCGTCCTCCTGCGCTCCGGCCAGCCGCAGGAGGAGGAGGAGGAGGAGGGGGGAAGAGGAAGAGGAAGAAGAGGAGGAGGAGTATGGAGGCATTTTGTGAAGATAGCAAGAAGGAACCGGGTCAGGCTCAGCAGAAGAAGGACGTGCGCGTGTCCTCGGTGTCTGCTCTCAGGTGTGTCCCAACGTCTCACGAGCAGGAAGAGCCAGCAGACACGCCCCTCACTGACGACTCTCTGACGTTACTCAGGTGTGGCGACAACAAGGAGAAACTGTGATTATCTCTATGAATGATCATGTTTGTCAATACCGAATCTCTTTATTCATACGTATGTAATATACTTGTATTGTATGTGTCATTATTATTGTTATTATTGTTATTGTCATTATTGAAATAGAGAGAAGAAAATAAAAGTCAATCTCATTATTTATTCATGAGAAGGGTGTGTGTGTGTGTGTGTGTGTGTGTGTGTGTGTGTGTGTGTGTGTGTGTGTGTGTGTGTGTGTGTGTGTTCTCTCTCTCGTGGTTGAAGCCTCATCTTTTTATTCTGCTCGTTTGTCTTCATGTGTCTTTGATTTCTCTCGATAACCAACAGGTGGAGCTCTATTCACAGCAGGTGGAGCTCTATAACCAGCATGTGGAGCTCTATAACCAGCAGGTGGAGCTCTATATAAATAGCTTAAAATAGCTGAATATAGCTGAATGTAGCGGGAACTAGCTGAAAATAGCTGAATATAGCTGAAAATACTGAAAATGGAAACTACCTGCTGAAAAGTGTTGAAGCCCAAACGCATTTAACTGAACTGCTGAAAATCCTTTAAATGTAGTGCTCCATAGTGCACCGCTGCAGACAGACAGACGTCACTAACATCCGCCTGCCGTCGCGTCATAACTATGTAGTTAGTCAAAGTGGAGTCGGATGTGTTAGACGCCACGGTTGTCTTTTCCTAACTCCTCATGAATTCTCCTTCCCATCTTTCCTTGACCCCGTGACGTTTTTAGAGGTTAAGGAAAAGTGCTTAGGGTTAGACGTTAGGAGGTACTTTTTTGACTATTCGACTGCAGCCTCTGACTCCACTTCCACTAAGCGACGTAGTTATGACGCGACGCAGGCGTATGTTAGTGACGTCAGTCTGTCTGCAGCGGTGAAACTACAATGTTGTAGTCCATCTCGGACCACAATAAAGCGCATCTTAATACTTTGTCCATCTTCTTATGCCGTGTTCACACCAAAAGAGTTGTGAATTTTCGCAACACTTTTTCGCCTGAGTTTACTCGCTCGACTTTATGTGGTTAATTCACTTTTTCACTTTTTCGTAACCATTCGCTGCGGAAAGGGGGCGGGGCTTATCTCTGTGTCTGTGAAAACATTTACTATTTCCGCCATCCACCATTGAAATAACCACTAGTTCTGCTTTATACTTGTTGAGGAAGTCCGAACAAACGTCGGAACATCAAACGCCCCCGTGTCTGGGTTCATAATATTATCCGTAGTCACACACAGCTCCGACTCCTCCAGGACGAGTGTCTGAATGAAGCCGCTTCCAGCGCTCCTTCAGTGGACCAGCAGTTTGATTCAGTAACGGCAGGACGGCGGTGATGCCGGGCGGAGCCTCTCAACACCGATTGGCATTCGTAACTCCGCGTCGGGCGAATTATTCGCTGGAGTTGAAATATTTCAACGCCAGCGAAAAGGCGGATTTGCGAATTTACAAATATTCGCAACGCCTTTTCGCCTCTATCGCGCCACCATTCGCGTCTGTGCATTGACTTAACATGTAATCTGGTCGCGCGGATATTTCGCAACTCTTTTAGTGTGAACATGACATTACAGTGTTAGTTAGGAGAAGACAACCACGGTGTTTGGCAGATCCGACTCCACTTTCACTAAGCGACATAGTTATGACGCGACGGCAGGCACATGTTAGTGACGTCGGTATGTCTGCAGCGGTGAAAGTACAATGTTCTGAAGATGGACTACAAAAAGCGCAGCTTAGATACTTTGTCTGTCTTCTTACAGTGTTGTCATAACGACATAAACAACCTGGTTCATAGTATGACTTTAACGAGGTTGGAATAGAAATGAAAGATGGAATATGAAAGTGAAACCAACAAATTTTCACAGAGTACAAAGCTACTAAACTGTCTCTCTGTTCAGTTTCAAACATGCTGAATTAAATACGTTATCACACTAACGATGTGTGTCTCATATCCCTTTTTGTTGTTATGGTTTATATGCAGATTATAATCTGATCATAAGAATATGCAGACAACAGTTTATGAAACACCACACAACTCGTGTTGACTTGATATGTTTTATTGTAATGTAACAAAATAGTTGATTAAAAAGATGATAATCAGACTGAAGAGCTCGTCCAGTTTAACTCTTTCATTAAAGCTTTCATTAAAGCTTCTGTAACTGAAGTCAAATAAAAGAGTGAGGGCTGAGGCTGCAGTACAGTACCAGAGAGAGAATATAAAATATGTCAGTTTGATCACTTTACAGCAGTTTTCAGCAACGTAACGTTCATAGTTTGTCAGCAGGTTTAACAGATTATTGAAAGTATTCCCAAATTATAGCAACGGTTATTTACATGATCTACGTTTGTCGGTCATGATCGTTTGTTCTCGTGAACGGCCGAATGATACGTCACTTTAAATGTTGCCGCCGCAAGGAATTGTGGGTCGGCCTTATCTCCTTTCCTTTCGTAAAGGCAGTTCCAGTGGTTCCTATGCTAAAGGAGCTAAATTAGGAAGCATTGAAGCTCCTTTCCTTTGCGTTTAGATAATTTGACCGGCACTTATCATGGAGGCCACTTAGGTACTTCCGGGTCATTTTACTCAGTTAGGAAGGTTCCGACCAAAAAGGACTATTCGACTGCTGCCAGAGAGAGGTGTCTGTGGGTGTATCCCAAGTCTCTAAATTGCATCCATGTTTCCCTCACTTGCATACTTTCCTTGCGTCTTAGTCCCTCCCACCAGGGATACATGGAGAGACGCAAGGAAACTATGCGAGGAAAGAGCACGCGAGGAAGTATGTTTTAAGAGACATGACATGAGATGTCCTTTCCTCTGAAGCGTCACGTGAAGCGACGTCGGTTTCTGATGACTGCGACCGACTGGCAGCTGATCACAGCTGATCAGCTGTCAGTGGCTTTAACAGCTGACGGAGTTTGTGTCCGTAAACATGATCATCGGAACAGAATTGTTTTCTGCTCCGGACAGGTTTAGCGAACATTCTAAAAAAAAAAAAAATCCACTTAAAATATTGATTAAAAATGATCGTATAATGTTTGCAATTGATTCAATAGTGTTAAACTACTACTACTAATAAAGACAGTTATCATCACTGTCAGAGTGGAGATGTATTCTCTGTAGTCTGTTACCTGTTAAACAAACTGCATTCAGTATTTATACACAGTGTGTGGTATTTATACTGTGTTCTTGGTCCTGCTTATACGCGCAGGATCGATTTTTACCGGCGGAATGCGTCTTATTATTTTATTATTTACGTCTGTATGTTTTGAAATTCTGATTGTCACATCATTATAAAATAAAAATATGATTTTTTCGGCTCAATGTTTCAGGTTAAACTTAAATTAAATAACCTATCAAACCGACAGTCAGGAACGATCAGCCTTACGTGACTGAATGAAAGGACGATACACGTTGTAAAAAGTGTTTTAACCAGATGGTGAATCGGAAAACAAATCGAATATATAGCTTGAGTGTAATCTGTGATTGTCTCTGGTATGAAACTCCAGCGATTAGTCCGCTCAGCTGCAGCGTCCAATCAAATAACAGATGAACAGTGAGGGGGCGTGTCCAGTGTTAAAAGACTTCCTGGAAGCCTGTGCTCGGGGCTCCTCGGTCATAAAAAGCTCCTATTGCTCCTATTGCTTCGATATCATATATTACAAGGAAGGATGACTTGATGAACAGATACTGTGACTGGTGACTCTGTAGTGTAAAACATGTGTCTCTAAGAGTGATTTCGAAATCAGGTACGATTGTCTGTGGGAGACATTTTTTGCAGGGAGATTTAACATGGGGCGTAATGGAGGAGGAGGTGGACTTCCTCTCACAATTAGTCAGATTTAACCACATGTCTGAATCTTTTGGATTCAAATCGACCCCAGTTTACGACATAAGACAATATCTCCTACGTTTTGATATACATATATTATGCACAAAGAGGTTATATTGTGGAGTAGATGGCAAAATACAAATATTCCAACTAATAAAGAAGAGGATAACAATAGTTGGAATGCTTCATTTCTGATTATGCTGCAGAGTGAGACATGCTGCAGAGTGAGACATGCTGCAGCCTGCAGAGAGACAGACGGGCTGAAGACAACAACCACTGAGGGGGAGGAGAGACGGCAGCAGAGGGAGTCGAGTGTCTGAGGAGGAGAACAGTAGGAACCAGCCACAAACTCACCTGGACTCTCTTGGACTCACCTGGCCTCTCCTGACTGACCGGGACTCACCTGGCCTCTCCTGGACTCACCTGGACTCACCTGGACTCTCCTGGACTCACCTGGACTCTCCTGGACTCACCTGGACTCAACTGGCCTCTCCTGGACTCTCCTGGACTCACCTGGACTCTCCTGGACTCCCCTGGACTCAGGTGAGTGTGTCAGCATTCTCCTCCACGTACAGGTAAAACTGGGACGCTTCTACCCAATTGACTGTAAACTGAGGGTTCTCTGCAGAACCAGACTGTCATGGTTCCCCATAGTTTTAAAGAACACAGAACAGGGTCTGCGTGTGATAACGGTTCTCTACAGCTTCACCATGGAACCAGGGTCAAAGGGTTCCACTCAGAACCACGGTCTCAATAATGAATGGTCCTGTGTTCAGTAAAAAAAGGTTCTCTGCAGAAAATTGTTCAAGAGACTCAAACGACAGAAGAGCAAACAGTCAGAAGACTTCAATGTTTACAACGTGGAACCAACAACCTTCACTAACGATGGCGTTAGATGTTAGCTTATAACAGCTGTTAGCTGATGGCTAGCTGTTAGCTGATGGTTATCTGTTAATTGATAGCTAGTTGTGCGCTGATGGCTAGCTGTTAACTGATGGTTATTTCTTAACTTGTAGTTAGCTGTTATCTGATGTTAGCTGTGAGCTGATGGCTAGCTGTTATCTGATGGTTAGCTGTGAGCTGATGGCTAGCTGTTATCTGATGGTTAGCTGTGAGCTGATGGCTAGCTGTTATCTGATGGTTAGCTGTGAGCTGATGGCTAGCTGTTATCTGATGGTTAGCTGTTATCTGATGGCTAGCTGTTATCTGATGGTTAGCTGTGAGCTGATGGCTAGCTGTTATCTGATGGCTAGATGTTATCTGATGGTTAGCTGTGAGCTGATGGCTAGCTGTTATCTGATGGTTAGCTGTGAGCTGATGGCTAGCTGTTATCTGATGGTTAGCTGTGAGCTGATGGCTAGCTGTTATCTGATGGTTAGCTGTGAGCTGATGGCTCGCTGTAAGCTGAAGGTTAGCTTTTAGCTTGTAGTTAGCTGATGGTTAGCTGCTAAAGTAAACTCCACGATACGCCGTCTCGTGTTTTTCAGAAACGTAGTATTTAATCAGACACCTGAATATTTCTTCAACCAGTTACAGTGGCGGCTGGTGTATTTTTTTTTTGGTAGGGCCATCTAATCAATTTCAGCAAACATCCCAGTATGCAAAAAAGGTATCAAACACACATTATTACTTTGCAGTTAAATATTTAACATTTATTCCAACACTTTGACATACTAAGGACATCTTATTAATATAATTCACTACATTAATATATATATATATATATATATATATATATATATATATATATATATCATGTTGCATACAGATAAGTGGTCTGCACTTGACTGATGATTTCAAATGTATTGATAAATTCCAAAAACCAACGTAAGAGCTGTGTACAAAGGCACAAAAACGATAATTATGTTAGCTTACTCCTCGTTTACATTAATAGCACACACACACACACACACACAGAGCCAACACTTACGCTAATTTCCTTAAAACATACACAGTTATTCCAACTTTAACCGTGTGCCTCTTCGGGGTAGTGCTAATACCATTACTGTTTCTAATTTGTATACAAAACTGACCATATTTTCAGTAGCTTTTCGACATTAAATCCGTGCACAATGCGACTTCCTTTTAGACTCTGACTGTACTACCTTAACTATATCTGACTGTACAACCTTAACTATATCTGATTGTACTATCTTAACTATATCTGACTGTACTACCATAACTATATCTGACTGTACTACCTTAACTATATCTAACTGTACTACCTTAACTATATCTGACTGTACTACCTTAACTATATCTGACTGTAGTGTTTTAACTATTAATAATAATAATAATAATAATAATAATAATAATAATAATAATAATAATAATAATAACAAACAGGGAGAGGCGTCATTCTCTGATCAGTTGACTTTACTCCTCTGCATCTTTAGATGATAGTTATTGATCAGAACCTTTCATGTGTAATAGTTTCCTCTCAATGAATCACTGAGTCTGTTGAGTTTCAGTCACACTGAGGAGCTGTCTGGTCATGTAGCAGTTAATGCTGAGGAATGTGGTCACACCCTGATGACACAGACGCACACACACACACACACACACACACACACAGACACGCACTCACACACGCACACGCATACACACACACACACACACACACACACACACACACACACACACACACACACACACACACACACACACACGCACAGACACTCAAACACACACACACAAACACGCACACACACAGACACACACACACACAGACACACACACACACACACGCAGACACACACAAACACGCGCACGCACACACACATGCACAGACGCGCACGCACGCACACACACACACACACACACACACACACACACACACACGCACACAAAACATTGTGTTTATTTCAATTTTATTATAAACTTATATATATATATTATTATAAATTTATATATATATATATTGCTGTATTTATTAAAAGTATTTATTAATTTACAATTATGAATGAAAATTGTTAAGTTATTCATACATTTATTTATTTTCCTTTTTAATGCTATTATTCCTTCATTAATAGCTGAGTCCGTCCCTGCCGTGTACTTTCAATGCGTGTTGATGATGCAGACAGGTGAGTTCTCACCTGGGCGGTTCGGTTCCTTTCTGTGAGGAAGAGGAAGAGGAGGAAGAGGAGGAGGTCATGTGACCGTCCTCAGGTGAACCACTTGAGCAGGAAGAGAAGCTGTCAGTACACCGGCAGGTTGAGAGTGTGTGTGTGTGTGTGTGTGTGTGTGTGGGGGGGGGGGGTTCTTACGGTGCGTTCAGGTGACCCCCCACCATGTCTGACCGAGCTACTTCCTGTTGTCTCCTTCAGCTCTCACCGTCGCTCGACTGTTGCTGCATTGCCGCGCCGATGTTCCAGCGCAGTAAGAAGAAGCGCCGGCCAAAGATCTCGCCGCCTCAGGACTTCCAGCATCGCGTCCACACGTCATTCGACGCCGCCAGCGGACGCTACGTCGGCCTGCCGCCGCAGTGGCAGAGCGTCATCGACACGCTGAGGAGGCCACGCCCCCTAGTGGACCCCTCCAGGATCACCGAGGTCCAACTCAGGAAGGTGAGATGATAATAACACCATGATTATGAATACACCTGGACACAGTGACATCACACCTACAGGTCAACAACACAGTTAGCAGGGTAACGTTAGCATGAAGAAGTGACGTTATCATGAAGAAATAATGTTAGCATAAAAAGAACCAATCGCAGAATTCTGCTTAGTTTTTTTCTTCACTTATATCTCACAATGATCTCAGCTGATGAGTGTCAATAAGTGCCAGTAAATATCAGTTAATATAGTGTATTATGTATATATATATATTATATATTATGAGGTCATCATGATCGTCTCTAAGACGCAGTAAACGCAATAAAAACAGAGGTTTACTTATCTTATCTTTAGCTCTTGTGAATGGAACATGACAGTATTATTGTTGTCGTTTTATCTCCTGGTTCCTGAACTCAGCAGGAAACCAGATCAATAGAAGAAGAAGTCATTAAAGGTCATTAGCAGATTATCAGTCATGAACTTCTCGAGCTGCATTCTTCTGTCACGTGGCTGCTGCAGCTTTTATTTTGTCAGGGAAAGGACAGCTTCCTCCTTATTGGACTGCAGCGTGTGACCTCACCAGAGGTCAACCAGGCAGCTTTGATCCTTTAGGTCAGGGGTGCCCACCAGTGGCAGGCCGTGCATTTCCTATCTAGGCCTGCTGTCTGATATCGTTAACATAAATACGCGCATGACGGTTACATTATAAAAGAGATATAACTTTTAATTATACTAAATAAATAATAATAATCACTTTGTCATTCTGTTTAGGCCAGCAGAGAAGGCTTAGCAGGCCCTGACGGCCCGCCACTGGTGCCCACACTTTTTTGGCTCGCGAGCTATTTTTAAAATGACCAAGTCAAAAAGATCTACCTACATTAATAATGCTAAATATCTATTATATATATATATATATATATATATATATATATATATATATATATATAGCATTATTAATGTATAAATATACCGAGTATACTTTAATACATACAGGAATATATAAATATAAGTTATACCTAAACACGACATCATTAAATAAATCTATTTCTACATTTCTGTATTTCTTCATTTATTTATGCCTTGTATTTATGTGTCCTTGTATGCAAATGAGCTGGGGCGGTCCGAACCTCTGTCTAAAGCATGATTGGTCACAGGAGTGTGATCGCACCTGGTATGTTATGCTCTACTACTTCTGCCTTGCACATGTTGTTGAAGTTGGCAAGCTCAGCTAACCGTTAGCAGAAGTCCCGATTATCAATGCCCTGTCCGGGGTACGCGTATTTGTCCTCCTTTTTGCATACCTGCAAACTTGTCACCTTTCGGCGAAATTCGCCGTTTTGAAATCAAAATATGTGAACTGGCCGGCCAGCGTTTCTGAGATTGGAGTGAGACACAGAGAAAATCTGATGTTGTGATCTTCGTAATAGAAGATCTTTGATGAGTCTTGGCCAATCAGCGTTAAGATGTCTACAGCGGGCGTTTCTCAATACGCGTTCTTCTCTGTACTTAATGAGAAAACTCACAACTGAAAGTTGACGTTCTCTGAATACTACTGTTGTTGAGTCACAATATGTACTTTTAGGATGTTTTCAGGCGAGAAGTTAGTTGTTTAAGCATCAAATCTGTGATCGGTTAATCAAGAATCAGCCGACTTAAAAAGATACGCCGACGAGTTGAGTTCCTGCTTGCGGAACCGTGAGTCCCGCAGCACCAGGCCGTCAGCTTTCTGCTGCCCGCCGAGAGCAGCCTGATCCCGGCAGGACTTTTTGAAATGATCCGCTGGCTCCAATTTCTCTGTAGCGGTTAAACATGAGATATAATTCTGTTTTGAGGGTCTAACGAGCAATCTTTATTAGTTTATTATTTATTCACAGTAACGTTACACCAGTTTGACCGAGGGAAAGGTTAAGATTCAAAACTTAAGATTGTAATTGAACTTTTACTTTGAACTAAAGCAGTGTCTTATTACTTTTTACCGAATTGATTGCAATTATATACAATATATAAGTATATATATATATATATATATATAAAAATACATACAAAAATACATATTAATTAATTGTTAATTACAATTAATAATGACATATTAATAATATATTACATATATATATATATATATAAGATATATATATATATATATATATATATATATATATATATATATATATTACATATACATATAAAAATACATATTAATTAATTGATAAAGCCGGGTATGCTCCAAGGAGATCAATTACAGTAAAAAGGGCTCACATCTCTCTTCACACTTAATAAAATCAAACTGCACCCCTCCTATGCAATTATTCACAGCCTCACAAAATACCGCATAGTGTCCTCCTTTTTGGTGTTATGGATATGGTCACCCTAGCCTAGACAGCTTTTTGACTTCATCTACAGGGGCCATGTGCTTAGGGATCGGTTGCTTCTGTCTTGCTCCCCTACTTGACCAATCCTGTTTAACAATGAGGTTCGGACCGCCCCAGCTCATTTGCATACAAGGACACAGAAATACAGGCATAAATAAATGAAGAAATACATAAATGTATGTTAATAATGTCCTGTTTAGGTATCAACTTTTATTTATTTATTCCTGTATTTATTTATACATTTATTTAAGCATTTATTTATTTATTCCTATGAATAAATAAATAAATGCTTAAATAAATAAATACAGCTGTATTTATTTATACATTTATTTATTTATTTATAATTAAACCATTTCCGGTCCTCCATATCTATCAAGTTGCGCACACGCCTTCCGTTGCGTCTCCAGCTCTGACGCCAGGTTTTGGAAGTTCCCCAAATCATGGGCTGCAGCTTTGAGGACAGATGTTGCATTTTTCTGTTGAAAGCATTAACTGAGCTGATCATATCAACGATGGTTTTATCTTTCCCTTGCAGCTCTAAATTAAGCTCATTCAACAGATCGGTTAAAAATGCCAAGTCTAGCAGCCACTGATCATCATTTAGTTGGTTGTATTCTTCATGTTTAACAACATGGAGAAACTCTATTATCTCCGGACAGAGCTCTACTAAGCCGTCTCACATCAGTGTGTAGCAAGAAGTCAGAGTGGCCGCAGTCCTTCTCCAGATCCGTCTTTGAAGAGCTCTCGCTCGAATTGGCGATCTTCTTTGCCACATCCATTATCTCTTTCATGTTTAGCATTGTAGCGCATAATGCTTGTTGGTGTATTATGCAGTGGTAATTAAGGAAGTCGGGGAAAACATAGTCCTCCCTGCATTTGACAATAAATCCATTCAAGCGACCAACCATTGCGGGCGCCGAGTCCGTGGTGATTGACATTCATTTGCACACCGGGAGCTGGGTTTTGACGATAAAGTTTTTTTTTTTTTTTTTAATGGCATGCGATCTACCCGCACTACCTCTGCGATCAACCGGTCAAAGATAATTAACTCTTTGTCTCCACCTGCTGCTGAAAACATGACATCACAGCTCTTATTTTGAAAGGAGAGGGAAGGGTCCAAAGATATTATAATATTTGTATATTTATGGGATTTATATATTTCATATATTCATATGTTTGTATATTCATATATTTATATATTTGTATATCCATATATTATAATATTAGATTAGATTAGATTAGATTCAACTTTATTGTCATTACACATGTACAAGTACAGAGCAACGAAATGCAGTTTAGCATTCAACCAGAAGTGCAATAGTAGTAAGTACCAATATACAGATAATAAGTAAGAATTTTATAGATAATAAGTTAACGCTCCAAGTGGAGCTGTAATATATAAATACGGAATATGCAGATTGATTGATTGAGGTAATATGGACATATTATACAGGTTGGTTGTGCATTAAATGTAGGTAGACTATAAACAGGAAACTATAGGAACTATAGACATAATTTACAAAAGGCAAATGGGCGTATGATAAATTAGGTAATACAGATTGAGTGAACGTTAAATAATGCATAATAATACATAATAAACAGATTCCAAAGTGTTTGAGTGCAGGAAGGTCCATTAGTGCTGGTGTACATTCTTTGGTCATTGGAGGGAGATGACGAGTTGAGGGGTTTGTGCGTGGTGATGGTTGGGGGGGGGGTGTCAGCATGGGGCAGAGTTCAATAAGGACACAGCTCCGGGGAAGAAACTCTGGGGAAAAAAGACAGATGGTTTTTCTTCAGTGTCCTCAGGAAAAAGAGGCGCTGGTGAGCTTTCTTGACAAGGCTGGAGGTGTTGGTGGTCCAGGACAGGTCTTCCGAGATGTGGGTCCCCAGGAACTTGAAACTGGAGACACGCTCAACGTCCATCCCATTGATGTGGATGGGCGCATACATGCTTTTTTCTTCTTCCTGAAGTCCACGATGAGCTCCTTGGTTTTGTTGGTATTTAGGAGCAGGTTATTTTCGGCGCACCATGTGGCCAGGTGCTGTACCTCTTCCCTGTCTCATCGTTGTTAGTGATGAGACCAATCACCGTGGTGTCGTCTGCGAACTTGATGATGGAGTTGGATCCATGCACAGGTCTGCAGTTGTAGGTGAAGAGGGAGTAGAGGAATGGGCTGAGCACACAGCCCTGTGGCACACCAGTGCTGAGTGAGACAGTGGTGGAGCAGGTGTGGCCTGACCTAACATGTTGTGGTCTGTTAGTCAGAAAGTCCAAAATCCAGTTGCAGAGGGAGGTGTTGGTGCCCAGGTCTTAAAGTTTAGTGATTAACTTGGAGGGGATGAATTCAGCAAACAGCAGTCGCGCGTAGGTGTTGGTGTTGTCCAGGTGTGTGAGCACAGAGTGCAGTACTGTGGAGACTGCATCGTCTATGCTCCTATTGCTGCGGTAGGCAAACTGGTGTGGGTCCAGTGCGGGTGGGAGGGAGTCCTTCAGGTGTGCCAGGACCAGCCGCTCAAAGCACTTCATAATGATGGGTGTGAGTGCTACAGGGCGGTAGTCATTGAGGCACGTCGGCTTGGAATGTTTCGGGACTGGCACGATGGATGTAGCTTTAAAGCATGTTGGCACAGCTGCTTGGGCAAGGGACAGGTTGAAAATGTCCGTGAAGATCCCAGTGAGCTGTTCCGCACATGCCCTGAGCACACATCCAGGAATACCGTCAGGTCCAGCAGCCTTGAGTGCGTTGATCCGGCTCAGTGCTGTGTGGACAACAGTGGAGGAGAGTGTGGTGGGCTGGTGATCTGCTGGAAGTGTTGTCTTGGTGGCGGTGTCTCTGTTTTCCCTCTCGAAGCGAGCATAGAAGTTGTTAAGCTCGTTCAGGAAGGAGATATCTGTGGCTGTGGGGGTGAGAGTATATATATATATATATATATATATATATATATATATATATATATATATATATATTAGGGCTGGGCACGTTAACGCGTTAAAAACAGCAACAAAAAAAAAGCAAAGTATTAACGCCATTAATTATTTGATCATGAGTTAACTTGTTTTTATTTATTTTTGCATTGGGAGGGGCTTATCACTGCCGCACACAGGTGCTGCACTTTAAATCTCTCCCAGACGGCGTAGTTCAGACCTGGGCCCTGTTTCTCGTACCTGGCTAAACAAAGTCAAGCAAATGTCCTAATCTCCAGTTTAAATTAGCGAGATGATTGACATCAGGCTATCTGGGTTTCTTCACGGCTGATCCGCGCTGAAACGGTCTCGTTAATTCTAGCCAGACGTCAATCCTCTGGATAAATGCGCGTGTCCGTTCCTCTTCAGAAGGGATAATAATCGAGCACTGACACCACGATCTTCTAACAGTACAATAGCAAATAAACTCAGAGGAACCTCTTTTTATTTCTCCACTGAGAAGCAGGAGATGATCATGAAGACATATGAGGAAGTCAATACCTTAATCATTCACAGCAAACGCGTTGTGAATATTCCAACGTTTTTGTAACATTGTTGCCGTGAACGCAGCTTAACTCCGCCCCCGCTGCGAGACATAAGCGCCGCAAATATATCAGACAAGTTAAATGCGTCAGTGTTGGGAAAATGTATCGGCAAATTTGAAGTGCTTCATCACCCAGATCAGATTATATTTGCGAATAAATATATACTTATGAGGATATATGTACTGTATGCGCGTATGAATCATGTACTAAATGTATATACATGTATGTGTATATTTCTATATAACTAGGAGTTTGAATATGTGTATGGGCGGATCAGTATATATGTATTATTCATAATCAGAAATTCAATCAATTGAATCAGTGAAAATAAATTGTGTGTGATTCTCTGTCTTCTTATCATGAGTCCACCTTAATCATGTTCTACAATAATGATATGTATGGTGTACTAATAACACTGTCATATAATTATGAGAGCTTTCAACACATCCATAAGTTTCATAAGCGCTAAATAAACTTAAGAACAGCGCGGCATGCAGGGCGAGTTTCTGTCTGTGAGACGGGCGATCGGCTGCGTCTGTGGTCATCAGTGTCCGCGGCTCGAGAAGCTCTCGTAAATAAATGATTCCTTGAAGGCAGAATCTATAGCGCCGCGTACAGGAAGTCATAATAATGTGAGGACGGATCTTGGCGATCTCAAAGAACTCTCTCCCAATAAGACTAATATAACTATATTCGCTCCTTCATCAATGAGGAAGGGAGCTGCCTTTTTTGTCCGGTGGGAGTGGCCAGCTTATCCAGTGAATTTCAGTAAACCTGCCCGGGAGCAGGTTTAAATTTTTGGCTGTGTTGCTATGGTGATTTATCTAAGCTTGCTTCGAGAAACTGAATAAGCCAGACCTACGTCATCTTATCCTGGCAATTAGCCCACTAACTCAGTAAGCCAGGTACGAGAAACAGGGCCCTGGGCATCTTACGGCTCTCCCAGTCCGGCCCGCGTGAGGTCAATCAGGATCACGTTTGGATTTCTTCATATGTGTTTGTAAATATATATTTATGTATAAATGTGTGTAGCTGCATCCTTTGGTCTTTTTATGTCTGCCTGTGAAATACATTACTACTGGTTTAGATATGTGTTGTATAAATACGATTTTCTATTAACAACCACACAAAATATGTTTTAAGATTAAACATGAGACGAATAGTCAATAATCCAGCGTTAAGTATTACAACTACACATAAAATAAGGATTTTCTACAACACGTGGTGTTTGCTGTCAGATCTAAGAGCCAATCAGCTCTCTGATGTGGCGACAGCCAGGCGTTTCCCATCATGCACTGGGCCACGCAGTCCGTCAAGAGGTTACGTGATACATTACCCCAAAAATTAAACTTAAAAGTCTGTTTCAACTCGGTGTTCTGGATTAAAATCAAGGCAGAGTTACTGAGATCGCCAAAAAAGCTCTGAAACTCTGCCTCCATTTCAACATCCTGTCTTTGTGAAGCGGGTTTTAATGAAGTTACAGAGTGCACATAAAGGTTTAAGTTACGGAGTAGAGTCAGTAGACTGGACATAAACACACGGGACCGGCTCGTAGCAGAGAAACAAGCTCAGGGCTCTCACTAATGCAGCGTAATGGTGAGTTGTATCTTTATGCACTTTATAATTGTCTTTATGCGGGTCGTATTACGTCATATTTATTACGTCATATTTTGCGCCCACACCGTGAAGGCCGGTCCGCGAAAATATTGTCTGACACAAAACCGGTCCGTGGCTCAAAAAAGGTTGGGGGCCGCTGCATTAGAGCATCGCTCTATAGCCCACAGTGGACTCTTCTCACTGAGTAAGAAAAACTGAACTGAACAAGATCAAAAGCACTTATTACTTTTGTATAAAGTTAATCTTTAAGGTAAGCAACAAACTGAACATGACAAAAGAAGGAGTGGCTTGTCCCTCACAGGGACGGTCCGTGTACTTTGCGGCCAACGGATTTTCGTTTTGAAATGAGAAAACCAAAATCGGGAAACGAGCTGTTTCCCGATTTCCGTTTAGAAATAGGAAAACAAAAAACGGAAAATTACCCATTTACTATGGAGGACCGGAAATGACTTAAATATAAATAAATAAATGCAGGAATAAATACAGGAATAAATAAATGAATGTATAAATAAATACAGGAATAAATAAATAAATGCTTAAATAAATAAATACAGGAATATATAAATATAAGTTATACCTAAACAGGACATCATTAAATACATCTATTTCTACATTTCTGTATTTCTTCATTTATTTATGCCTGTATATATGTGTCCACACGTATTTCTTTATTTATTTATGCCTGTATTTCTGTGTCCTTATATGCAAATGAGCTGGGGCGGTCCGAACCTCATTGTTAAACAGGATTGGTCAAGTAGGGGAGCCAGACAGAAGCAACCGATCCCTAAGCACATGGCCCCTGTAGATGAAGTCAAAAAGCTGTCTAGGCCAGGGTGACCATATCCATAACACCAAAAAGGAGGACACTATGCAGTATTTTGTGAAGCTGTGAATAATTGCATAGGAGGGGTGCAGTTTGATTTTATTAAGTGTGAAGAGAGATGTGAGCCCTTTTTACTGTAATTGATCTCCTTGGAGCATACCCGGCTTTATCAACTAATTCATATGTATTTTTATTTTTTATATGTATATGTAATATATATCTTATATATGTAATATATTATTAATATCCATCCATCCATCCATTTTCGGTCGCTTATCCGGGGTCGGGTCGCAGTGGCAGCAGGTTCAGCAGACCGACCCAGGCTTCCCTCTCACCCGCAACACTTTCCAGCTCATCCTGGGGGGATCCCGAGGCGTTCCAAGGCCAGCCGGGAGATATAATCCCTCCAGCGTGTCCTCGGTCTTCCCCGGGGTCTCCTACCAGTTGGACGTGCCTGGAAAACCGCCTGGAAAACCTCTATTATAATATTATTAATATGTAATTATTAATTGTAATTAACAATGAATTAATATGTATTTTTTATGTATTGTTATATATATATATATACTTATATATTTTTATATAATTGCAATCAATTCGGTAAAAAGTAATAAAACACCGCTGTAGTTCAAAGTAAAAGTTCAATTAAAATCTTAACCTTTCCCTCCGTTAACCTGATGTAACGTTACTGTGAATAAATAATAAACTAATAAAGATTGCTCGTTAGACCCTCAAAACAGAAATCAGAAATCGGAGCCAGCGGATCATTTCAAAAAGTCCTGCGGGATCAGGCTGCTCTCGGCGGGCAGCAGAGCACTGACGGCCTGGTGCTGCGGGAATCACGGTCCCGCGAGCAGGAACTCAACTCGTCGCCGTATCTTTTTAAGAAGGCTGAATCTTGATTAACCGATCACAGATTTGATGCTTAAACAACTAACTTCTCGCCTGAAAACATCCTAAAAGTACATATTGTGACTCAACAACAGTAGTATTCAGAGAACGTCAACTTTCAGTTATGAGTTTCCTCATCAGTAGTACATATGGTATAGTATTGCGCGTACACGTATACGTTTTAAAAGAATTATGCAATTTTTTTTATTTCTTTTACTTTTTTCCTTAGATTTTTTTTGGGTATTTATGTCTTATAGTAGTGTTCTATTATCATTTTAAGGCTACTTATGATTTTTCTGCATATTCCGAATATGTCCTGTGAAAAGGATGAAAAAGTGGGAGTGGCCATTGGGCTGTGCATACATCTTTGATTTCTAGTAGCGACCATTTGATGAAATAAAATGTGTTTTTTGGTATAGTGCATGTGCGCGCGTGCACGTGAGTGTGCACGTGCGTGTGCACGTTTAAAAACACAGCCATGGTCTGTGTTGTTGATATCAGAACACCAGCTAACATACATCCATGACCTGTTTTAATATCAGAAAACCCCGCTAACTTACAGTCTTGGTTTGTATTAAACGTCAGAAGCTTGGCTAGCTTAGAGATGGATGTTTGTATACATATCAGAACTGCGGCTAACAAGCTTGCTTTTACATGGCCTCAGTTTTTATGACTATCAAAACATCTGCTGACTTATAGCCTTGGTTTGTATGAATATCAAAACGCCAGCTAACTATAATATCAGTTTTGTAAAGTATCAGGACACTAGCTAACATACAGCTCTATAGGTTCTACAATATCAGAACACCTGCTAACTTACAGCCATGGCCTGAGTTAATATCAGAACACCAGCTAACATATAGCTATGGTCTGTGTTAATATCATAATATCAGCTAACATATAGCTGTGGTTTGTTTTAATATCAGAAAACCCTCTAACTTACAGTCTTGGTTTGTATTAAACGTCAGAAGCGTGGCTAACTTAGAGATGGATGTTTGTATAAATATCAGAATTGCGGCTACCAAGCTTGCTTTTACGTGGCCTCAGTTTTCATGACTATCAAAAACATCTGCTGACTTATAGCCTTGATTTGTATGAATATCGAAACACCAGCTAACTATATTATCAGTTTTGTATAAGTATCAGAACACTGGCTTAACATACAGCTCTATAGGTTGTATGATATCAGAACACCATCTAACTTACAGCCATAGCCTGAGTTAATATCAGAACACCAGCTAACATATAGCTATGGTTTGTGTTAATATCAGAACACCAGCTAACACATAGGTATGGTTTGTGTTAATATCAGAACACCAGCTAACATATAGCCATGGTTTGTTTTAATATCAGAAAACCCGCTAAACTTACAGTCTTGGTTTGTATTAAACGTCAGAAGCTTGGCTAACTTAGAGATGGATGTTTGTATAAATATCAGAACTGCGGCTAACAAGCCTGCTCTTGCATGGTCTCAGTTTTTATGACTATGTTTTACTAACAAAACTTTGTACCTAGAAGGAATTGTTATTCAGTTCTATATGTTATAGGTGATGAGAAGAAACAATATCAAAACAACCGCTCACTATATTCTCAGTTTTTATAAGTATCAGAACACTGGCTGACATACAGCTCTATAGTTTGTATGATATCAGAACACCGGCTAACTTACAGCCCTATAGTTTTTTTTTCATTTTTATTAATGTCAGCCTTAGTTTGTATGAATATCCGCTTACTTGTAGCTTCTATTTGTATGAATATCATAACACCAGCAAACCTATAGTCTCAGTTTAAGTACTGGGGAACTGTTGTATATCTTGCTGGGTATATTTTTTTTTCCTCAGAAGTCTCAAGTTGGAGCTCTTTACATATACATATTTATCTATCAATTATAATAAAAATATACATATTTATCTATCAATTATAATAAAATAGAAAACTAATCTTGTCAATAAGCCTGTTCATGGTTTGTTGATAGTTTATACGTGTAAGCGACATGGGTGTATCAGCAGGAATAAATCAGTCCAGTGTATATATACACATATTTAAACACACCCCACTGCTATGACACACCTCTAAAATACATACAGTTACACCCACTTTTCAAAGTGACACATGCTCGTTCACGAGGGTGTCACGCGCATTCCTATACAAAAAACCACATTTATTTCACCAAATGGTCGCTGCTAGGAATCAAAGATGGATGCCACGCCCACTTTTTCATCCTTTTCACAGGACATAAGTAGCCTTAAAATTATAATAACACTATAATATTATAATTATTATAATAACACTACTATAAGACATAAATACCCAAAAAAATCTTAGGAAAAAAGTAAAAAAAAAAAAAAAAAAGCATAATTTTTTTTAAACGTGCACGCGCACTCACGCGTGTGCACACTCACGCGCACGCGCAATACTACACCCTATATACTACTCTCATCAAGTACAGAGAAGAACGCGTATTGAGAAACGGCCGATGTAGACATCAAAGATCTTCTATTTGTGAAGATCACAACATCAGATTTTCTCTGTGTCTCACTCCAATCTCAGAAACGCTGGCCGGCCAGTTCACATATTTTGATTTCAAAACGGCGAATTTCGCCGTAAGGTGACAAGTTTGCAGGTATGCAAAAAGGAGGACAAATACGCGTACCCCGGACAGGGCATTGAAAATTCGGACTTCTGCTAACGGTTGGCTGAGCTTGCCAACTTCAACAACATGTGCAAGGCAGAAGTAGTAGAGCACAACATACCAGGAGCGATCACACTCCTGTGACCAATCATGCTTTAGACAGAGGTTCGGACCGCCCCAATTCATTTGCATACAAGGACACATAAATACAGGCATAAATAAATGAAGAAATACAGAAATGTAGAAATAGATTTATTTAATGATGTCCTGTTTAGGTATAACTTATATTTATATATTCCTGTATTTATTTATTTATACATTTATTTAAGCATTTATTTATTTATTCCTGTATTTATTTATTTAAGCATTTATTTATTTATTCCTGCATTTATTTATTTATTTATACATTTATTTAAGCATTTATTTATTTATTCCTGTATTTATTTATTTAAGCATTTATTTATTTATTCCTGCATTTATTTATTTATTTATACATCTATTTAAGCATTTATGTATTTATTCCTGTATTTATTCCTGCATTTATTTATTCACCATCTGGTTAAAATAAAATATGTTCATTGTAGGTCTGAACAACAAAAGGACCACAAACAACTGTCTTCAAAGATTTGATCTGTTGTTTCCCTCAATAACTTTTATTATGTATGTAATTAAAATCAGAGAGAGCTGGAGAGAGGAAACACTTTTTTACAACACGTAATGAAGAGAAACTATATTTATATTGTGGGTTATTTTATAATGATGTCACAATCAGAATTTCAAAACATACCAACGTAAATAATACACACTCACGTAAATAATAAATAAATAAATAAGACGCATTCCGCCGGTAAAAATCGATCCTGCGCGTATAAGCAGGACACATCACAGTATAAAAATACTGAATGCAGTTTATTAAACGGTAACAGACGACAGAGAAAACATCTCCACTCTGACACTCATGATAACTTTGTCTTTATTAATATAAGTAGTAGTTTAACACAATTAAATCAACTGAAGACATACGATCATTTTTACCAATATTTTAAGTGTATTTTTATTGGAATGTTAGCTAAAAACTCTCTGGACAAAACTCCGTCAGCTGTTAAAGCGACTGACAGCTGATCAGATGTCAGTCGGCCGCAGTCATCATAAATCGACGTCGCTTCACGTGACGCTTCAGAGGAAAGGACGTCTCATGTCTCTTAAAACATATTTCCTCGCGTGTTCTCTTCTCTCCTCGCTTGGTTTCCTTGCGTCTCTCCATGCATCCCTGGTGGGAGGCACTAAGACGCAAGGAAAGGATGCAAGTGAGGGAAACAGGGATGCAATTTAGAGACTTGGGATGCACCCCATTGTCACCCGTTTGGGTCCTCGGAACAACACAAAACTTTCCATTGGAGTCAAATAGCAGCGCGTCCTCTGCTGACATGAATGTGACTGTCAAGCAACTTCCGGGTCACAACACAAAAACCTACGCAAAATTGAGAAAGAAGATTTCCACGCAGTATTTTAATTCTCGATGTCCATGTTTAAGCACATCAAAGAAAATCAGATAACGGGTCGTTTTTCGTTTTCCGTTTTCTATTATCAAAACAAAAAACGGAAAATGGGAAATTTTCTGTTTTGGGTTTTCCTACTTCTAAACGGAAATCGGGAAACAGCTCGTTTCCCGATTTTGGTTTTCTCATTTCAAAACGAAAATCCGTTGGCCGCAAACTTTTTTCCTTAGATTTTTTTGGGTATTTATGTCTTATAGTAGTGTCAAAATAGTTGACCCTTACTACTGCACAGACTGTTTATGTTGTTCCCTGATAAAAGACAAATGTTTCTTCTTCAGCATAATATTAAGCTGTTTTACATTAGAATAAAATAGTCTATAACATCTGAAAATAAATACAATATTTAATTGAATGACCAGTCATATAGAAGCATTAAAAAAATTAAAATAAATACATAATTTTTTTCTTCCCTAGCATATCTTTTTGATTTATATACTGTTGTTAACTTGCTGTTGCTCCAGAGGGCCTGTTATATTGTTCTGATAACATTACTTTAAAATAAAAGCGCGCAATACACTAGTTTTTACTTCATTATTGAATTTGGCGCATAATGCGATTAATCGCGATTAATCCCAGAAAAATAATGCGATTAATTAGTTACATTTTTTCAACTTTGCCCAGCCCTAATATATATATATATATATATATATATATATATATATATATATATATATATATATATATATATATATATTCTCATTTCTTTATCACCAAACACAACGGATTAGTTTGTGTTTTTTCATGGAGTTTCTGCTGTAAAGAAATTGTAACTTGTATTTCTATAACCATATGAATACATAAATTCATATCTTCATCATGTCCGTCTGTCTGCAGACCATCGTGCGGGGCAGCTTCCTCGGCCATGAGGACTACATCTCCCAGGTGATCTCTGCGATGAGCCACCTGTCGGTCACCGGCTCCAACTCTCTGCGCCGCAGCAGCCCGTCGGCGCGGAAACGGGCCCAGTCGCTGGGCCGATTGGGAGAACTGGGAGAACTGGTGGACGAGGAGTCGTACCAGTACCAGCTGGAGCGGAAGACGGGCGGCGGGTCCACCTACTGGCAGGACCGGATCCGTCAGGTGCGCAGCGAGAGAGCCGGTCCTGAACTGAACGGGGCCCTGCAGAGAGCCAAGTCCACCTGTGAGGTGGGGTCTCGGCCCGAGGACCAGAGGACCAGTGCAGGAGGGTCCACGGGTGTGACCCCCCAGAGGACCGGTGCAGGAGGGTCCACAGGTGTGACCCCCCAGAGGACCAGTGCAGGGGGGTCCACAGGTGCACAGTACGCCCGGAGTGAGGGGGCGGGGCTAAGACAGAGACCAGCTTCCTGTTGCAACCGCCTGCAGACCGTGGAGACCAGCAGACCTCACCTGAGACCCAGACCAGCAGTCAGTCCCCTGCCGGACCTGCTGTCCTCCTCCAGAGAAACTCCCAGAAGGCCTCACTCCTCCTACGACCTCAAGGTGAGAAACAATCTGTTCTCTTCCTTGCACATTTAAATATGATTAATATAATATCATATATATATATGTGTGTATATATACACTGGACAATACATTGGTAGTAATTACTCTTGACGTTGTTGAAATAACTCTGGAAGAGTTCATATACTTTGACAATGCATATTTAACACTGGGGAATTTACTGAGTATGATCATGTTAATGTATTAGATTAATATGATATCATATTCATTTATTATATTAATATGAAATAATATTAATATAATGTAAATTAGATATTATTACAATATGAAATAATATTTTATTATAATATTAATAGCACATAAAATAATATTATATTAATATCCCTCTGAATGGTGAATATCAAGCTACAAACAGCTGGTTAGCATAGCTTAGCATAAAGACTGGAAACAGAGGGAAACTGCTAGCCTAGAGCCAGGAATACTATAATAACACTATAATAATACTATAGTAATACTATAATAATACTCTAATAATTCTATAATAACACTATAATAATACTATTATAACACTATTTCAGCGCCCCGCCCCGCCCCCCCCCCTGCTGCCTCCCCCCAACAGCACCAGCAGTCCCATCATCACCGGGCGACCTCCACACTCGCTCCGCCCTTCCTCCAGCTTCAGCTTCAGCTCCCAGCCCCGCCCCCTGAGCCAGCCCCGCCCCTCCCTCTCCCGCCACCAGGCCACACCTGATGCAGGTGAGAAGGTGACCCACGAGCAGTTCAAGGCCACGCTGCAGACGGTGGTGGACCCGGGAGACCCAAGGAAGACTCTGGAGAACTTCGTGAAGATTGGGGAGGGGTCCACAGGTGTGGTCTGTATCGCCAGAGAGAGAAGCAGCGGCCGGCAGGTGGCCGTGAAGATGATGGACCTGAGGAGGCAGCAGAGGAGGGAGCTGCTCTTCAACGAGGTGTGGCAAATATATAAATATAATATAAAAGTATATGAGAATATGTGAAAGTATATGAAAAGATATGAAAATATATGACAATATATTTATCATCAGCATGACATCAGCAGCTCACCTGTGCATGACTTTATCAGCATGACGTCATCAGCAGCTCATCATCTGTGCGTGTCCCCAGGTGGTGATCATGAGGGACTACAGGCACCACAACGTGGTGGAGATGTTCTCCAGCGCTCTGGTGGAGGACGAGCTCTGGGTCATCATGGAGTACCTGCAGGGCGGTGCCCTCACGCACATCCTCAGTGAGACCAGGTGAGTACAATTACACGGAGCGTGTACTGAAGCACACGTGGATACTGAAGTACACGGTGTGGACACTGAAGTACATGTGTACTCTGCTTCAGGCTGGACGAGGAGCAGACGGCGACGGTGTGCGACGGCGTCCTACAGGCACTTAAGTACCTTCACTCTCAGGGGGTCGTTCATCGGGACGTCAAGAGCGACTCCATCCTGCTGAGTGTGGACGGGAGGGTAACACGTGTACTTATATACACATTATACACATGTATATGCACATTTATACACATATATATACACGTATATACAGATATATACACTTATACACTTATATATATATACACATGTATACACTTATATATAGTATATGAGACAGTCGATGCTCGGCTGCGCTATGTGGTGTTCAATGTACAGCT
Source organism: Myoxocephalus aenaeus (assembly GCA_038501785.1). Lineage (NCBI taxonomy): Eukaryota > Metazoa > Chordata > Actinopteri > Perciformes > Cottidae > Myoxocephalus > Myoxocephalus aenaeus. The sequence goes on from JBAMJR010000189.1 coordinate 5,030,911, forward strand.
CGAGGAGGTCTCGGCAGAATCGATTGCGCTCGTACAGGAAGTCATGATGATGCGAGAACGGATCTTGGCGATCTCGAAGAACTCTCTCTCTATAAAACTAATCTAACTAATATCACTCCTTCATCAATGAGGAAGGGAGCTGCCTTTTTTGTCCGTTGGGAGTGGTCACCTTATCCAGTGAATTTCACAAAGTCTGCACCGGAGCAGGTTAAGGGATTTGGGTGCCAATCATTTATTGAACACCACAGGCGCAACCGAGCATCGACTGTCTCACATACTGCATGCATAGACTGGATCACAGACTGGATCACAGCCTTGCGTTTTTTTGCGAGTGGGACATTTTTGTACAGTGTTGGCGATGCGGAGAACATCGGGAAAGCCGTTGCATGCCGTGCTGTTCGTAACGTTTATTTAGCGCTTAAGAAACTTATGGATGTGTTTAAAGCACTCACAATTATATGACAGTGTTATTAGTACACAATACATATAATTATTGTAGAAAATGATTAAGGTAGATTCATGGTAAGAATAGAGAGACTCACACACTATTTCTTTTCACTGCTTCAATTGATTGAATTTCTGATTATGAATAATACATACATGCTGATCCGCCCATACACATATTCAAACTCCTAGTTATATGGTAATCTACACCTACATGTATATACACATATATAGTACATGATTCATACGCGCATACAGTACATATATCCTCATAAGTATATATGTATTCGTATACTACTTTTAAATAAATATAATCTGATTGATTTGGGTGATGAAGCACTTAAAATTTGCCAATACATTTTCCCAACACTGACGCATTTAACTTGTCTGATATATTTGCGACGCTTATGTCTCGCAGCGGGGGCGGAGTTAAGCTGCGGTCACATTAACAACGTTGTAAAAACGTTGGAATATTCGCAACGCGTTTGCTGCGAATGATTAAGGTAATGAATTCCTCATATGCCTTCATGATCATCTCCTGCGCTCTCAGCGGAGAGAACAAATAAAGGTTCCTCTGAGTTTATCTGCCATTGTACTGTTAGAACATCGTGGTGTCAGTGCTCCATTATTATCCCTTCTGTAGAGGAGCACGCACGCGCATTTATCCAGATGACTGACGTCTGGTTAGTATTAACGAGACCGTTTCAGCACGGATCTTCCGTGGAGAAACCGAGTTAGCCTGACGTCAATCATCTCGCTAATTTAAGCTGGATAATAGGACATTTGCTCGACTTTGTTGAACCAGGTACGAGAAATAGGGCCCTGTTTTGCACTGAATATAAGATAATAACAATAACGTTCAACTTCAAATGAGTGCAGATATGTGTGAGGATGGGTAAAATGCAGAGAATAATTTCCCAATACATTATTAAAGGATTATAAAATTAAAAAAATTGTCCCCCTCGCGCCCCACCTGTAATACCTCTGCGCCCCACTAGAGGGTCACGCCCCACAGTTTGAGAACCACTGACTTAGTTGAACCATGTACGAGGAACAGGGCCCTGAACATCAAATACATTCTTCAGTCAATTAAATGTGCTAGCATGTAGCTTAGCATGTAGCTTGTAGCTTAGCATGTGGCTTAGCATGTAGCTTAGCATGGAGCTTAGCATGGAGCTTAGCTTTGAGCTTAGCATGGAGCTCACAGATGTTCATTGAGTCTAGAACCGGACTCAACAACGTGATTAACAGCAAGGAACACAAGTAAAACAAACCTCTGATTCTTCCTCCTCATCGTCATCTTTATCTTCATCTTCCTCCTCATCTTCCTCATCATCTTCCTCTTCTGCAGATAAAACTATCAGACTTTGGTTTCTGCGCTCAGATCAGTAAAGACGTCCCGAAGAGGAAGTCCCTGGTGGGGACTCCGTACTGGATGGCTCCTGAAGTGATCTCCAAAACCCCCTACGGGACCGAGGTACTGGTCCACTGAGGACCTGGTCTGGAGGACGTGTGTATGTGTGTGTGTGTGTGTGTGTGTGTGTGTGTGTGTGTGTGTGTGTGTGTGTGTGTGTGTGTGTGTGTGCAGGTGAGCTCTGACAGCTTCCTGTCTCCATCAGGTGGATATCTGGTCTCTGGGCATCATGGTGGTGGAGATGGTGGACGGAGAGCCTCCGTACTTCAGGGACACACCGATCACCGCCATGAGGAGGGTGAGGGACGAAGAGGCACCGAGTGTGAAGGACCTGCAGCGGGTAGAGACACACATACACACCACACCACCACACACACACACACACACACACACACACACACAAAGAGACAGACACGCACGCACGCACGCATTGTGGGGACCAGAGGGTCTTTAGTAGAAGTGTACTCTGTGATGGAACTATAATCCTTCACTGTTTGTGGTAAATTAATAATACTTGTAAGCGTAATCAGACCACTAGTCAGGTAGCTGAGGGGCCGTACTTGATGACCTCACTTCCTGTCTCAGGTGTCTCCGGTATTGAGGGACTTCCTGGGCTGCATGCTGACTCGTGACACGCAGCAGCGCTCCACCGCCGCCGAGCTGCTGGAGCACCCGTTCCTGCTGCAGGCCGGATCACCGCGCTGCCTGGTGCCCCTGGTGGAGCAGCACCGCAAACGCATGTCCCTCTGCTGAACACCTGAGGGAATTACCTGAGACACCTGAGGACACCTGTGGGACTCACCTGAGACACATGTGGGACTCACCTTAGACACCTGTGGGACTCACCTGAGACTCATAAGTACAGATATAAATAAACAAATGATGTTTTCTGTCCACATATCAAAGGTGGGACATTTACTGTGAAGCAGAGCTCACCTGGATAGCAGAGCCTACCCGGATAGCAGCGCTCACCTGTATAGCAGCGGTCACCTGGATAGCATGCTACGCTACATCGTCGATCTCGTCACACCTTGTTTACCTGTCGGGGGATAGGTTCCTGACCTTTGAACCTTTAAACGTTACTTCTGTTTGCATGTTGTTGTCCTGAAACTGATCATTTTCCCAGAATGCTCCTGTGATGACAGTTGAATGTTACATATTTATTTGTGTTGTTTGTTCCTTTGAGACACAGTTGGTGTCTGAAGGTCAAAGGTAATTTATTAAAGCATAACATATAAACAAGAGAAATAACAGAACAAATATCATCAGTTTTATTAACGTCTGTATTTTATCAAAAATAAAGTTTACAGGTGATTATACAACTCTTAAAGTTGAATTAATGTTCACAGCTTTATTATTAACAAACAAAACAGATTATCATGAATTTAATGTAAAAACATTGAAAACTAGTTTATAGTTTAAACTATAAACTCTGGAAGGTTTCCTGCTTCCTTTAGATCTCTGATACATATTTATACATCTATAAATATATATGTTTATTATATAAATAAATATATATATATATTTAAATGTACTATATTATATGTATAAATACATATATATATATATATATAAATATATATATTGAAATATATCTGTATAATATATATAAATACATATTTATTTACATGTATATATGTATAATATACACATAAATACATATATAATGTATATATGTATAATATATATATATATATATATATATATATATATATATATATATATATATATATATATATATTTAAATCAGGGGTGTCAAACTCATTTTAGTTAAGGGGCCACATGCTGCCCATTTTGATCTCAAGTGGGCCGGACCAGTAAAATCATAGCATAATAACGCATATATAACGACAATACTTCTCTCTGTTTAAACATTGGTGAAGGTTTTTGGATGATAAACCCTATTTTAAAGGTATTTCTACAATAAACTAGAAACATAAAGACCAAAAAGTCAGACATCAGCCCACTGTTTACCTGCCTGGGCTCTCCTCTGCAAACACCAGAAGAAACACGTCGGCCCGGGTCCGGCTGCCGACTCTGCTTGGGTCCGGTTGAATGAAATATTATGTATCCCACCGCTGCCACCAATGTAACCGAGGGTTTCTCTTGCGCCTATACTTGTACAATAATAATAAAATAACAACACGCTGCTCCGTTAGATTAGACAAGACGGCAACCACTTTATTCTTGACTCGCTCCTCACTCCAACCAAACCTCCTCTCTCTCCTTACGTTATCCCTTCAGAATAAAAGCCCCAGAAACATCAGAACACTGCTTCATAGTGTTAATGCGCATTAATTATTGGATGCCTGGTGTAGCGTCCGGAAGAACTTAGTCAAACAACTTCTCTCGTTCTCTGAATTTATTTTCCTTGATCACAAGTAGAGTAACAAGCGCTGCAATCGCGATAGCAGGGAGTCGTCCAGTCAACACGCAGGTTGACCGTCCAAAAAACACCCCGAACAGCCGGAAGTTCGGCTCTTTAATACACGGTTTTCCGTCATGAACATCTAACATTTCTATTGGCTCTAACCTTTCTAAGAGGAGGAGAATCGCGTCCTCATCTATTCTCACAGGGCTGGAACGTGCCATGACCAGTCTGCTTCCCTAATGTCAATATACTGATAAACAGGTGTAAGTGTTGTGGTGCAGAGCGTGGAACCTTGAGGAACAGACAACCGGACTGTTCTCACAGAAACTTCTCACAGAAAGTATTTGATAAACTGACCTTGCACAACCTGAACTCTAATAGACAGAAGAATAATGAAATGAAGAATATCTACAGAATATAACGATGTATATTATCAATAGAGAACTGTTTAAATACACCATACAATAGCTTACAATTATATAACAATACGATAAAATAAGACACGTCGACCAAAATGTTACAGTAAATATTTTTTTATTAACTGAATGCACACAGGGTTAAATTAAAAATAGAACTCTAACTGAACACAAAAAGACTACCGTCACTCCGCATCATGGCTTCACGTCCAAAAATAAAAAAACCCGAAGGTTGCAGCCTGGTAGAAACAGAGACAAAAAAATTGTTGTGAGATCTCACAATTTCTAAAACATAAATGGTAAATCTATCAATAGTATTGCAAACCGTTCTCACTCCTTATGTATTGAATATCGTGTCTGTATATAATGTAATAATATCTGACACCGTCCACGTCTGCTAGATCGTAACTATACATTTTGATTTCAGGAGATAAAACATTGCAATACAATTTCGCCACGTGTCCATTACATTTAACGTTAAAGTTACTCCAACCCTGCTCGCCTTTGTAAACCAGCTGGCTCGGTTAAAAGTTATACGATGCAGTGTGAGGCGTTGTTACACATGTCTGTGCTCAAACATCATGGCTTGATAAATACAAAAGTGTTCTTTCATTACAGACTAGTCAGCTAACAGTATTATTCGGGTCCTCGGGACACGTTTACTAGCTAACGTGCTCAACTCCCCTGACAAGATTAGCTAGCTTAACCTTGTCAGGGGTGGTTTGGATCGGCCACCAAACAGGACAGAGTCAGACTCCAACGGATCGTCAGGTCTGCAGAGAGAACCATTGGTTCCAGCCTGCCCTCCATCCTGGACTTGTACACCTCCAGAGTCAGGAAGCGGGCTGGAAAGATCACCACAGACCCCTCACACCCTGGACACAAGCTGTTCCAACTCCTCCCCTCTGGTAGGTGCTACAGAGCTCTGTACGCCAAAACCACCAGACACAGAAACAGCTTCTTCCCACTGGCCGTCACTCTGATGAACAGTTAAACAGACTCTTCATCTGCACTATCTGCACTTTTTTTGTTTTGTTTTACTACTGTCTTTAATGTCCTTTTTATATATTTTTTATATTTATCTTGTATATTGTGTGTGGAAAAAAGTATGAAGAGCAAGTGAAACCGGAGTCAAATTCCATGTATGTGCAAATTTACATGGCCATTAAAGCCGATTCTGATTCTGATTCTGATTCTTAAGCGCGGTTAGCATTGAATATACACGGGCCATGTGGAGGAATTGAACTTCTCTCAAAAATGAGTAATGTATATCTAAATGTGTTAAATAAACATTTCCAACCATATTTGAACAATTTAATATGCGGTTACTTACCAAGAGCGGTTGTTGGTGGAGAAAGAAAAGAAAGAGCGACTGCATGAGGTCCAGTCCTTTTTATGCAGAAGGACCCACGAGGGAAGCCCTAATGGTTGCCTGTTGCCTTTACAACTATTATTTTAAAAACCTGTTTCAGTGCTGGTTGCCGATAAACCCGGCTGCCATGTCTCAGCCAGAATAGGCCTGTTTCTATGAAGCCAGATACGGCCCAGAATCGGCAGCCATCAACGGGCCAGAGCCATTTCAGTGCTGGTTGCCGATAAACCCGGTTGCCATGTCTCAGCCAGAGAATAGGCCCGTTTCTATGAAGCCAGATACGGCCCAGAATCGGCAGCCATCAACTGGCCAGAGCCGTTTCAGTGCTGGTTGCCGATAAACCCAGTTGCCATGTCTCAGCCAGAATAGGCCCGTTTCTATGAAGCCAGATACGGCTCAGAATCGGCAGCCATCAACGGGCCAGAGCCGTTTCAGTGCTGGTTGCCGGTAAACCTGGTAGCCAGAATAGGCCCATGTCCGTAACAGCTACATCTGGGCCAGATATGGCAACAATGAATTGGGCCAAAGCTGGCTCACATTCGGCAGCATCGAGCCGGAACACAGCCGAGTCAGCCGACACTCAGCCGCAATACGGCCGAGTCCGCTGGACCCCTGTATATAAATGTATATATATGTATTTATATTATATATATATATATATATATATATATATATATATATATATATATATATATATATATATATATATATATATATATATATATATGTATAATATATATATATATAAATACATATATATATTTAAATGTATATATATGTATTTATGAACATTACAAACGGAGGTTTTGGTCGTGAAGTGTCTTCACAGATTAAAAGTCTCTGGTTTCTATTCGAGGATGAAGAGTTCAGAGTTCAGAGATAAAGAGACTCGAACACTTCATCCGCTCTGAGTAATTATTACTGTGTGATACTAAAACAAGTTTGCTCAGGATTATTAAAGAGCAGGAGGATGTTTATAAACTTCAACACATTAAATAACTTTTAAAATAAAGTTCTGTGAGTTTTTAGTGTTGAAGAAACTTCTGGAAACATTTTGATTTTAGAGATTTAAATATGCCTTCGATCAAAATGATCATGAAAACGTCATCAGCTGAACGCCAAACCGCCTCCTTATGATATATATATATATATATATATATATATATATATATATATATATATATGTCATAAAGAAATTACATTTAGATTTAAATAAGATAATGTAAAAAAAACAAAATCAGAATGTATTGAATCATTTAGTTTATTTCAGTGAATCTTTCTATTCATGTTTTTGCATTAAGTGCCTTAATGAACAGCAATAGAACGGCCCTCAAACTGCAGTAGACGAATAATCACAGTAATAACTGAGGATGCGCTGCAGGAGGAGCTGAGTCTAAATGTAGAGGTGTCCGGCGGCTCTATCAGCAGATAAGAAGGGAATCGCTCCTTTTCCTAAAAAGGACCTCGACAGCCAAAGGTCCTGAATCTGCCCTCCTGGGTTCCTCGCGTCTCTTTCCTGCAGCAGTTATTTCCTAATTTGGTTCTCCGGCGTCTTTATAAACGTCCGCCTGCCGCGAGGAGTCTGCAGTTCTGCTCCAGAGACACAAAGCCTTCTTCCTTCCTCGTGCAATAGACCTCTCTTCTGCCAGCCGGGACCCTCGCCACCGCACCATGGGCGACGCTCTGATGGCCGAGTTCGGGAAGGCGGCTCCTTTCCTGAGGAAGTCGGACAAGGAGCGGCTGGAAGCCCAGACCCGACTGTTCGATATCAAGACCCAGTGCTTCGTGGTGGACGATAAGGTGGAATACATGAAGGGACAGATCCAGAGTAAAGAAGGGGGGATGGTGACGGTCAAGAAGGAGGACGGGACTACGACGACCGCCAAGGAGCTGGATGTCCACCCCCAGAACCCGCCCAAGTTTGATAAAATTGAAGACATGGCGATGTTCACGTTCCTCCATGAGCCCGCAGTGCTGTTCAACCTCAAAGAGCGCTACGCCGCCTGGATGATCTACACCTACTCTGGGCTCTTCTGCGTCACGGTCAACCCCTACAAGTGGCTTCCTGTCTACGATGCAGAGGTGGTGGCAGCTTACAGGGGGAAGAAGAGGACCGAGGCGCCCCCTCACATCTTCTCCATCTCCGATAACGCCTACCAGTACATGCTGACCGACCGGGAGAACCAGTCCGTCCTCATCACCGGAGAATCCGGAGCCGGGAAGACCGTGAACACCAAGAGAGTCATCCAGTACTTTGCCAGCATTGCTGCAGTCGGTGGAGGCAAAAGAGACACCAGCAAGGGGACCCTGGAGGACCAGATCATCCAGGCCAACCCGGCGCTGGAGGCTTTCGGCAACGCCAAAACGCTGAGAAACGACAACTCGTCTCGTTTTGGAAAATTCATCCGAATTCACTTCGGTACGAGCGGGAAGCTGTCATCTGCCGACGTCGAGACATACCTGCTGGAGAAGTCCCGGTGCACCTTTCAGCTGAAGGCCGAGAGGAACTATCACATCTTCTACCAGATCCTGTCTAATCAGAAGCCAGAGCTGCTGGACATGCTGCTGATCACTAACAACCCGTACGACTACTCCTATATCTCCCAAGGGGAGGTGACGGTCGCTTCCATCAACGACTCGGAGGAGCTGCTGGCCACCGACAGCGCCTTCGATGTGCTCGGCTTCACTGCGGAGGAGAAGATGGGCGTTTACAAACTCATCGGCGCCATCATGCACTACGGCAACATGAAGTTCAAACAGAAGCAGCGTGAGGAGCAGGCTGAGCCCGACGGCACGGAGGCGGTTGATAAAACGGCTTACCTCATGGGCCTGAACTCTGCCGACATCATCAAGGGGCTGTGTCATCCCAGAGTCAAGGTGGGAAATGAATATGTCACCAAAGGCCAAAGTGTGGACCAGGTGTACTACTCCCTCGGTGCTCTGGCTAAGTCAGTGTATGAAAAGATGTTCAACTGGATGGTGGTGAGGATCAACCACTCGCTCGCAACAAAACAGCCTCGCCAGTACTTCATAGGAGTGCTGGATATCGCTGGATTCGAGATCTTTGATTTCAACACTTTTGAGCAGCTGTGCATCAACTACACCAATGAGAAACTGCAGCAGTTTTTCAACCATCACATGTTTGTTCTGGAACAAGAAGAGTACAAGAAAGAAGGCATTGATTGGGAGTTCATTGACTTTGGGATGGACTTACAAGCTTGTATTGACCTCATTGAGAAGCCGCTGGGCATCCTGTCAATTCTGGAGGAGGAATGCATGTTTCCAAAAGCCAGTGACCTGACCTTCAAGTCCAAGCTCTATGATAATCACCTGGGAAAGAACAAGATGTTTGAGAAGCCCAGGGCTGCAAAGGGAAAAGCAGAGGCTCATTTCGCCCTGGTTCACTATGCTGGCACGGTGGACTACAACATCGGCAACTGGTTGGTCAAAAACAAAGACCCCCTGAATGAAACTGTGGTCGGCCTTTACCAGAAAGCCTCTCTGAAGCTACTCAGCGTGCTGTTTTCAAGCTACTCAGGAACTGACGGCACTGACAAAGCAAGCGGCAAAGGAGCCAAGAAGAAAGGTTCCTCGTTCCAGACTGTGTCGGCTCTTCACAGGGAAAACCTGAACAAGCTGATGAACAACCTGAAGACCACACATCCCCACTTTGTCCGCTGTCTGATTCCCAATGAGAAGAAAACTCCCGGGGCCATGGACAACTGCCTGGTGATGCACCAGCTGCGCTGTAACGGTGTCCTGGAAGGTATCCGGATCTGCAGGAAGGGTTTCCCCAACAGGGTGCTCTATGGTGACTTCAAACAACGCTACAGGATTCTGAATGCCTCCGCCATCCCTGAAGGCCAGTTCATTGACTGCAAGAAGAGTGCAGAGAAGCTGCTGGGATCACTGGACATCGACCACACTCAGTACCGGTTTGGTCACACCAAAGTCTTCTTTAAAGCCGGCCTGCTGGGAACACTGGAGGAGATGCGTGATGAGCAACTCTCTCGAATCATCACCAGGATTCAGGCTAATGCCCGGGCAATCCTTATGAGGGCAGAGTTTGCTAAGCTAGTGGAGCGCAGAGATGCCCTGATGGTCATCCAGTGGAACCTTCGCTCCTTTCTGGGTGTCAAGAACTGGCCCTGGATGAAACTCTTCTTCAAGATCAAACCACTGCTGAAGAGCGCCGAGTCTGAGAAGGAGATGGCAAACATGAAGGATGAGTTCAACAACATGAAGGAATCTCTGGAGAAATCAGAAGCAAGGCGAAAGGAACTAGAGGAGAAAATAGTAACTCTTCTCCAAGAGAAGAACGATCTGACTCTGCACATACAGTCTGAACAGGATACGCTGACAGACGCTGAAGATCGCTGTGAACAGCTCATCAAGAGCAAGATTCAACAGGAGGCCAAGCTGAAGGAGACGGCGGAGAGGCTGGAAGACGAGGAGGAGCTGAACGCAGATCTCACAGCGAAGAAGCGGAAGCTTGAAGACGAATGCTCCGAGTTGAAGAAAGACATCGATGATCTGGAGCTGACTCTGGCGAAGGTCGAGAAAGAGAAACACGCCACGGAGAATAAGGTGAAAAACCTGACGGAGGAGATGGCTTCCCAGGACGAAAACATCATGAAGCTCACCAAAGAGAAGAAGGCACTGCAAGAGGCTCACCAGCAGACACTGGATGACCTTCAGAGTGAAGAAGACAAAGTCAACAGCTTAACCAAAGCCAAAGTGAAGTTGGAGCAACAAGTGGACGACCTGGAGGGCTCGCTGGAGCAGGAGAAGAAGCTCAGGATGGACCTTGAGCGCTCAAAGAGGAAGTTCGAAGGAGACCTGAAACTGACTCAGGAGAGCTTGATGGACGTAGAAAACGACAAGCAGCAGCTGGAGGAGAAACTAAAAAAAAATGATTTTGAGATCGGCCAAATAAATTCAAGACTAGAAGACGAGCAGGTTGCTTCGGTTCAGCTCCAGAAGAAGCTGAAAGAAAACCAGGCGAGAATCGAGGAGCTGGAAGAGGAGCTGGATGCTGAGCGCGCAGCTCGGGCCAAAGTGGAGAAGCAGCGCTCCGATCTTTCCCGCGAACTGGAGGACATCAGCGAGCGGTTGGAGGAGGCGGGCGGAGCAACATCAGCGCAGGTGGAGATGAACAAAAAGAGAGATGCTGAATTTCAGAAGCTGCGACGGGAGCTTGAGGAATCTACGCTCCAACACGAGGCCACGGCCGCTGCCCTGAGAAAGAAGCACGCCGATAGCGTTGCTGAGCTGGGCGAACAGATCGACAACCTGCAGCGTGTGAAGCAGAAGCTGGAGAAGGAAAAGAGCGAGCTGAAGCTGGAGCTGGATGACTTGTCTTCTAACATGGAGAGTGTGGTGAAGGCCAAGTCCAACATTGAGAAGATGTGCCGTACAATGGAAGACAACATGAACGAGTACAAGAGCAAATATGAGGAATCTCAGCGTGCCGTCAATGACCTGACTACCCAGAGGGCCAAGCTGCTCACGGAGAACGGGGAGTTCGGACGTCAGCTGGAGGAGAAGGAGTGTCTGATTTCACAGCTGACCAGAGGGAAGAACTCGTACAACCAGCAGGTAGAAGATCTACGCAGACAGTTGGAAGAAGAAGTCAAGGCAAAGAACGCCCTTGCCCACGCTGTGCAATCTGCTCGCCACGACTGTGATCTGCTCCGAGAGCAGTTTGAAGAGGAGCAGGAAGCCAAGGCGGAGCTGCAGAGAGCTCTGTCCAAGTCCAACACCGAGGTCTCAGCATGGAGGACCAAATACGAAACCGATGGAATCCAGCGAACAGAGGAACTGGAGGAAGCCAAGAAGAAGCTGGTTCAAAGACTGCAGGAGGCCGAGGAGGCCATCGAGGCGGTGAATGCAAAGTGTTCGTCCCTCGAGAAGACCAAGCACCGCCTCCAAAATGAAATCGAAGACCTGATGCTGGACCTCGAAAAGTCCAATGCAGCGTCTGCAGTGCTGGACAAGAAGCAAAGGGCCTTTGACAAAGTCATGGCTGAGTGGAAGCAAAAGTTTGAGGAGTCGCAGTGTGAGCTGGAGGCCTCTCAAAAGGAATCTCGGTCTCTGAGCACTGAACTCTTCAAACTGAGGAACGCCTACGAGGAGTCTATGGATCAACTCGAGACAATGAAGAGGGAGAATAAGAACCTCCAAGAGGAGATTTCCGACCTTACCGACCAGCTGGGGGAGGGCGGCAGGAGTGCTCATGAACTGGAGAAGATTCGGAAGCAGCTGGAGCAAGAAAAGGCTGAGCTCCAGTCAGCGCTCGAGGAGGCAGAAGGTTCCCTGGAGCACGAAGAGGGCAAGATCCTCCGAGCGCAGCTGGAGTTCAACCAAGTGAAGGCTGACGTGGAGCGCAAGCTTGTGGAGAAAGAGGAGGAAATGGAGCAGGCAAAGAGGAACTACCAGCGGATGCTTGAGTCGCTGCAGTCCTCTCTGGAATCTGAAACCAGGAGCCGCAATGAGGCCCTGAGGGTCAAGAAGAAGATGGACGGCGACCTCAACGAGATGGAGATCCAGCTCAGTCAAGCCAACAGGCAGGCGGCCGACGCCCAGAAGCAGCTCAAGAGCCTGCAGGCGTTCCTGAAGGACTCTCAGCTGCAGCTGGATGACGTACAGCACGGCAACGACGAGCTGCGAGAGAACATTGCTCTGCTGGAGCGCAGAAACAACCTGATCCAGGCCGAGCTGGAGGACTTGAGGGCTGCCCTCGAGCAGACGGACCGGAGCCGCAAACTGGCCGAACAAGAGCTGACCGACGCCACGGAGCGCATGCAGCTCCTGCACTCCCAGAACACCGGCCTGATCAACCAGAAGAAGAAGCAGGAAGCGGACCTCATGCACCTGCAGAACGAGATGGAGGAGGCCATACAGGAGAACCGCAACGCAGAGGAGAAGGCCAAGAAGGCCATCACGGACGCAGCCATGATGGCAGAGGAGCTGAAGAAGGAGCAGGACACCAGCGCCCATCTGGAGCGCATGAAGAAGAACATGGAGCAGACAATCAAAGACCTGCAGCACCGTCTGGACGAGGCCGAGCAGATCGCCATGAAGGGCGGCAAGAAGCAGCTCCAGAAGCTGGAGGCTCGCATCAAGGAGCTGGAGAACGAGCTGGAGGCCGAGCAGAGGAGGGGAACCGAGTCTGTCAAGGGGGTCCGCAAGTACGAGCGCCGCATCAAGGAGCTCACTTACCAGACCGAGGAAGACCGCAAGAACATGGCCCGCATCCAGGACCTGGTGGACAAGCTGCAGCTGAAGGTCAAGTCCTACAAACACGCCACCGAGGAGGCGGAGGAGGGAGCCAACAACAACATGGCCAAACTACGCAAGCTGCAGCACGAGCTGGAGGAAGCCGAGGAGAGGGCCGACATTGCAGAGTCTCAGGTGAACAAGCTGAGAGCGAAGACCAGGGACGGGTCCTCCAAGAAGGGCCTGGATGAGTGAGGAGACACCCAGAGTCCAGCAGTACAGGTGTGTGACCGCCGGCTTCTACCAACGGCTTCTACCAACGGCTTCTCAGGGCTTTAGAGCGGACCAGTTGACATCACGTGACCACAGGCCCGCCCTTGTGTCATGTGATGTCACATGATCCACTCACAGAGATGTGGTTGAAAGCTTTATATAATTATTATTATTATTATTATTATTATTATTATTATTGTTAGTCTCCTCCTCATTGTGAATCTGTTTTGATTGACAGGTGATTCTGGACCATGTGACTTGCTCATTGAAGAGGATCCAACAGAAACATAAATAAATATAATAAATAAATATGTTTCAGCATTAAACAAGTTTTCAATTCAGATTCACTTTAAATTTTACTTTTTGATCATCGAAGACATTTAAATGTTTTATTGTTTAGCGACATTAAAGAGAATCAGGAAGTCAGTTGTTGTAGTCTGTGTTATTATAAATATTATAAAACATGAATATTATAAAACATGAAAGTTATAAAACATGAATATTATAAAGCATGAATAATACAAAATATGAATATTATAAAACATAAAAGTTATAAAATATGAATATTATAAAAATGAATGTTATAAAACGGGAATGTTATAAAACATGAATATGATCAAATATGAACATTATAAAAAATGAATGTTAAAAAACAGGAATGTTATAAAATATGAATATTATAAAACAGGAATGTTATAAAACAGTAATATTATAAAACAGGAAAAAAACATGAATATTATAAAACAGGAATGTTATAAAACAGGAATATTATAAAATATGAATATTATAAAAGATGAATGTTATAAAACAGGAATATTATAAAATATGAATATTATAAAACATGAATTTGATATAATATTATAAAACTGGAAAATTATAAAACAGGAATGTTATCAAACATGTATTATAAAATATGAATGTTATAAAACAGGAATGTTGAAAAACAGGAATGTTATAAAATATGAATATTATAAAACAGGAATGTTATAAAACAGAAATGTTATAAAACATGAATATTATAAAACTTGAATATTATATAATATGAATATTATAAAACAGGAATGTCATGAAACATGAATATTGTAAAATATGAATATTATCAAACAGGAATGTTATAAAACATGTATTATAAAACAGGAATGTTATAAAACAGGATTGTTATAAAACATGAATATTATAAAACATGAATGTTTTAAAACAGGAATATTATTTAATATGAATATTATAAAATATGAATATTATAAAACAGGAATGTTATTAAACAGGAATGTTATTAAACAGGAATGTTATAAAACATGAATATTATAAAAAAGGAATGTTATAAAACATGTATTATAAAACAGGAATGTTATAAAACAGGATTGTTATAAAACAGGAATATTATTTAATATGAATATTATAAAACAGGAATATTATAAAACAGGAATGTTATAAAACAGGAATTTTATTAAACAGGAATGTTATAAAACATGAATATTATAAAAAATGAATATCATCAAATATGAACATTATAAAACATGAATGTTAAAAAACAGGAATGTTACAAAACAGTAATATTATAAAACAGGTAAAAACAGTAATATTATAAAATATTAATATTATAAAACAGGAAAAAAAGACAGGTGAGACAGGTGTGACATGTGTGACATGTGTGACGGGTGTGACGGGTGAAACGGGTGAGACATGTGAGACGGCTCAGGCTTCAGTGACCTTAAAGCCAACACTAACCTGAATTAACTTAATCTAATCATAACCCAACACTAACTTTAACTTAATCTAACCTAAACTTAACCTAACCATAACCCAACACTAACCTGACTTTAACCTTACTTTGACCTAACCTAAATCCACAGGTGGGACAGGTGTGATATGTGAGACAAGTGTGTCAGGTGAGGCAAGTGAGATGGGTGTGACAGGTGTGACATGTGTGACAGGTGAGACAGGTGTGACGGGTGTGACATGTGAGACAGGTGTGACATTTGAGACAGGTGAGACAGGTGTGACAGGTGAGACAGGTGAGAAGGTGTGACAGGTGAGACAGCTCAGGCAGGGTAGGAAATTTACATATTTTTTAGGGGGCAATTTTTGCCTCCACCGACTGAAATCCAGGGGCATTTAAATAAAAATTGGGGGCACTTTTTGAAACTTGTGAAATAACATTTAACCGTTGTTCAAAATAATAAATATACTTATTTAGGCTTACAGTATATGATCAATTGTCATCAAATGGCAATAATAAGACTATTAGGCAGTCTTCTACAGATTCAAAGTGTTTTCTTAGATTTTTTTACAGAACAGAAAACATAAATCAGGCAATCATATTCAATTGTATTCTTATTTCTTTGTGGCAATGTATTGTTATTACATTTTCTAAACAACTATTAACAATGATAACTTTTTTCTTTCTTTTTTTATAATTCAAAATTATATTTATTGATTTTTTTGTTACCTTAATCACGTTGTACCTACGGTGGGAATCACCAGAGGTCCCACGATTCAATTTTATCACGATACTTGGGCCTCGATTCGATACTATCATGATACTGCGATATATTGAGTATTGTGATTTATTCCCTTTTTTCCACCGCAAATTGTCTCCAAAGGAAAACTTTGTCAACATATTGTATCTAAGAAGATAACGTTTTCAGTCTGTTCATCTCACTTCAATAATTTTGATTGCAGCAGAATGGGACAAACTGACCAACACTGTCATACATGTTGCACCTGACAAACTGAACTGTTTGCATTACAGTCTACATAGTCGCCTCGTTGAGCTGGATGCGCCGGAGAGGCAAGCAGTTTTCTGTGCAAGCAGTTTTCATTTCCACCATTCACCATGGAAACAACCACTCTTTCTGCTTTATACTTGTTGTGGAAATCCCAAAAACGTCGGGACATCAAATGCCCTCGTGTCTGGGTTTATAATATTATACGTAGCCGCACACAGCTCGGTGGATTTCACGCGAGGAAGTGCGTCTGAATGATGGCCGCTTCCAGTGCTGCTAGAGTCTGGCGTTGAGCCGGGGCGCTAACACGGAGCTAGCGGGAGTTTGTTTACATTAGCAACGTTAGCACATTTAGCGCTTGCCCTGAGCATAGTCCCTGCTGGATCTCTGTTACGTGTTTTGGTGTGTAATCGTAACATTCTTTCATTGAACTTAGTACTGACTAATGTATTTTACAGAGAGGATTCACAGCTGTGAGGGTCCAGTGGACAACATGCAGGTTTGCTGCAGCCACCTGCAGGTTTGCTGCAGCCACCTGCAGGTTTGCTGCAGCCACCTGCAGGTTTGCTGCAGCCACCTGCAGGTTTGCTGCAGCCACCTGCAGGTTTGCTGCAGCCACCTGCAGCTACGCTAGAAGACTGACGATGACCCGGACCCTGCTCACCAGGTACACAGCTCAGGTGCACATGTACACCCGTTGAACTGTTCAAACTGTGTGAACTTACTGACTAGTAGTCATTTATTTTACAGCGAGGATTCATCACCGCCAGCCTCTAGCACAGCCATCCCCACCAGCCCGGGTCTGTTTTATATTTCTGAACATATATATTGTGTATTTTTTTTTTTTTAGGGAATAATACATATTTTATTTGAACACAAAAAAATTTGTAATGGTCATTTTTCATTTGCACACACCCCGCAAAGCTTGATCTGCAGTATGAAGTAATTTCTCAGTCCCATTTTTATCATTTTGGTGAAATGTGTGACAGACCACATTTCTACTCAAAAATGGCAGGGCAGCGTTTCTGAGATTGGAGTGAGACACAGAGAAAAGATGATGTTGTGATCTTTGCAATAAAACATATTTGATATGGCGTGTTGAGTCTTGGCCAATCAGTGTTGTCGACAGCGTCTTAATTTCCCTCCAACTTTTCATCCCTTTACTCCAAGTTGAAGTTACCGCTGATACTGGATCAGCAATGAACACTAGTTTTGAGGTAAGTCTTGTTATCTAGGAACGATGTAATATGCTGTTTAACTAACTTAACGAAGGTAACTCGCCATCCAAGTTGTGTGTCGTAATATTTTTGTCACGTTACCCCATCAAATCTTTCCCAACCTGTTTTTTAATCTAAAGCTAGTCAGCTTGATATGACGTTAGCTAACGTTTTTGGGTTGTATGAAACTTGCCGTCATTTTAATTTAACTGGATTGAATGCATATTAATTGTGAATAGAAGATAGGTCACAATTCTAACAGCTGTACAGTAATAGTGGAAGTCCTATTAAGCCATACAGTAACAGGTTTTTACCAATGAAAACTAATCACTTTTATTTTTGTATAGGTGATGGTTCTCGCTACTCTTGCTGAACATTCGCTGCCGCTTACCTTCGTACCTGTGATGGTGAAGCTGGCTCAGGCTCTAGCTTCAGACAGACAAAGTAGCGCTAAGTGGATTAAAGCTTACAAAATGGTGCATGGATTGGGGTATACATTTTCACAGAGGATTTTCAGCAACATGCAGAAGTACCCATTTTCCATCAACCTCCATGAGAGCACTACCAATGGGAACAAAAAAGTGCTTTCCATCCTGGTCAGCTACTTCAACCCAGACAGGGAAACCGTTGATGTGGAACACCTCGGCTCTTTAGAAGTCTTGAAAGCTAGCGCTCTCAAGTTAGAGAAGTTGCTGGTGAAGTTCTTTGAGGATAACAACATCCCAAGGTCCAACCTTGTCAGCATGCTGATGGACTCCTGCGGTGTCATGCGAAGCTGCAAGACAGGGTTGGAAACAAGAATACGCCAGAACCACTGCCCAACCCTACTTGATGTTGACGGTGACAGTTGCCACCACATCCACAACACTGCAAAGGTTTTTGCAGCTCCTTTTAGCAGCTATCTGGAAAAGCTGTTCAGTGACCTGCACACAGATCATCAATGGGCCTCTGACCAAGTTAGTTAATATTCAATTTAATTATTTAAAAAAAAGTCTATCAATTATAGAGCATTTTTTATTCAGAATGATGTATGCTACTGACTGCAATATTTGCTTTTATACTCAACTGTAATGTTTAGCAGAGATAAACTCTTGTGATAAATAAAATGGAGTGTCTTAAGTACATAGCTGGCCATTAACTATCATATGCTATTTTTGTATCACTATATGACCTAAGTGATCTTAACAAATGTGTTCCTTTCTCAGTTGACGTACCTCAGAGAAATATACAACATCTTGAGCATTCCTGGTTCAGTCCCAAAAAGGTTTGTTCAGCACCCCTGGCTATCCGCGTATGATGTTGCTATTAGTAGATGTTGCTACAAAGTCCTTTACTAAGGGGTTCATGGACAATGAGGACAAGGCCCTCTACAATGACCCCCTGAAGCAGCTGTTCGCCGATTACAGCGTCAGTGAAAGGCCACAGGGAGAGATTCGGTCCTTTCATGAGGACCTCAGCAAAAAAGGAAACTCATCACAGTTGTTTCTCCTTGGTTTTGTGATTGCCTACATGCACTATGCTAATCAA
This sequence comes from Myoxocephalus aenaeus, assembly GCA_038501785.1. NCBI lineage: Eukaryota > Metazoa > Chordata > Actinopteri > Perciformes > Cottidae > Myoxocephalus > Myoxocephalus aenaeus. The sequence goes on from JBAMJR010000189.1 coordinate 5,049,889, forward strand.
ATGAGTATTTTGTTTTTAATTGATTTTTCCAGGAATGACACAGCTGGGAAAGGAGCGGAAGAGGAGGGTGGTTCAGAAGGTGTGGCATGAAGCCACCACAACTGAGCTGCACCTCAGTGTTTACACAGGAGTGCTGCCAATCCTGAAAGAGTATGTCATGGTGTTCCAGGTAAAAAATGTTTTCCAAAGATCACAAATTATGAGAATTGGAACATGATGATAAAACGGTTATAAAGATCTGTGGTGCCTGGCTCGATAAAATAAAAATTCATACTAATAGTGAGCAGATTGTGAACAGTTTTTAATTACAGAAATCCTACATCTAATAATGATTGAGTCTGTAAGTCTGTCCTTTTATACTTTTTCAAATTGAGATAATTCCAAATTAATCCTTTCTGAAGTCCTGTAGAAAAAGATAGAAACCTCATGACGTTTGAATGATTACACCAAAGAACTTACCTTGGTATATGTTGTCCAAAAATCTTTGATTCCCCCATAGTTTTACACAGATCTTAACTATTAACTATAACTGTGATACCCACCAAAACCCTGAGTTAACATATGTATGCATTTTTCTTGTGCATGTATGTTAATTGTAACCACAACTTAATGTTATTTTCTTCACATGGCAGTCAGCCACTGGTCCATAAATTGCATGACAAACAACTGCAAATCTGAACATCTGCACTCGATGCCCAAAGCTCTGGCCACTCTGGACTTTGATCACAAGCTGCTACCTCTGAGAGAGATGTATGTGGGACGGGAGGCTGGTCGATTCAGGGTGGAGCGAGTCGGGAGGCAACACGGCACCGGAGCTACACTGGCCGGAGCTATGTGGGAGTGCGTGAGAGTGTGTGCGTGAGAGTGCGTGAGTGTGCGTGTGTGTGTGTGTGTGTGTGTGGGTGCACCCAAGTAGTAGGACATTAGTATTAAGGATTTGTTTAGAAAAGTCTGGTTTCTTAGTATGAAAAGTTTGGTTTTGCTTTGGTTGTATTATTGTTCCCCAAAAGGGTAAATATGATTTAAACAGTAAACTAATTGTGTTTTAACCGAAAGCCGTTGTCTGTGGTCATCTCTTTAACGTCTATGGTCAATTATTTAATCACTCAATTCTTTCAATCATGACAGGTAAACCTTCGGGTGGGTACCTTTTTAAAAAAATAAAAGAACCCAACCACACCATCATTAGATCTGTACTAGAGAGTGGTGGGGTGCTACACAAATACCTGCAGAAAAAGCTGCCTTTGCAGAGCAAGACTCTGCAGTGCTTGTCAGCCTTGGATCCTGTTGTGAGAGGGCACTCCAAGACTTGGATGGAACTGAAGAAGCTGACTCACATGCTGCCGCCTACTGCCGACACACACCAGGAGATCCTGCAGTACAACGTGGACCAAACCCTGCCCACTTTTAAAGAGGGAGAAGATGTGGTTACATGGTGGTCCTCTGTCTTTTCTTCTGGGAAATATCCAGGCCTGTGCCAAGCTGTAGAATCAGCCTTTTCGATCTTTCACGGTCCCTTGGTGGAGGTGTCGTTCAACCTGATTTTTAATTTTTAATTTATTTATTTAAAGCTTTATTTGACCAGGAGAGTCCCATTGAGATTAAAAATCTTTTTCGAGGGAGACCTGGCCAAGACAGGCAGCAGCATAAAAAACACATAGTTAGACAGAAAACACAGAACAAGACAAGTTAAAAGAAACTAAAAGCTAAGAGACAGTGACGTAAGTCAATTTAAGAAACATTTACATTTTTGGGAACCTGCCTCTATTTCTTTCATTCTAGATTTAAAAGCAGTCAGTGGTATCAGTTCTCTGAGCTTTAAAACATTCTGCAACATATTCCATGATGAGGGGGCAGAGTACACAAGTAATTTTTCCCATTTCCGTTCTGGCATTTGGGACAGTGAGCATAAAAAAGTCCTGAGAACGCAAAGAGTATTGTCCGACACTTCTCTGCATGATAAAAACACGCAGGTAGTTTGGGAGCAGACCAAGGATTGCCTTATTTATAAGGGTGTACCAATGACAGAGCCTACGGGTGGCCAAAGCAGGCCATCCTACCCGAGAGTATAACTCAGTGGTGAGTCAGAGCTTTACAATTTGTAATGAACCGCAGTGAAGCATTGTAAGCTGCGTCCACCATACGAAGACAGTTAGCAGAGGCATGCGTATAAAGAAGATCACCATAGTCCAACACGGGTGAAAAAGTAGCAGCAACTAATCGCTTTTTTACATTATTTGAAAAGCACAGCTTACTTTGAAAATAAAAACCCAGTTTTAACCTCAACTTTTTCAGCAGGTACTGTACATGTGGCTGAAAAGTGAGGGGGGTCATCAATCAGAATGCCCAGATATTTATGAGTCAACAACCACTATTTCACTTCCTTCAAGAGTGACCACCAAAGGGATATGCTGTGGCCTACTCCGACTGTTTGAAAACAACATAAGTTTTGTCTTATCTGTATTTAGGACAAGTTTCAGTTTAAAATTTTGAACAACATTAAAAGCATTTTGCAGGAGATCAATTGCCTGCACAAGCGTTGAAGCACAGCAATATATCACAGTGTCATCAGCATAGAAGTGACAGTTAGCGTCCACCACATTTTGACCCAGATTATTTATATAAATAGTAAATAAAAGTGGACCTAATACAGATCCTTGTGGCACACCTTTACAGACGGTAGCAATATCAGAGGATAGGCCCTCATATCTGATGCACTGAAACCTATTCTCAAGGTAGCTCGTGAACCAAGCTACTGCTTGTTCCGAGAGCCCTGAGTTGAGGCGCCTCAGCCTTAAAACATCATGGTCAACTGTATCAAATGCTTTGGAAAGATCAATAAACAGTGACGCACAATGTTGTTTTTTGTCAAGAGCAACACAAATTTACCATTTACCACGTTCAGTGCAGCTGTAATTGTGCTATGTTTTTTCCTAAAGCCTGACTGGTAGGTTGATAAAATGGCATTGGTGTACAGGAACTCCTTAAATTGTTCGCTCACAAGAGTTTCAAGAATTTTAGCAAGTACAGATAAGTTAGATATCTTCCTATAGTTATTTAAAATAGCTGGGTCACCACCGTTGAACAGTGGGAGAACAAAGGCAGATTTCCATTTCATTGTTATTTTGTTATTTTTCATTGTCAGATTAAAAATATATGCAAGTGGCTCTGCAACAAAATCAGCAGCCAATTTAAAAAAGTAAGGGTCTATACAATCAGGCCCTGAAGGTTTCCTATGATCTAGGCTAGGATGGGGGATGTCATCGACCCTCGATGTATGAACATTTCTACATTCTCTGCCATCCAGACGGTAAAGTACACTTTGCAGTCCAGACAGCAGAGTGCTGTAGAGATGTTCAGCAGGGAAGACGTTAAGTACATGGCAGCCTAAGCACTTTTCCTTAACCTCTGTGGAAAACATCACAGGGTTAAGGAAAGTTGGAAAGGAGAATTCATGAGGAGTTAGGAAAAGACAACCGCGGTGTTTGGCAAATCCGACTCCACTTTCCCTAAGGGACGTAGTTATGATGCAACAGCAGGCGCATGTTAGTGACGTCAGTCTGCAGCCAGCGGTGAAACTACAATGTTCCGAAGATGGACTACAAAAAGCGCAGTTTAGATACTTCGTCCGTCTTCTTACAGTGTTGCGTCATACAGACGACATAAACAACCTGGTTCATGGTTTTACTTTATTAACGAGGTTGGAATAGAAATGAACGAAGGAATATGAAAGTGAAACCAACGTATTTTCACAGAGTACAAAGCTACTAAACTGTCTCTTTGTTCAGTTTCAAACATGCTGCATTAAATACGTTATCCCACAAACGATGTGTCATATGTGTGTCTCATCTTCCTTTTTGTTATGGTTTATATGCAGATTATAATCGGATCATAAAAATATGCAGACAACAGTTTATGAAACACCAAACAACTCGTGTTGACTTGATATGTTTTATTGTAATGTGACAAAATAGTTGATTTAAAAGATGATAATCAGAAACTCAGACTGAAGAGCTCGTCCAGTTTAACTCTTTCATTAAAGCTTCTGTAACTGAAGTCAAATAAAATAAAAGAATGAGGGCTGAAGCTGCAGTTCAACACCAGAGAGAATATCAAATACGTCAGTTTGATGACTTTACAGCAGTTTTCAGCAACGTAACGTCCGTAGTTTGCCAGCCGGTTTAACAGATTATTGAAAGTATTTCCAAGTTATAGCAACGGTTATTTACATGATCTACGTTTGTCGGTCATGATCGTTTGTTCTCGTGAACGGCCGAATGATAAGTCACTTTAAATGTTGCCGCCGCAAGGAATTGTGGGTCGGCATTATCTCCTTTCCTTTCGTAAAGGCAGGTCCAGTGGTTCCTATGCTAAAGGAGCTAAGTTAGGAAGCATTGAAGCTCCTTTCCTTTGCGTTTGGACAATTTGACCGGCACTTATCATGGCAGCCACTTAGGTAGTTCCGGGTCATTTCACTCAGTTAGGAAGGTTCCTAACCAAAATGGACTATTCGACCGCAGCCAGAGACTCCCTGAGGTCAGCTGGTACCTGGTTGTGTGGTAGAGGCTTCATGGAGATATGAAACATCATGTTACCATGACTACATAAACAATAGGGTGCATTGTGGGTATTTATTTTATACTTTTATTCCTGATTTAACATCTTCAGGCTTTTTACTCCCGATGAGACGTCATTTAAATAATATATTTACTGTTTTTATCAAAACTCCTTCAATAACAAAACAAAATGTTTGATGAATAAATCTGTAAGAAAATATTATTATATATAAATATATAATCTCTGCTTGCATTCCTCTGATTTCACATCCATCTTTATTAATGTAGTGTAAATGTTATTTATCGGCTGAACACCTTTTGACTCTTTGTTTACGTCTCCATGCTTCATGCCAAATTGCTATGAATTGTGGGTAATTCCCTTAGGCAAAATCGGCATCTAATGCTGACTTAGGGAAAGAGTTCATAAAGGAATCAACATGTGTGAGAGACTGAAACCCTCTACGATGCGACAGAGGGACAGAACCAAACCCTCACGGAGAGGGAGGAGCCTCAAAGTCCGTGAAGGTGGAGACTGGGATTGGGTCCATGTCAACATGCTGCAGGTCGGCAGGAACAACAACACTATAATAATATTATTATTAATAATAATAATAATAATATCAATACTAATAACGTAGAATAGTAAACTAGAATAAATCCAGATGTTTTCACAACAGCTCTGAGCTCAGTGTTACACTTCATTAACACTAAAGGATTAATTTAACAATAATATCTTTTATATACTCATTTGAATTGTGTGTTTTTAATGATGAAAATACAAACTATAAATTACTATAACAGAGTACAATCACAACATTTAGAATATTTGATGGTTTAATGTTGAAATGAATTTTGGGACGATGGTGAAAATAAGAATAAATAATCTGGATCCTTGTGGACCACGAGCAACAAGACCCCTTCCCGTACCGGGTCCGGGTGGTGGTCTGGATCCCCCACCAGCAGAGACCCCTTCCTGCAGACCCCTGGATCCCCACGAGCGGCTGCTGAGTTCAGAGTGGATCGAACCGAAGAGGCAACCCGGTCTGAAAAGGCCCTTCAGGTCCACTTGGTCCTCACTGACCCCCCCCCCGGTGTCCCCACCACCCAGGGTTTAAAAATTCATCCCCCAGCATGCACCACTGTTACAGTCAAGGCACTGTCAGCGTACAGCCGATCAATAACCCCAGAGGACCAGGTTGGAGTCTGGTTAACGCACCTTAACCAGTTAAACTAGGTTCCATCTCTAGTTTCACTTCTTTGGACATAAAGAACCATGAAAACAAGCATCATGTAAATATCCCAGCTTCTTCATAAATATTAAAACTAATATACATCCAGTTAGCTGGCTGGCCGGTTAGTTAGTTAACTGCCCAGCTAGTTCAATTAGTTAGCTAGTCAACCAACTAGCTAATTAACCAGTTAGCTGCCCAGCTAGTTAACAGGGACTAAACTTGATGGTATCTTAAGAGCGTTTCCACAGAATCAGATTCAAACGTCTCGTTTCAGGAAGCGCTGCACAGTCACAGCGGATCGACCAATCAGCATGCGGCCCGCCGTGTGAGCGCCTGCTCCGGTTATGCATAAACGTTAAAAGTGCCGATTGTCTTTTTGGTGCTCAAGTGCATTAATTTGTTCTCACATTTATGGCTTCCTTTGGTACCAGACCCATAGCGGTCCGGGTCCCTATAGTCTCTTGGCGGTCGAGGTCCCTACAGCCTCTTGGTGTGCTTGGAGTTGTAGTGGCTCCTCATGTCTTTACGGAGGCGGAACTTCTCTCCGCAGACGCCGCAGATGTATAGGTGGACGTCCATGTGCTTCTCCAGCTGTTCTCCGCTGGGGAAGATCTGGAAGCACACCTGGCAGATGGTCTCCCCGGCCGACAGGTGTGAGATCATGTGGCGGACGTGGTCGTGCTTAAGGAAGGTTCCCTGGTCGCAGACCGGGCAGACGTAGCGCGCCATCCCCTTGTGCATGTCGGTGTGCAGCCGCAGCTGGCGTTCGCGCAGGAACTGCTTCCCGCAGGTCTGGCAGGTGAACTGCTTCTCCTTGGTGTGGACGGTGTAGTGCTCCCGCAGGTGGCAGCGCTGGTAAAACCCTTTGCCGCAGATGCTGCAGAAGTGTTTGCGACGGTGGTCCAGCTCGCCGCCCTCCTCCAGCGGCGCCGGGCGGAACAGCTCCTGGTCGTGGCAGGACAAGGCGTGCTCCAGCGCCACGCTCTCGTTCGGGAACAGCATGCCGCAGTGAGGGCAGGCCAGCTCGGAGGCCTCCAGCAGAGCCTCCATGCCCTGCGGCTCCTCCAGCAGCGAGGCGTCGTCCTCCCCGTGGGAGTCTGATTCGCCGCCTTGGGATTCGCCGCAGCGCTCCGCGTGCTCCTGCAGCTGCCGGCCTTTAATCAGCACCTGGCCGCACCTCCCGCAGGCACAGATGTGACCCATGTGGTTGGACAGGTAGTGGGCCGACTTGTCCTCCTCTGGCAGCAGAGCACCGCACAGTTCACAGGGCTCACATTCGGCTTCCTGCTTCTCTTCTTTGACCTTACGGAGTTTTGCAGGTATCCCCGACTCCTCACTGCTGGACATGTGGCCTTCAAACGGCTCACCGCTGTTGTTGTTGTCCAGACCCGAGACGACGGGCTCTGGGTCCCGGTCTGATCCGGTTTTCTCCCTCTGCAGGTCTTTTCGCGTGGCGCTACTGAACCGTGCTCTACAGTCTCCGACCCGGACCACCTCTATCTCGGGGAAGACGCTTTCTTCCGGTTCCGTCTTGATTGAGATACTCCGGGTCGACCCGGACTCGCCGTCTGTCCCGGCTGCCGCCGACCTGATGGCGAGGTCAGAGTCGGCCTTGGCTTCGAGCCAGTCGTCCTCGCCTTTACAGACGACCCGGTGTTCCTCGATGCTCTCGGAGGCGGAGCTCTCGGCTTTGCTGGAGTCGTTGTCGCCTTCGGCGCCGCCTCTCGGCTGATGGAAGGCCTTCCGGTTGGTGCACGTCAGGATGTGTTCGATTAAAAGTTTCTCGCAGCTGAAGACGAAGCCGCAGTCGTCGCAGGTGTAAGTACGGCCGAACCGAGGCCGGTCTTTGAGCGCCGAACTCCTGACGCCGGGTCTCTTCCTCAAGTCACAAGGCTGATCCACCAGTGCGTCCACCACTAGCGGCGCTGCTATCGGAGGAGTCACCGCCTCCTCCGCCACCGCCGGTCTGCTGATGGTCGCTGGAAGAGCCGGGCGCCCGGCGACGCTACTGCTGCTGGCAGCTTTTGGTAACGGCTCCGCCTCCGGTGCGGTGGGCCGCTGCTGCTCGTACATGCGGACTCCAAACATCATCTTACCGCCGGCGGGGCAGGTGGAGGAACTGGACGCGGAGGAGGCCGAGGAGGACGGGGTGGGGTTGGAGCTCCTGATGTCCCTGAGATCCTCCAACGAGTCGGGGATGTAGTACATCTGCAAATACGTCATAGAGGCCTTGAGCTCCTCGAACTCGTAGCTGCCCACCACTATGCGACCCAGGTACATGAGCTGCAGGATGAGGTCGAAGCACTCGGCGCTGATCTGCATGTTGCTGAGGTCCAGACGGCCCGCCCCCTGCTGGTCCCGGATGAACATCATCCGGAAGTAGGAGCTGCAGGCCGCCAGGACGGCCTTGTGCGCCCGGAAGTAGATGTCACCGATGGCGATGAGGCAGTCGCACAGGAAGCCCCACTCCCGCTGGTTGTTGAGCTGCTGGAGGACATGGTCGCTGTGGCTCGGCCTCGCCATCGCCTGCAACGACACGGGAGCACAGTCAACGGCCGCATTACATTCCGCTCTGAGAATCTCATTGACATCAGACCCTGTTCTGAAGAAAATGCTAAATGAAACATTAAGTATATGATGAGTGGAGACGTTTGTTTGGTTTGCCATTTCAACAAAACACAAACTGACCTTCTGGTTCAGAGGATCAGTTCATAATTACATCACCGTCATTATGAAGCCGCTTCCATCCGATTATTTTCTGTTTGAAGATTAATATGACCACAAAGTACAATTGCATTAGTACGTCAAGGTACATCTCATTATACGAGGTACATAGAGAGGACGGGTCATGTTCTAGTAAAGAACAGAGAGGACGGGTCATGTTCTAGTAAAGAACAGAGAGGACGGGTCATGTTCTAGTAAAGAACAGAGAGGACGGGTCATGTTCTAGTAAAGAACAGAGAGGACGGGTCATGTTCTAGTAAAGAACAGAGAGGACGGGTCATGTTCTAGTAAAGAACAGAGAGGACGGGTCATGTTCTAGTAAAGAACAGAGAGGACGGGTCATGTTCTAGTAAAGAACAGAGAGGACGGGTCATGTTCTAGTAAAGTAGAGATAGGACAGGTCATGTTCTAGGAAAGAACAGAGAGGACGGGTCATGTTCTAGGAAAGAACAGAGAGGATGGGTCATGTTCTAGGAAAGAACAGAGAGGATGGGTCATGTTCTAGTTCCGGAGCTAAAATTGAGAATAAAGTGGTTAGCTCATCCTGCTAACAGCGGCTAGCATAGACCACACAGGAAGTTACTGAGTTCAGCTCCAAAATAAAATGATCCAACTCAACAAAGTAGTAAAACAGGATAATCAGAAAGAAATATATATATATATATATATATATATATATATATATATATATATATATATATATATATATATATACTGTTAGTTTGAATGGATTTAAATACATTTTACCGTTTCTTATTGGCAATTCATGACATTGTACATGTGCATTTGTTGAATAAAGACTACATGAAAAAAAGAAAAAAGTTCCTATCTTTACTACGCGCCTTATTTTGAAAACCCAGACCGGATGTGATAAACGTACAGCGGTCTCTCTCCCGCAAACAGTCCCGCCGCCCCCGCACCGCCTCTCCCGCATTCAGCTAGCCCCGCGAGCGCCAGGCCGCGGGGGACTTTCCTCCTCAGTTTACCGCGCCAGGCGGCTCCGAGGCCCGGGCAGCGACCCGCCAACTCACCGGAGGAGCTGCTGCTGCGTGTGATGTCCCCGGGGGTCCGGAGGATTCCTGCCCGGAGAAGAGTCGCGTTCAGACGGACAGACGAGACGAAGCAGCAGCCTATTCTTCTTCTTCTTCTTCTTCTTCTTCTTCTCCTGCAGGAATGAAAGCACTTCCGCACAGTCAAGTAGAAGTCAAAATAAAAGACTTCCGGTCCAGATGTGGGCCTTCAAAATAATCGTAATGAATCACCGCCTCCTGTGAAGTTATCAGGCTCGTTCGAGATGAGCCAGTTCTGCGCAGAATCGATCGGCGGCGATCGTTGCGCAATGCATGCCGGTTAGATTTGTGTCCGATTTGGGACCGACTAATAGGCCGTTTCTCAATACCAAGTACGCTAAGTCCAGACTCGTGAACTTTTGGAGTTTGGACTTGGGAGTTTGGACTTGGGAGTCCAGACTCTCAAGGACGGGAGGACACAGGACGGTCTTTCTGCAATTGGAACAGCAGCTGACTTGATGACGTCACCACCTCAGCTGTCGTTGTCATGAGTTACTCTGATTCTTCACTGTAAAGTATTTTTACAGTCAAACAAAATATGACAACCCTGCTTTTTTTGCACTGGTTTCACAGACATATATTTATTGTGTGTATAAATATATATATATATATATATATACGATATATATATATATATATATATATATATATATATATATATTTATTATTATATAATATAATATATATATATATATTTATTATTATATATATATATAGGACCTCAACCCGTCGGCGTATCTTTTTAAATAAGATGAGTTTGGACAAACCGACCACAGATTTGATGCTTAAACAAATAACTTCTCGCCTGAAAACATCCTAAAATTACATTTTGTGACTCAACAACAGTAGTATTTATAGAATGTCAACTTTCAGTTGTGAGTTTTCTCATCCGCCATTGTTCCCCGTTTGCTGGTCCGAAATGCATTCTGGGATATTGGCTCTCTCAAGTACGCTCAAGTCTACTCTGATGCATCCCCGGTAAAATGGGAGGATCAAGTCACATCCGGGCATTTTCACCGAGCTTGGCGAGAAGCGGACTTTTGAATTGGAACAGTACTTGGGCCGCGACTGATGACGTTTCACGAGTCCACAAGTACAGAGAAGAACGCTTATTGAGAAACGGCCATAGGCCCAATCTCAATCTCCCCCCTAAACCCTCAAACCCTGAACCCTCAGGGTTACTGACGTCAGCTGCTAAGTGGCTGAGTGTGAGAGTCTGTGAGGGCTTGAACTGGTGTGAATATCAATGGGACAGCACTTTGCTGCAACATATCACGTGACTACATAAAAAAATATTGTGTACAATTGTGTATTTATTTTATACTTGTTATTCACTGATTTGAACGTGTTCCTCACGAGATGAGAAGTGATTTTAAATGATCTATTTACTCGTTTTGTCAAAACTAAATGTTTGATGAATGTAAAAAATATATTATTATATATATGTTCTGCTTGCATTCCGCTGATTTCATGTGTTTTCATGTTCCATCTTTAATCCGTACGTCTTCATGCTTCCATTGGGAACTGCGTGTTTAACGTCACATTGCAATGAATTGTGGGTAATTCCCTTAGGCAAAGTCAGCATCTAATGCTGATTTACGGAAAGGGATCATAAAGTGCTCAAATTTGACAATGGGACAGCCCTAAACCCTCAAGGACTTCGCGGGAGCGCGCCTCAAAGTCTGTGAGTCCGTAAGGGTGGAGATTGAGATTGGGCCATAGTCAACAATCGAGCGTTAAGTATTACAACTACACATAAAATAAGGATTTTCTACAACACGTGGTGTTTGCTGTCAGATCTAAGAGCCAATTAGCTCTCTGATGTGGCGACAGCCAGGCGTTTCCCATCATGCACTGGGCCACGCAGTCGTTTGAGAGCTACTGCGGCGGCTGACTCTGAAATTGACGGCCGTCTTGATCTCGTGAGAGTATCGTTGACCACGTGTGCATGACGTCAGAGCAAGTCGGGAGCAAGTCGGACACAAATCTAACCGGCACGCATTGCACACCGATCGATTCTGCGCAGAACTGGCTCATCTCGAACGAGCCTATTCTCTCTGGTGTTGAACTGCAGCTTCAGCCCTCATTCTTTTATTTTATTTGACTTCAGTTACAGAAGCTTTAATGAAAGAGTTAAACTGGACGAGCTTTTCAATCTGAGTCATGTTGCTGATTATCATCTTTTTAATCAACTATTTTGTCACATTGCAATAAAACATATCAAGTCAACACGAGTTGTGTGGTGTTTCATAAACTGTTGTCTGCATATTTTTATGATCCGATTATAATCTGCATATAGATAAACCATAACAACAAAAAGGGAGATGAGACACAACTCTATGACACACATCGTTTGTGGGATTACGTATTTAATTCAGCATGTTTGAAACTGAACAAAGACAGTTTAGTAGCTTTGTACTCTGTGAAAAATACGTTGGTTTCACTTTCATATTCCTTCGTTCATTTCTATTCCAACCTCGTTATTAAAGTAATACTATGAACCGGGTTGTTTATGTCGTTATGACACAACACAGTAAGAAGACAAAGTATCTAAGCTGCGCTTTTTGTAGTCCATCTTCGGAACATTGTAGTTTCACTGCTGCAGACATACCGGCATCACTACCATGCGCCTGCTGTCGTGTCATAACTATGTCGCTTAGTGAAAGTGGAGTCGGATCTGCCAAACATCGTGGTTGTCTTCTCCTAATTCCTCATGAATTCTCCTTCCCATCTTTCCTTAACCCCGTGATGTTTTCCACAGAGGTTAAGGAAAAGCGCTTAGGGTTAGACGTTAGGAGGTAATTATTTGACTATTCGACCGCAGCTTGTGCTTGGCGAGAAGCGGACTTTTGAATTGGAACATTGGCCGTTTCTCAATATGTGCACTTCTCTGTACTTGTGAACTCGTGAACTTCTGAAACGTCATCAGTCCGAGCCCAAGTACTGTTCCAATTCAAAGTTTGCATCAAGCCAAGCACGGTCGAAATGCCCGGATGTGGCTCGCTCCTCCCATTTTACCGAGTCTGCATCGGAGCTGACTTGTGTGTACTTTGGACGGCCAAATATCCCAGAATGCATTTCACTCCAGCAAATGAAGAAATGGCGGAGGAAACGACACACAACTGTAAGTTGAAACTTTCTAAATACTACTGCTGTTAAGTCACGAGAAGTAATTTTAGGATGTTTTTAGGCGATAAGTTAGTTGTTTAAGAATCAAATTGGTCCTCGGTTTGTCGAGATTCAGCAGATTACATTTTTTTTTTTTTTTAAAGCCTAATTAAAAATGCCCAATAGGTCGATCGCGATCGACCAGTAGATCGCAAGGGTAGTGCGGGTAGATATTTTTTTTTCACTCTTTCAAAAACTTTATCGACAAAACGTAGCTCCCGGTGGGCAAATTAACAGGCTCGTTCGAAAGACGGGAGCAGCAGGGGGCGTAAAAAAAATTGCGGTCAAGTCGGACAGTTTTCAGCTGACTTCAAAGTATACACATGAAGTCACAGAAAAAATGACTTCCTGTTAGTTCAGAACTTTAGGCTTTTTGTAGTTTACAGATCACGTTTGGATTTTTTCATATGTGTTTATAAATATATATTTATGTAGAAATGTGGGTCTAGCTGCATCCTTTGTTCTTTTTATGTGTGCCTGTGACATACATTGCTACTGGTTTTGATATGTGTTGCAGAAACAAGATGTGTTTTTAGATTAAACATGAGTATTAAGTATTACAACTACACATAAAATAAGGATTTTCTACAACACGTGTTTGCTGTCAAATCTAAGAGCCAATCAGCTCTCTGATGTGGCGACAGCCAGGTGTTTCCCATCATGCACTGCGCCAAACAGTCGGTGGAGAGCTACTGCAACACCTGGCTCTGAAATCGGGGGCCCCCTTGCTCTCGTGAGAATAACGTTGACCACGTGTGCATGACGTCAGAGCAAGTCAGACTAAAATCCAACCGGCGTGCATTGCTAGCCGTCAGTAAACCAGCACCGGGGGCTCAGCGCTCACGGGGCCCGGCTAGGACAGCCTGCTCTCGGTCAGTCTGTTTGAAATTTGCCGGTGGTATTGACGTCTGTGTTGTACTGTTAAACATGAGCTATAATTCGGTTTGGTTGCATCTAACGAACAATCTTTTGGTCTCAATAGTCTATTGTTTGTTTACAGGTAACGTTAAATCCGTTTTATTATTACAATTACATTTTAATTTAACTTTAACGTTGACCTAGAGCCCTGTCTTTTAACTTCTGACCAACTTGTTAGCTCCTCTCTATCCATATTATACAGACTGAATATGCTGTCTATCATTGTGCATTATAACCTACAATTTAAATTAAGGGACATCTGAGGAAACCTGGGCCCATATAGAATGAGAAGTTTGTAAATAAACTGTAAATAAATGTCATGTTTCAATTTCAACCCAGGATATTCATTTTTGAAAGCAATTGTGTATATTTACAACAACAAACAATTACAAAGTCCTATTGTTTACAGATAGTTATTTACAGTCAGGCAGTTACATTTAAATTAGACAGAACAAGAAGAAGAACATTGCAAAAGACATATATACACAACTTAATGAACTATTTTCTTCCAGTGGACATAACTTCATCTGGGGAGGTTTAGTATCTACAAGTAGTCATGTTGACCCAGACATGCAGGCAGTCCTTCTGGGCAGCATCCCGTTCCGTTTTCTATTGCCCTCTTGTTCTCTGCAGGAGGAAGAATCCGGACGTGACACCCATCGATGGCACCGGCAGCACAGCGGAGCGCCTCATGACCAGCAAGGCCCCACCTTCTCCATCTCCTCTGCTTTGGGGAAATGCACCACTCTATGGTAGGATCATCACATTTCCTCCACCACGTTGTGGACAGTCCTGCACACGGTGGACTGTGGCATGGCAGAGATGTCTGAGGTGACCCTGTAGGAGGCTCCACAAGCAGCCAGTACACCGTCACCAGTACCTCAAGCTCATGGCTCCATCCATGTGTTTTTTGAAGGGGCAGCATCAGGACCAGCATGTTGATGCTGTTCCTGGAGAGCCTGAAGGCTGGTCTCAGGTCAGCTTCAGATCAGAACATGGAAATAATCGGGACATGGTCCTTCAATTACACATATCACTGAACAGGACTTTGGTCCTGTTAAAAAAACAAAAACAGGATATTATTTTTGAAACATTGTTTATTAATTGTTGTAACATTAATGTATGTAGTATATTTATTTGTGTTTTGAGTATTTAATAATAATAAATAATGATTTCTAAATATGAATTGTTGAAGTCTACCAGTATTAATATCTGACCTGTGTGGTCAGGTACTTGAATATGCTTCAGAAGATTTCTATTTATTTTACTGCTTGACGGGCAGTGTCAAAACACACACCTGTCTTACCAGAGTCCAGAAGTCACTGTCGCCTCCATAATCTCTGGATCGTAGACATGAAATGTCCTGTTTGTGTCTGTCCTGGTTAATGACTAATGTATGAGACACATATGCGGTTCAGGTACTTTAGTTTAATGTGTAGTGGTGTTTTTGTATCTAACTGTACTGATGATCAACCTCTTGATGTTTGCGGACCAAGAAGACAGTGGTACTGGTGTGTATGTGGACTATAGTCTAATGGATGTAATATTTAAATACTGTTATAATGTTACTGTATTAAAACTCCTCTGTACCTGCCAGTTTATTAGACCTGGATAGATTATATATTAATATTACAACAGCCATGCAATGAATGTTAACATGAGCAATGTTCTAATGTAAAGGTATTTTCTATGTGTTAGAAGAAAAACTAATTTACTCTTGATTAGTACTGTTTTTCATGTTACCTTCAGAAACATTAGCAAGGTTCATTAGTTAGTTGTATTATTAATAAAGCCAGTGACTTCTGAGTGAACTCTCACACTCATGTTAAATGCTTACACATCCTTGGCTGGTCATCTGATAGAGTCAGGAGACTGAAGTATCAGTATGTCTCTTGTTTAGGAACAGTATGGTTTGCAGCCTTGTGACTTTGGCCCTGACCAGCCAATCTATCGAAAGACAGGCAATGGCTCATGATGGAGCCATGAAGACATCATGAGGCCCTCTGTCTATTGATAAACATATGTATTTAAGAAGGTAGTCCTTCTCTCGTTCTTTGAGCAGTCCATGATACGCAATTGACATATCATGTTGTGATTCTGACTCTGTTCCTTCTTCGAAGAATAAATGTTCCTGGTCAATGATTTTACCACCAGGTGTCGAGTAAATTGTTCTATCACTATGTAATCTAGTTTTTGAGGTATTTCCTTCATCCAATGTGAAAGAGAATAGATGTTAGATACACCTCCCAGTATAACCAGTACCGTACAACAGAAGCAGAAACTACATTAAACTAAATGATCACGTCCCTAAAACATTACATTTAAGTTTTATACAATATTAAACTACATACATGTTTCTTTGGGTGTGTGAAGTAAACTGTCAAGTCTACCTATAAGTGGGAAGACAGGTTACAAAGAAGAACAATGGGTAGCCTGGTTAAAAAAAAAGTGTGATGTTAAGACAAACTTACAAAGCAATAAAGATGCTGTTAAGGCACGTCTCCTCTCCGTCCTCCGCTGCATCACGGCTCTTCTTTGAAGGATTCGCCTCCTCTTTGGCTTCTTGATAGAGATGGCCGACCGCAACCGCAATCCTCGGGGTCAATCCATTATATATATATATATATATATATATATATATATATATATATATATATATATATATATATATATATATATATACACACACACACACACACACACAAAATAATAATCAGAAGCAGCTTTATTATAACGCATTATATCTAATATATTAATATATATTATATCTAATAAATTAATATCTAATATATTAATATCTTATATATTAATATATATATATATATATATATATATATATATATATATATATTATATCTAATATAACGTTGTATCCACAGCAATCTTCAATACCTTTTCCCGCCACTGGCTCTTTAAATATACGTGCGTGAAGAAAGAGCTGACAACGTGATGACGTCATCAAGTAAGCTTCCGTTCCAATTCACTGTACTTCTGAAGTCTGGACTTCACAAGTCTGTACTTGTGTACTTGGTTATTGAGAAACGGCCAGTACTTGGGCTGCTACTGATGACGTTTCACGAGTCCACGAGAACACAAGTACAGAGAAGAACGCTTATTAAACGGCCAGACACACATCTAACCGGCATGCATTGCGCGCCGATCGATTCTGCGCAGAACTGGCTCATCTCGAACGAGTCCACACGTCGGCAGGTGACACGCGGATCACGTGACCGGCCTCTCTGACTCTCTTCTCGCGAGACGTGACGCGGCTCTGCGAGATCTTCGGCGGCAACAAACCGCTCCAGACCTGAAGACAAGCGGCTCCTTTCTGCGGTAAGACGCGACCAGCGCCGCGGGCACGGCGCGCGTGCACAGCGCAGACACACAAAGGGCGTGTACGGGCTAGGTGGGCGTGTGCACGCGCCTATGCTGCGTGCAAGGAAATGAGGGCGTGCGTGTTTCCGAATTTGAATGAGACGGATGAAGGGGGCGCGACACGACGTGCACGCGCGGAGCTGTATTGTTGTTTGGTCGCGCGCGTGTCCTGTTTCCGATGTGTGTGTGCGCGCGCGCCTGTGTGTGCGCGCGCGCCTGTGTGTGCGCGCGCGCCTGTGTGTGCGCGCGCGCCTGTGTGTGTGTCTGTGTGTGAGTCTGTGTGAGTGTGTGAGTCTGTGTGAGTGTGTGCGAGTGTCTCTGTGTGAGTGTGTCTATGTCCGCGTGTGTGTGACCTTCACTGAGGTCAGAGGTCAGGTGACCTGCTGTCACTGTAAAGGACATTATTATTATTCATGTATTATTAAATAATTTATTATTCATATTTATTATCATTCCAGAAATACAACATCTGGGAGCTGCTAAATAATGTATTTTACACAATATTATAATAATAATACATATACATTTATAATATTTATGAAACTTAAGATGAACGATTGTTAGAAAATATCTAATTCTGTTTTAAAAAGTCAAAAAACAAGTTTGTGGCCATCATTTCTAGATACAATATTCATCTACACAGTTTTAATATTTGATATTTCCCTCTATTGATATTATATCTCCATGTTAATACGTCTCACACTGATATTACATCTAGGCCTGCAACTAACGATTATTTTAATAATCGATTAATCGGTTGATTATTTTTTCCGATGAATCGGATAAAAAAACAACTAAAAAGCATTAATTTCCAACCCTTTATTCAAAAACAGAAGTGACAGTGCAAAACATATTCAGAAAGCACAAACAGGTTGCTCCTTGAACATCCCTGAGCTGTTAATTAGAAAAATAAAAAAATGTTTTTTACTGTAATTGATCTTCTTGGAGCAGAGGCTGCATTTAGCATGCCCTGCTTTATCAATATGTATGAAATACTGGGACAGTGGGAAACTGTACTGCTCCTCTCTTGTCTGTTTTGACCGAAACCTCCAGGCCCAGCTTCACTTCATCTCAGCCCTGCATCAAGCTGCGCTGCATATAGAGTGTCCTCTTCCTTAAACTATTTCATTCACATCATCTCATCGATATCTGGATCTCTTACGACCACGACGTCACGTTGTTGGCTAAGCCCAACTAGCTAACGTTATGTGATTTGATTCATTCTACTTTGAGTAAAAAAATGAAAACCTGCAGCCAGATCCGCCGGTGTGCCGGTTTAACGTTAACGAGTGACAGCTTGAACTAAACCAGACCGGGGGTTACGCCATGTTTCATCACGTTACGTTTTTTACAAGCAAGACTGAACTGTAACGGAACATAAAGTAACTTTAACGACAATACACAATCCAAACACGTTAGCTAACGTGACAGCAAGCTGACTAGCTTCCATTAAAAACAAGTTTGAGGGAAATTAAGACGCTGGAGACATCTTAACGCTGATTGGCCAAGACTCGACACGTCACATCAAAGATCTTCTATTTTTGCTAAGATCACAACCTCAGCTTTTCTCCTCGTCTCACTCCAATCTCAGACACGCTGGCCGGTCAGTTGCTCTGCTCCGCTCTTTATTTTTTCTCCGCGACTTATTGACTCGCGTAATAATCGCGCGACACAACAAATCGATAATGAAATTCGTTGCCAACACTTTTGATAATCGATTTTTAGCGATTTTATCGATTCGTTGTTGCAGCCCTAATTACATCACTTCTTTATCTGATCGTTAATGTGCTGCAACAACTGATTATTTTTTTTTTTATCTGGAGGAGTCAACTACTCCTATGCATACACCCTGCATTGCACTGCCGAACAGCCAATCGGAGAGATGTCACATTACATCACATTTCATTTAGCTGACGCTTTTATCCAAAGCGACTTACAATAGAGTTGGGCTATTTCAACTGGCGCGACGTTGCCCCGCGTCCTTCGCTCTGTTCGCCCCACGTCCAACGGTCTGTTCGCGCCGCTTCAAACGCGTCAGTCGCGTCGCCCAGCAGAAATGTCGCGCCGTCGCGTCTGTATATTGACTTAACATGGAATCTGGTCGCGCGACAAAATTCTGTCGCGTCCGGTGTGAACACGGCATAAGACCACTACCTGGTTTTACACCCGAGTTAACGATGGTTAGCTACTGCTGTGTCGACTCCACCCCCAGCTCGTTAGTGGAATTGCCACCAATAGAAACTACTGGGCTCAGGACAATAGCAGGTCTTCCCTTTTTAATCAGTGAAGTTTAAGTTTTACAAGAATAGGTGATTCTTGTAAAACTGATTCAGGAAAAAGGTCTATTTACCTCAAAGGTAGAAAGTAAAATAGAGCTTACTAGTAGAACTGGATTACAGAACAAGTACTTTTAACTCTAGCTGGTTACCTTTGCGTTTCAGTCACTTGAGTGAAAACAAGATCCGGCTCAAACAGTTCAGATAGGAAAAGACAGGACAGACTAACAATCTAGTAGAGAAACCTCTTTAAAGAATTAACTCAGCCAGGATCCAAGTAGTCCAGCAGTCTGAGATCTCGCAGGCAGAGATGCACGCTACCGTTATGATGTAACTAAAGATGGTGTGTGTGTGTGTGTGTGTGTGTGCGCGCGCACGCGTTGCAGTGGGTCATGGAGCCTCACAGCCTCTCTCTCTGTGTGTGTCTGTGTATGCTGTACAACATCAGGAGAATACGTCCCCTTCTCACCAGTGGCGGCTGGTGAAATTTTTTTTGGGGGGGGCGCAGTTGGGCGGCGCGGTTTAAATAGCACTCCACAATGAGAAGAAAAGAGGTTTGGAGTAGAATATTCTAAAAAACAAAGCTTTATTTCAAGAAAACACAGTGCTCAACACTGTCCAATAACAACTATCAACAAACTGTAACTTTGGGCATGAGAGGTTCAGAGCAGAATGGTTTAAGAAACATTCAATGTGGTGGCCAGAGCAACTTCAGGGAATACATTGACGTAGCATTCAAACTGGGGGCCCTGCAGTAAGGTGGCACTGGTGAGGTGGTCTTTGAAGGCAAAGCGTTCCCTGGTGTGTCCAAGTATGGTGTCACAAACCTACAGATAAATATATATAGAGAGACAGAGACAGTAAGATAAGTTGTGGGGAAATATCTACTACAAACAGGCTTCATACTACAGACAAAAAACTATGTTTTGTGTGTCTTGATGGCTCAGCAACATAGACAAAAGGCCAGGAGCCACCTTGATGGCTGTAGCTATGACACACACACACACACACACACACACACACACACACACACACACACACACTAACTTGTTGGGGGTTGAATTGGTATTTTAGATAAAGTTATAGCCTGATATGATATCCACCCAAATCTAGCAATGTCCAACATGTGTTCTGCTGTGGGAAAGATAAAACATTAAACTCTAACACAGGCATCTGCTGATTTTGACACTCACCGCTGCAGCAATCCTTCAAGCTCATCTTCCTTCACAGCCGGCGCTTCCTCGGCTGCTCAGAGCCACTGCACACTGAGCCTCCAGCTAGCAGCTCCGGTTAGCATGTAGCTTGGTGCATGTAGCTTCACTGCTTTGCTGCTGAATATTTAAATCCGGACGTTCGGGTCCCAACTCTTTCAGCCTCTTCTTGTCAACATCTGATCGTGGATTGAAAGGTGTTTCGCGTAGAGATACTACAGAGTTTTCAGTCGCCATATTAACATAATCAAAGTCTCTGCTAGCTGTGTTGCTCGCGTAGCTACATGGGAGCTATATGGGGTGTGAGGGAATGATAAAGGTCTCTGATTGGACGAATAGTCCAACCACGTTGCAATAAGAAACTATGTCATTGGCTAGGGCGCAGATTCGTGCGCCCGAAGATTCACGTTTCATCCGCCAATGAGAAGCTGTCCTTGCCGTCACGAGGGTGAAATGTTTGTTAGCTTTCCATAGACACACATTGGGCCGGCGCCCCGAGAGGGGGAGGGGCTTTTCTCAGTGATGATGAATGGCGATATATTATATTTAACTTAAGTGGTTGTTGACAGGGGCTTACGGTCTCCCACACACATTTAGCGCGTCAACACGGTATATTTCTTATTTAAATTATTTGATATATAATGTTTTTTGACAGTATATATTATATTTTTTTTCTTCTGTTTTTTTTTTCATCGCAAAATTTTAGGAGGGGCGGCGCCCTAGCGCCCTCTATTGACGCACCGCCACTGCTTCTCACCCAAAAGGCGCCACAGGTTCTCGTCCAGGCTCTGATCATCTCGCGCCTTGACTACTGTAACTCCCTCCTGGCAGGTCTACCTGCTAGTGCCATCCAACCTCTGCAGCTCATCCAGAATGCAGCAGCTAGACTGGTCTTTAACCTCCCCAAATTCACCCACACGACTCCACTCCTCCGCTCCCTTCACTGATTACCGGTGGTCGCCCGCATCCGCTTCAAAACATTGGTACTTGCGTACCGTGCTACGAACAGATCGGGTCCTATCTGCATCCAGGACATGGTAAAACCGTACACCCCAGCTCGCTCGCTCCGCTCGGCTTCTGCCAATCGGCTTGTAGCTCCGTCACTGCGAGCTAAACACTCAACAAAGTCACGACTGTTTGCTGTCCTGGCTCCTCAATGGTGGAATGAGCTCCTCATTGACATCAGGACAGCAGAAAGTCTCTACATTTTCCATCGCAAACTAAAAACACATCTTTTTCGACTACGCCTTGAATAGGAAGGTAGCACCGTAGCACTTTAGTAGCACTTAAATGGCACTTACTGATAGCACTTTGTGGTTGAACTTTATTGAAGAAATTGTACTTTCTTGATTCTTGTTGTTCTGAGTTTGTACTCATGGTTGAATTGCACTTATTGTAAGTCGCTTTGGATAAAAGCGTCAGCTAAATGAAATGTAATGTGTGCATTGCAGTGGGTCATGGAGCCTCACAGCCTCTTCCTGCTGCAGCAGCTCAACGTTCAGAGAGAGTTCGGCTTCCTGTGCGACTGCACCGTCGCCATCGGCAACGTCTACTTCAAAGCTCACCGCGCCGTGCTGGCGGCCTTCTCCAACTACTTCAAGATGATCTTCATCCACCAGACCAGGTTTCTGTAGGCCAGGTTTCTGTAGATCAGGTCTCTGGAGGCCAGGTCGAGAGGTTCTGTAGACCTGATGCCTCCCGTGGATCTAGCTGACTCCTTGTTCTTGTGTCCTGGGTCCTCTGTCCTGTTTTCCTGTGTCCTCTGTCCCTG
The DNA here is from genome assembly GCA_038501785.1 of Myoxocephalus aenaeus. Classification (NCBI taxonomy): domain Eukaryota; kingdom Metazoa; phylum Chordata; class Actinopteri; order Perciformes; family Cottidae; genus Myoxocephalus; species Myoxocephalus aenaeus. The sequence goes on from JBAMJR010000189.1 coordinate 5,072,190, forward strand.
TGTCCTCTGTCCCTGTGTCCTGTGTCCTCTGTCCTGGGGTCCTCTGTCCCTGTGTCCTCTGTCCCTCTGTCCTCATTCCTGTGTCCTGTGTCCTCAGTGAGTGCATAAAGATCCAGCCCACCGACATCCAGCCGGACGTGTTTAGCTACCTGCTGCACATCATGTACACCGGCACGTGTCCCCAGCAGCCGGTGGACCAGATCCGGCTCCAGGACGGCATCAAGTTCCTTCACGCCTACCAGCTGTGCCGGAAACCCGACGAGGCCAACGACGCCACCGCGACAGACCTGGTCCGCATGTCCAACCTCTACGGCATCCAGATTTCCTCCCAGCTGGCCACCAAGGAGACGGCCGGAGCCCCAAAGACCACCGCGGGGTCCCGCGGGGCACCCGAGGACGGACGCCGCTCTGGCCGAGGGGGACGGTCCCGCTCCCAGCTGGCCCTCGCGGTTGGACTGGAGGGGGTCCCCACAGACCGCCGGGCCTCGGCGCTACGCAACGTCTGCTCCGTGGCGTCCGGAGGCGACTCGGACCTCTCGACCCGCATCAAGCAGGAGCGGGAGGAGGACGGCGAGGATGGCGAGGACGGCGAGGGGCCTGGTGCGGGGTCCCCGTCTCGGGGGAGCAGCCCCGGTCAGAGTCTCCTGTTCAAAGACCGGGCCCTGGTCCTGCTGTGTCCCCGCTGCGGCGAGCGCTGCTCGTCCCCCGAGGACCTGCGGGAGCACCTGTTCAGCCACGCCCTCCAGCCCGCCCGGCTGATGGAGGGCCCGGCCGCCGTGGAGGGTCCGGCGGCGGCCCCGGAGCCGCTGGATGCCGGGTGTCTGGAGGAGGCGCTGAGACAGAGCCAGGCGCTCGCCAACCAGCTGGCCGCCGAGCTGAGGCACAGCAGGGGCGGCAGCGGCGCCTCCCTCGCCGTCCTGCACTCCCGTAAACGGAGGGTCGTCTGCGCCGTCTGCAGCCTGCGTTTCTCCCACAAGAGCCAGCTGCAGGAGCACATGTATGCCCACACCGGCAAGCCGGCCCGCTTCCACCGCTACAACCGCCTCTGTAGCCGGCTCTTCCAGGCCTCCGCCCACTTCTGCGAGGGCGCCGTCGAGCCGGGGGGCAGAGCCTCGTCCGATGCCGCCGCGCTCTCTGAGGAGCTCAACAGGGACGCGCAGGACAACGGCAGCTCCTGCTACTCGCTGGACTCCGAGGTCTCCCAGGAGAGCGGGGACGGCATGCCGGTGGAGTGATGTCATCCCGTACCTGTGCAGGTGGAGTGATGTCATCGGGCGTACCTGTGCCGGTGCGTTTGAGGGAACCGGTCACGTGATTGTAGGCGGGACCGTTGGTGTGTTTTACGTCATCAACCTCAGAACCGATCGGTCGATCGACAGGAAATCAATCGGCAAATATTTATACAACTGAAGAATCGCTTTCAGTCATTTTTTTAAGAAAACAAATCATGTGAATATTTGTGTTTTTCTAGGAAGATGAACTGGAGTAGTTGTTATTGATCAGTTATTGATCAGACGGATCAATAAGGAATACCGTACATTTCGGGTTACAAGCCGCTCCTACGGCTGATCAGTGTCCCCGCTGTAGCAAGCTAGTAGCAATGCTAGCTAGCGCTGCTAGCTTCTGCTGCTACTGCCCGCTGCTGCTGCTACTGCCCGCGTCCCCTCTGCCCAAGTCGGGTGTCGAGCCTGGTCCCGCTACCTTTGGTGGGTTTTTTTTTGGTGGAGCTAGCGGAAGTTAGCGGGGAAGTGACGGAGCGCTAAAAGGAGCCCCAGCTGGCTACAGCGGGGAGCTGTCGGGGACACTGACCGAAGGTAGTAGCGGCTTGTAACCCGAAATTTACGGTAATAATTTTGACGTCATCGGTTTGTAGAATCCTGATCTTCCACTCTTACCAGCGGACAGTGAACGCCTCAGAGATGAAACGATGTGTTCAAATGCTCCTTTTAATGTGAAAATCACTTCAGTTTGTCATTGTCTTCAGACCCAGAAGGACTTTTATTGTGAAAGGACGCAGCAGTGCCTTCCTGTTCTTTGATGCTTATTTGTGTCGTTTCCATCAAATTAAGCTTCTGACAATCTGAAGAAACGAAGTTTACCTGCTTTTCTCTTAAAGGACCACAGCGCGTATATATATATATATATATATATATATATATATATATATATATATATATATATATATATATATATATGGCGCTGTGGTATATACAGTGGGTACGGAAAGTATTCAGGCCCCTTTACATTTTTCACTCTTTGTTTCATTGCAGCCATTTGCTAAACTCAAAAAAGTTCATTTTATTTCTCAGCACCCCATCTTGACAGAAAAAAACAGAAATGTAGAATTTTTTGCAAATATATTAAAAAAGAAAAACTGAAATATCACATGGTCATAAGTATTCAGACCCTTTGCTCAGTATTGAGTAGAAGCACCCTTTTGAGCTAGTACAGCCATGAGTCTTCTTGGGAATGATGCAACAAGTTTTTCACACCTGGATTTGGGGATCCTCTGCCATTCTTCCTTGCAGATCCTCTCCAGTTCTGTCAGGTTGGATGGTGAACGTTGGTGGACAGCCATTTTCAGGTCTCTCCAGAGATGCTCAACTGGGTTTAGGTCAGGGCTCTGGCTGGGCCAGTCAAGAATGGTCACAGAGTTGTTCCGAAGCCACTCTTATTTTAGCTGTGTGCTTAGGGTCATTGTCTTGTTGGAAGGTGAACCTTCGGCCCAGTCTGAGGTCCAGAGCACTCTGGAAGAGGTTTTCTTCCAGGATAGCTCTGTACTTGGCCGCATTCATCTTTCCTTCAATTGCAACCAGTCGTCCTGTCCCTGCAGCTGAAAAACACCCCCATAGCATGATCTGCCACCACCATGTTTCACTGTTGGGATTGTATTGGGCAGGTGAGAGCAGTGCCTGGTTTTCTCCACACATGCCGCTTAGAATTAACGCCAAAAAGTTCAATCTTGGTCTCATCAGACCAGAGAATCTTATTTCTCATAGTCTGGGAGTCCTTCATGTGTTTTTTGGCAAACTCTATGCAGGCTTTCATATGTCTTGCACTGAGGAGAGGCTTCCGTCGGGCCACTCTGCCATAAAGCCCCGACTGGTGGAGGGCTGCAGTGATAGTTGACTTTGTGGAACGTTCTCCCATCTCCCTACTGCATCTCTGGAGCTCAGCCACAGTGATCTTTGGGTTCTTCTTTACCGCTCTCACCAAGGCTCTTCTCCCACGATTGCTCAGTTTGGCTGGACGGCCAGGTCTAAAAGTTCTGGTCGTCCCAAACTTCTTCCATTTAAGGATTATGGAGGCCACTGTGCTCTTAGGAACCTTGAGTGCTGCAGAAATTCTTTTGTAACCTTGGCCAGATCTGTGCCTTGCCACAATTCTGTCTGAGCTCCTTGGGCAGTTCCTTCAACCTCATGATTCTCATTTGCTCTGACATGCGCTGTAAGGTCTTATATAGACAGGTGTGTGCCTTTCCTAATCAAGTCCAATCAGTTTAATTAAACACAGCTGGACTCCAATGATGGAGTAGAACCATCTCAAGGAGGATCAGAAGAAATGGACAGCATGTGAGTTAAATAGGAGTGTCACAGCAAAGGGTCTGAATACTTATGACCATGTGATATTTCTACATTTCTGTTTTTTCCTGTCAAGATGGGGTGCTGATTGTACATTAATGAGAAATAAAATGAATTTTTGATTTTAGCAAATGGCTGCAATGAAACAAAGAGTGAAAAATGTAAAGGGGTCTGAATACTTTCCGTACCCACTGTGTGTGTGTGTGTGTGTGTGTGTGTGTGTGTGTGTATGTGTGTGTGTGTGTATATATATATATATATAATGTGTGTATGTATGTGTGTGTATATATATATATATATATATATATTAGGGCTGGGCAAAGTTGAAGAAATTTAACTGATTAATCGCATAATTTTTCTGAGATTAATCGCGATTAATCACATTATGCACTAGTAAAAACTAGTGTATTACGCGCTTTTATTTTAAAGTAATGTTATCATAACAATATAGCAGGCACTCTGGAGCAACAGCAAGTTAACAACAGTATATAAATCAAAAATATATGCTAGGGAAGAAAAAAAAGATGTATTATTTTTTTTATGCTTCTATATGAATGGTCATTCAATTAAATATTGTATTTATTTTCAGATGTTATAGACTATTTTATTCTAATGTAAAACATCTTAATATCATGCTGAAGAAGAAACATTTGTCTTTTATCAGGGAACAACATAAACAGTCTGTTCAGTAGTAAGGTTCCCTGTGAGGGACAAGCCACTCCTTCTTTTGTCATGTTCAGTTTGTTGCTTACCTTAAAGATGTATGTTAAAGACCAGCAATTGATTAACTTTATACAAAAGCAATCAGTGCTTTTGATCTTGTTCAGTTCAGTTTTTCTTACTCAGTGAGAAAAGTCCAGTCTGTGTTGGCTTGAACAAGAGCACTGAAGTCTGGTTGAATGAGGTGGAGATGTGAAAGACAGCTGTCTTTGGCTTTGCGCATGTGCGATTAATGCTCTGTGAGGCGGAGTGGCTCGCGGCAGCACCCGCTGTTCGCTGAGGACAGAAACTACAGAACAAGACGTGCGTCAGTCTGTTGGCAACAAGCCGGTCGCTGAGGCTGTGGAAGCGCGCACACATATGTAAATCGCCTTCAGAGTAAAAGCAGTGCCGTTGTATTGCATTTATGGCGTGCATCTTATTTATTTCTTTTTCTTTTTTAATTGACCTCGCGGGCCGGACTGGGAGATCCGTAAGATGCCCAGGTCTGAACTGCGCCGTCTGGGAGAGATTTAAAGTGCAGCACCTGTGTGCGGCAGTGATAAGCCCCTCCCAATGCAAAAAAAATTAAAACGAGTTAACGCATGATCAAATAATTAACGCCGTTAATAGTTTGCTGTGTTAAGGTGCCCAGCCCTAAAATATATATATATATGAGAGAGTGAGAGAGAGTGAGAGAGAGTCAGTATTTATTATTAGTAAACCTCAGAGGTCACATGATGATAGAGAACTTTGATTCTCTTATTTCTCCAAAACAGATGATTTAATTTGAAAGGACTGTGTTCTGGCCCTTTAACGTGGACACATGACCAGCGTTAATTGATCAGGAGTTGAGATGTTATTGATTATTGATTGGTGAATGTGGTCTCGGTAAAATACATCAAAACAGGAAGTTTGGTTTTGTACATAAATGTCTGTTTTTTCATTGATGGAACAATAAAGTGTTGTTTACACTAATCAGATGAGAGAACTCTGTTGACCGACACAGAGGTGTGTGTGTGTGTGTGTGTGTGTGTGTGTGTGTGTGTGTGTGTGTGTGTGTGTGTGTGTGTGTGTGTGTGTGTGTGTGTGTGTGTGTGTGTGTGAGAATGATTCAAGTAATACATTAATGAGTGATTAAATAAATGATTCAATTAATGAAAAATATTGACTTAATTAATGAATGTTAAAATGACTAAATGAATGAATGCATATTTGGGTTATGAAAAGTTCTTGAAACTCTGGGAGTTGGCGCGGGATTAATGGATCAGGGTCCGATGAAGTTATGATAAAGAATATTTAATAAGCGAGTGAAATGACAGAACAGGTTATGCTTTCGATCGATCGAGCTCCTCCTAGTCTACCAGTGCAGTCCGTCAGGAGTTCCTCGCTGGTCGGCGGTGGCCAGGAAAAGAGGCTGTTCTCCCAGGTACAGTCAATTGTATATCCTCCGTGGAGCTAGAGCCCTCCTTCTTCTTCGTCGGTCTTCCTCGGTGGGTTCTTGAAATCAGTTCTCCAGCTCCGCCCCTCAGGCGAACAAGAGAACTACAATTCCTTTACATGCAGTATCTAGTATCTAACATTCCATTCATACATTAATCATTAATAAAATCAGTGACCTACATATGCATGCCATTACAAATCCTTCATAATAATATCCCTTATTAATTATCATATTCCATGCATTGTAATGTACACCCAAACAACTTCTCATTTTACATTGTACCAAGTCCAAAAATGACGAACTTGGTTCTAAAAACCCTACAGTTAACAGTTGTTAACAACTGTTAACCCAAATATGTTAACAGTTGTTCCAGCTGATCTCGATCAGTTCAGGTGATCTAAAACTAAAAATCAATAATAATGAAACCCATCAATCATGTTCATATGTATTCTTCATGTCTGACTGAAAGGTGTCTCACGTCTGTTGCTTAGCAACACAGAACACAGAGTACTGACAAGGACAAGTAGACGGTCTCATATCACCCCCATCCTCAGGTCTCTTCACTGGCTCCCCGTAGCGCACAGGATCCATTTCAAAATTCGCACCCTTACATACAAAGCACTATACGGTCAGACCCCTTCATACGTGGCTGAACTGCTTCACCCTCATCAAACAGCCCGCAACCTCAGGTCCAACCAGCTGAACCTCCTGTCCGTCCCACACACGCGTCTAAAGACCCGAGGTGACCGAGCCTTTGAGGCAGTAGCCCCTAGGCTGTGGAACGCTCTGCCTGCACACCTACGATTTGCTGCTTCTGTGCTGTCTTTTAAAACACAACTAAAGACCTACCTTTTTACGCTGGCATTTGTCTTATACACCTGAAATGACCACATTTTTATCTGTTTTATTTATTATGTTTTTTACTCCATCTTTTAATGTGTTTTTACTGTGTTTTTTAAACTGTACAGCACTTTGTGACCTCTTTTGTCTGGGAAATGTGCTTTATAAATATTATTATTATTATTATTATTATTATTATATGTATTTATACCCATTGCTATAGAAACCAAAGCTCCTGAGGTATTTCATACCTGCAATATATAAACATAAACATTTCTGGACAAAGGTTTTTAAATGATTTCACAGCTTTAAACTATTGGTAAACATTTTCTTTATTTGAGTGTTTCAATAATGAAAGCATGCCATAGTATTTTATGAAATGAATTGATAAAACATTTTTAAAAGGAAATAATGGATTCGGCAAAAAATACGCATATCATGTCATTGACATGACAAATAAATAAAATAATAAATAAAATAAAAAAAAATATATATATATATATATATATATATATATATTTATTTATTTGCTTAACGGATATCACATTTTTTAGAATTATTATCATTATGGGAAATAAAGCAGATCTGGTTTCCTGTTCTCTCTGTGGGGAGCCCCTCACCATATTGAAGAAGCAATTCCTGTGAAACAAGACGCCAATCAGTGTGGTTGCTATGGAAACTGGGCGGTCCAGCGGAGGAGAGACGATGTGCTCAGTGTTTCTTCTTCTTCTCTTAGAGCAGGGATGTCCAAACCTTTTTCACCGAGGGCCACAAACAGAAAAATATACGAAAGTCTGGGCCGCTCAGGTGAGATATATCGCAAAATGAATCAAATGAGGTCAATTATGCATATATATATATATATATATATATATATAGTTGGACGTGCCTGGAAAACCTCTAATGGGAGGCGTCCAGGAGGCGTCCTGATTAGATGCCCGAACCACCTCAGCTGACTCCTTTCCACACGAAGGAGCAGCGACTCGACTCCAAGCTCCCCCTGATGTCCGAGCTCCTTACCCTATCTCTAAGGCTGAGCCCGACCACCCTACGGAGGAAGCTCATTTCGGCCGCTTGCATCTTCTTTCGGTCACGACCCAGAGTTCGTGACCATAGGTGAGGGTTGGAACGTAGACCGACCAGTAAATGGAGAGCTTCGCCTTCCGGCTCAGCTCCCTCTTCACCAAGACGGACCGGTACAGCGCCTGTTTTACTGCTGCAGCCGCACCGATCCGCCGTCATTTAAAAATGAAACATGAAATTATTAAAGACTCCTCTCGGTTATTTCAGGAATCAAAGAAACGGTCACTCGTCAATCAACTTGATTAACGAGTGAAGCTCTGATGACATCACTGAGCTGTAAATTAAACGTCTGATTATCTCTTCGACCATTTTAAAGTTTAAAATATAGTGAATTTTATTAATAAAGCACAATGTTACAAAGATATGTAACATAAAAAAAAAATCTGCACTCGATTCAAAATCAATAAAATATTGAATTATAAAAATAGAGATAATCTGAACATGAAAAGTTTCTGCTGGTGGATTTTTTTCAGTGATGTTTGTTACTTCTGGTGACGATTATTATTATAATTCATATTATAATTATTGTTTTTATTTGAGTAAAAAACATTTTGAGTACCTGTCCACAAGAAGCAGGAGAAGAACAATATACCAATTTGTATTTGAACATATATTTATTAAAATATATCACATTTGAAAAGATTCTTGAAGAATCTGAGATGTGACGTCAGAAACCTTCATCTGCTCGTCTTCTTCAGGAGGAACCGCTGAGCGCTCTGCACGGTGTTCTGAAACCACAAATATACACACACACACGTATATACATATATATACACATATATACACATATACATACATATATATACACACACACACACACACACACACACACACACACACACACACACACACACACACACACACACACACACACAATTTATTAGAGAATGTGCACAATATGCCGAGAGAGGGAAGTATTTTCTTTTTCCTTTTTTTGTGTGTGTTGATCTTTTGCAATAGTAATTCATGGCAATAGTAATGCATAAAGTTTTAACAAATTTAAAATATAGGAAAAATAATTAATCAAAACAATATATTTTATTTGTTCAAGACTCAGGAAAAACATTACATCCTTAAGCCAGGCAGACTGAGATGGTGGACTTGGAGACTTCCAAGCAAGCAATATTCTGTGACGAGCCAGAAGAGTGGTAAAGGCAATGATATAATTTTCTTTGGTACTATATAGGATGGGTTTGGCAGGGATTCCAAAGATTGCCAGAAGAGGGCAAGGTTGTAGCTTGATCCCTAAAACTATAGATAAACAGTGGCGGCCGGCCAATAGAGGGCCGCGGGGCCTGGCCCCACCCACCTTGAGCCAGAAAAAAATAAAATAAAAATATTTTTTTTATATAATTTTAATTATAAAAAAATTATAAAAATATTAATAACTTATACTAATTGTCAATATTTATGTGTTTGAGCTATGGAATGTACCCAGTAATATTTGTAAAATAGGATAACTGCGCTAAATATCTGCTTTTCCTGCTCGTCCTCTCTGCTCTGAGCTGCTCATGCACTTCTCTGCTGGTCTCTAATGCTCGTGCACATGCGGGGCCACGAAGCATTTGGCCCAAGAAAGTCGGGTCTAATACGCAGTTTAGCCAATCACTGATTAAAGATATAAATGATGGACATATCATTTATCCAATCCACGACCTAAGAAGGACTTCTGCGGGGCCAGGCCCCGGGTGCGCTCACAGCTAGTCTCGTTCTCATCTAGCGTGTTCTCGTTCTCTTCGCTTGTATTCTCGTCTGCCCGTCTCTCTCAGCGCCATTTTAACGTCATGACAATGGAGGCCTAAGACTCAAGCCTAATGCCGTGTTCACACCAAAACAGTTGCGAATATTCGCAACGCCACTTCGCCTATATCGCGCCGCCCGGCAAAAAACTCGCTCTAGTGGTTAATTCGTTTTTCGCAACCATCGCTGGGGAAAGGGGGCGGGGCTTATCTCCATGTCAGTGAAAACATTTACTATTTCCGCCATTGACCATTGAAATAACCACTAGTTCTGCTTTATACTTGTTGAGAAAGTCCCACAAACGTCGGAACATCAAACGCCCCCGTGTCTGGGTTCATAATATTATCCGTAGTCGCACACAGCTCCGACTCCTCCAGGACGAGTGTCTGAATGAAGCCGCTTCCAGCGCTCCTTCAGCGGACCCGCAGTTTGATTCAGTGACGGCAGAACGGCGGTGATGCCGGGCGGAGCTTCTCAACGCTGATTGGCTTTCGCAACTCCGCGTCGGGCGAATTATTTCATCGCCAGCGAAAAAGCGAAAAAGCGAAAAAGCGGAGTTGCGAATATTCGCAACGCCATTTCGCCAGTATCGCGCCGCCCGGCGAAAAATCCGCTTTTTCGCAACCTAACGCGGCTGTGCATTGACTTAACATGTAATCTGGACGAGCGAATATTTCGCAACTGTTTTGGTGTGAACACGGCATAACTAGATAAAATCTCTCCTCAAATACTTGGACTGCATGCTGCTGTTGGTTATAAGGGATTACATTCTGGAGGAAGTAAAGAACGCTGATTTGTATCGCCAAGTGGACGAGAAGAGTCAACTGATATGTCCAGCTGATGCTCATGCTAAGCTACATCGGCGCTAACGGTACATCACTATCCAGAACGCCACCGCGGACACCATAGCTCCAGCGCTTATGACGGGCTGCTGTAATGAGGGGAGCCACAGTGCAGCTTTATTCCTGGCATTGCCCTCCGGAACTAAGCAGCGGCGACGGGGAGGGAGAGGCCAGGGCTAACGTTAGCTAGCGGACTAACGTGCTACCGTTAGCTAGCGGACTAACGTGCTACCGTTAGCTAGCGGACTAACGTTAGCCCGCTAGCACTGCTACACAAAGAGAAAACGGTTGTTTAGTTACAGACGGAACAACATCATCCCAAATGTGGACATGCTATTCAACCAGCTGCAGAAGAGGAACATCGACCCTGCTTCATTAAAGGTATTAAACTATACTGTAATGGACTGAGTGACATGTCATGTTAACCTGTTATGTTTAAAGTGTTATTGTGTTTACAGGAAGAAGTTGTTCTAGATAAGATTACTGTTTATTGTAATTACTGGGATCAGGAGGTCAGTGAATGTCTCATGAGCTGTGTAGCTTGTAGCTTGTCTACCTATGAGCTACCTGTGATCGGCAGAGCGAGTGAGGTGGGATGTTGTTGTTGTGGAGCCCGTGGAGAGGAGGCTATGACCGGGAGCAGAGTGACGCATGTTACGAAGTTTTTACTGTTGTTCTGGGCTAGGCTACGGCCCACAGTAGCCTGTTCTGTTGTTAGCGAATAAACACACAATAAGCAAGCTAATGTCTCGTATTTACATGTGATAGGAACCATCTTTACGTCCTATGTTTGTGTTGGGACACTTTTAGTTGTGACAAGCTCCTGAAAACATGTGCCGCGGTCGAAGTTTTTACTCTGCTAAAAGCTAGTTTAAAAGATATAAGTTAAAGTGACAACAAAGTGTTGATTTGTCGAAGTATATTGTTCTCCAAGTGGACCATCTCCCTCTCAGTTGTGTGCAGCAGCGAGGTATGTTGTTATGTTAATGATTCGTCATGCATATTTACGTGCAAACAGTTTACTGTGTAACGTGAACGCCAACTTGTTTTGTCTGTTGAAATGTAATTAAACAGTTGGACGGTGGATTGATGACGGTGGTGTTGACTGAGGCGCACGTTAATAATAAATCCATCAGTAACAGAAGAACCAAGGGGTCATGTATTTCCTGGAGGGAGTGATAAGTTGCTCACGTCCAACAGTCTGTAAAAGCCTACATGGGCCTAGTCATCAAAGTGAATGAATATGATAGAAAACATCACAATGATATTTGTTTAAATATTTTAAAAGGAAAAAGATCAGATTTCTATAAAAATGCGGGTAGTTAATAACATGTTTATTCAGGTGTCCACCAAGTTGACAACTATTCAATAACATAGTGGACTGTTTTCTGAAAGGGAGGACACGCTGGTAACTGACCGTCTGATACAATTTGATGATGTAGTTATAATTTCCCATCATCTAAAGTTATTTGTAAGATTTTACATACATTGTATTGTAGAAATACTTGACTTGGACATAAGTGTTCAATCAGAATCACTTTCATCAAAATAGCTTTATTGATAATGTAAGTTGATTTATCTTTTACAGGTATGTGATGCCATCCTGATGAAGCCAAGGAGCGGTTCTCCTTCACAGAGACTGTCAGTCTTCTCAGGATCCTCATCACCACACCCGTGACAACAGCTGAATCCGAGAGGTGTTTCTGTACTTTGAAGAGGATCAAGACCTTCCTGAGAAACACCATGACACAGGATCGCCTTAATGCTCTGGCTACGCTCTCATGGAGAAGAAACTTGTCAGGGACATGCCTGACTTCAATAAGAAGGCCATTGAGAGGTTTGCCACTCAGAAGGACAGAAGAGCAAAGTTTCTTTACAAATAATCTGTCTCAAAAAAATATGCAGGTTTCCTCACCACACTGATTTGTGTTTCCCCAACAAACATGGTTCATATGGGGAATCTTAAAATATAAACTTGTTCTATTAGACTGTGTGTGTGTGTGTATATATATATATATATATATATATATATATATATATATATATATATATATATATATATATGTGTGTGTGTGTGTATATGAAAAAAAATACTGAATTGTATGAATAATGTCCTTATTATGTTAGTGTTGGAATAAATGTTTAAATATTCAACTGCAAAGTAGTAATGTGTTTTTAATACCTTTTTTGCATTGAATCATACTAGGATTTTTGCTGAAATTGATTGGCTGGCCCCACCCAAAAAAAAATCCACCAGCCGCCACTGTAGATAAGATATTAAAAACATAGCACCAGAACTGTCCAAGTTTAGGACATGCCCAAAACACGTGTGGTAAGTCTCCTTGAGGATAGTCACAACGGTTACATCCTGCGTCATGGTCTGGGAACATTTTAGCTAGTCTGCTGTTACTAAAGTGCATCCAATGGACCACCTTGAACTGACGTCTGGCACAGGACGTAGATGTGTTCACCTTCCTCAGTACACCCACCCAACAATTCTCTGTCAAGTTCACATTCAACTTACTTTCCCATTTGGCTTTGATTGTAGAAAAGGTATCTATTGTCGTTATGATCTGGTTGTAACTTTAGAGATCAGCCCCTTCCGAGTTGGATGCGTGTCTAGTAGGCGTTCTCAACGTGTTTTGCATGGGAGGTCAGGGTATGACTGTCACTGGAATTGTTTCATTACAAAGTGGTGGATCTGAAAAGATTTGAACGGTCCAGGTCACATCTCTTACAAAGAGAGTTAAAACTAGATAAATGGTCATCATCAGTGTTCCCTCTAAGCTGCGCGCGTGCGCGGCCCGCGCAGGCCAGTCGACGTGGCCGCGCAATAGATTTTTCAGACCGCGCAAACGTTTTTTTTTCAGGTGTTAAAAATCTTTTTTGCGCCAGTGTTTCTGAGGAGTGAGCCATCTACACAATAGAAGATCTTTGATGTGACGTGTCGAGTCTTCTTGGCCAATCAGCGTCCCGTTTCTCGACATGCGCTCTCTGTACATCCGCTAGCGCTCTGTACCTCTGCTAGCGCTCTGCCTCCGTAGGCACCCCCCACCCCCGCTGTCCTCCTCCGGGCGCCAGGAGTGAAGCTCGCCTAGAGCGCCACATGAGCTAGGGCCGGCACTGTTTAGGCTACTCTTGGTGGGCCCTGCTCCAGCAGTTATAGATACCATGGTGAAAGGAAGAGCAGGTGCCCCAGAAAAAGGTCTGCCTAACGTTTGAACATAAGTGGCTAGATGAAATAGTCCAAACTGACACAGGTAGGATGAAACTTTCAGACATATTTAAATATGAAGAAAGCAAATTCTGCTCGGAGGCAAAAGCGAAAGGAGAGTTCGCTCGTGGGAAAACGTGTTTCTCTTTTGGTTAACCTGTTTTTCAGATGCTGTTCTTCAGAGACATGTGTCTTCCATAGGCCTGCAGACAAGATGAGCCACATAGCCAGATAAGCCTATCTCCCTCAATGACATTCAAATTACATGTTTTGTAGCCTAGTTTGTTGCAAACCACTCCAGTTATTAAATTGTTTATATAGGCTACCTTTAGGAAAAATGACACCATGTCAATTTAATAGGCCTATAATTATTGTTAAGCACTGCATTAGCATTTTTCTTTCAATGAAGTTCCACTTAAATGTTGTACCTGCTGAGAAATGACTAAACACCTTTGATACTTTTATTTTTTATATATATATCATTATTAGTCATAACCAGTGAACCAGTCATAACCTCCCCTTATTTAAGTTCAACAAAGATCCTTTAAGTTCAACTAAACTGACTTGGTAAAACACCATCATTAAAATGTTCCCAAAGTCCAGCCATTATAAAGGATATTGAATAAATATCAACCTTGTATACATATTGATGCATTTGCTGTCATCTCTTTGAATCCCCTATGGCTAACGCAGGCTTGTGGTCATTTTCGGCAGGTCGCGTGGTTGCGAATTGCTCACAGTGCTGAAATGTGCGCTCAGAAATAAAAGAAATTGCTCAGTGCCGGAAAAAATTAGAGGGAACATTGGTCATCATCATAAAGATCCCTGAAACACTTCAGTCCTTTTTTTGCCCACTGTGGGAAAGTTTTGTCCACTACAGACGGTGGGAATAGATGATTTTTACTAAACGGACCCAGAGAGGAAGCGGTTTGAAATTTAAAGTGACGACGAAATTGAATCCAAATTCTAAGTGTAGCGAGGACAATCGGGTTAGAAGAGTGGCTGGACAGTTTTATCGAAAGAGATGAGTATACCAATGCAGGAAGAGAGGAAGAGTAGCAGGAATGAGCCTCCAAAAGACACCAGTCAGTCTCCGGGGCATTGATCTAAAATGATATTTTTTTAATGTTAGTTGCCCAATAATAAAAAATTAAATTAGGACGAGCCAGGCCACCTATGTCCCTCAGGCGTTGGAGAAAGACCTTGCTCACTCTAGGAGACTTTCCCGTCCAGATAAAGTTTAGAATAATTTTGTCAATAGATTGAAAAAAAGATTTTGGCAAGAATATTGGTAAACATCTAAACAAGTACAGACGTTTGGGGAATACATTCATTTTTATAGACTGCACCCCATGTAGTGACAGGGGCAGGTTGCACCATCTAACAGGGTCATTTTTCATATTTTCAACCAAGGGGTTAAAGTTGGCTGTATGAAGAGAGGCAAGACTGCGGGTTATGTTCACACCAAGGTACCTGAAACCTGAACTGGCTAAATGAAAAGGTACTGAAGATTGTTGAATCTGACAAACCAAATTGTTTATTGGGTACAGTTCACTCTTTTTTAAATTTAATTTATATCCTGAAAAAGAACCAAATTCCATCAGAATCGAGTCGATTGAAGGAGAAGATGCCACTGGGTCATTCACATACAACAAAAGGTCGTTGGCGTACAGTGATGTACACCAACATACATATATATAATATATATCATTATATATATATATACATATATATATATATATAATTATTAATGTATAAATATACCGAGTACACTTTATATTTACAATATTGGCATACCTTGCATAACTGCATGAATCCTTATGACAATACAATTCTGTACATTTTTGGTCATTACATTTTACTCTGATGACTTTACTCTGATGACTCACTGAATGGAACCAGCAGGGTTGCATAGTCCGGACAGTAGCTGCTGGTAGCCAGCCTCAGGCAGACCAACTGGTCACCAGTCATGGTGGAATGGTGTTTGGACTTAATATTTTTCATGTGGGCTGACTCACATAAATAAACTCTGACAGACACTTGTCAAGCTGCTCTGTCAGGTTGCGCACACGCCTTCCGTTGCGTCTCCAGCTCTGACGCCAGGTTTTGGAAGTTCCCCAAATCATGGGCTGCAACTTTGAGGACAGATGTTGCATTTTTCCTTTTGAAAGCATTAACTGAGCTGATCATATCAACCATGGTTTTATCTTTCCCTTGCAGCTCTAAATTAAGCTCAACAGATCGGTTAAAAATGCCACGTCTAGCAGCCACTGATCGTCATTTAGTTGGTTGTATTCTGTATGTTTAACAACAAGGAGAAACTCCTTTATCTCCGGACAGACCTCTACTAAGCCGTCTCACATCAGTGTGTCCGCAGTCCTTCTCCAGATGCGCACGCAACAGCCGTCTTTGAAGAGCTCTCGCTCGAATAGGCGATCTTCGTTGCCACATCCATGATCTCTTTCATGTTTAGCATTGTAGCGCATAATGCTTGTTGGTGTATTATGCAGTGGTAATTAAGGAAGTCGGGGAAAACATAGTCCTCCCTGCATTTGACAATAAATCCATTCAAGCGGCCGACCATTGCGGGCGCAGAGTCCGTGGTGATTCACATTAATTTGCACACCAGGAGCTGGGTTTTGTCGATAACGTTTTTTATTTTTTGAATGGCATGCGATCTACCCGCACTACCTCTGCAATCGACCGGTCGATCGCCGTATTGGGCACCCCTGCCATACTCGTATGACCGGCCACAAGAGTACAGCAGTCGTTGCTTTGCTTTTTTGGTTGATAGATTCAATTCTAATTGTAGGTTTTCCCTTTTTTTGAGAAGTTCAGGTGATGGACTAGAAACATACTGCTTATCGAGGTTGTGAACGGATTCAGTTAAGTTTTGTAGTTGTTGCCTCCCCATTTTGTTTGAGTATGATGTAAAGGAAATGATTTCCCCTCATAGAACTGCTTTAAGTGTTTCCCACAGAAGGGAGAAGGAGACTGTATTGGACGTGTTAATTTCGATGAAGGAATCTATGGATTTTGTGATTTTATTGCAAAAATCTTTATCAGAGAGCAATAGGGGGTTTAGCCTCTATAGTAGACGGCCTTTCTGATTCAGGGTGAAGGAGATGTCTAATTGTAGAGGAGCATGGTCCGAAATAATAATAGATAAGTATTCCACAGGCTTAACGTAAGGAATGAAAGCTCTGTCCAAAAAGATGTAATCAATTCGTGAGGAGGAGTGAACATGTGAAAAGAAGGAAAAAAAACTTCGAGCTTGGGTTTGAAAGCCTCCAAGGATCTACACAACCATTATCATTCATAAACATTGAAAAGGATTTGGACATTTTGGTGGGAGAAACTCTTCTAGAGGATGAGCGGTCCAGGCTAGGGTCCATTACACAATTTAGATCCCCTTCAAGCACCAGTTGATGCGTATTTAGGCTTGGAAGGGAGGCCAAAAGTCTGTTAGCAAAGTCAACGTCATCCCAGTTGGGAGCGTATACATTTACCAACAGAACAGGTATATTGAATAGAGAGCCTGTCACTATCAAGTATCGGCCGCAGGAGTCCGATACAATTCACCCCAACAAATGTTGTATCAAAATCTGAGTGGATCTCATGGCTAAACCAAGCTTTATGCAGTCTGAGCTTTTTTAATGTGTTTCCTGGAGGAAAACTACATCAGCTTTTAGTTTTTTTTTTTTTTTGGGTGTGTAAGCACCCTTGCACGTTTTACCGGTCCATTTACACCAGGGGTGTCAAACTCATTTTAGTTAAGGGGCCGCATGCTGTCCATTTTGACCTCAAGTGGGCCGGACCAGTAAAATCACAGCATATTAACGCATACATAATGACAATATTTCTCCCTGTTTAAATCATTGGTGAAGGTTTTTGGATGATAAACTCTATTTTAAGGTCTTTCTTCAATAAACTAGAAACATAAAGACCAACAATTCAGACATCAGCCCACTGTTTACCTGCCTGGGCTCTCCTCTGCAGATTCCCTCGCAGTTGGGTAATATCTTCAGTAAAGTCAATACTGTGATCAATTGCCTCTGTGGCTTGATGGTTACCATGCACGTCTTATAATCAGAGGATCAGTGGTTTGAATCTCGACTGAGGTATTTTTTTTTTTTTTCAATAATCATTTTTTTTCAATAATTTTAACAATTATCCCGCGGGCCGGATTGGGCCCCCTGGCGGGCCGGATCCGGCCCGCGGGCCATATGTTTGACACCCCTGATTTACACCTTTTACATTCCATGAGCTAAATCTGACAGAGTTATCTCCAACCCTCAGAGTATCAGAGATTCACACAGCAAAATATGAGCTTTTCCGTGTATGTCACACAAAATCCTTCACCGTGATTTGCTGATTTCCTCAGGAAATCACGACGCCTATACACACCTGAGCCTTATGAACAAACGGCAGTTTTCAGTCAGAGAAGAGAGATCATGCCGTCGAAGCAGTTTACTACGGAGGAAGCTCTTTTGCTGATCTGGGGAAGCAGCGATGAGGACGATGGAGACGATTCTGAGCCTGAAGGGTTTGATTCATGCGACGAAGAGGAATATGGCAACAAACGGGATCCATTTCAAGATGGGTAAGTGATCGTAACTCTATCACCGTCACCTTTCTTTGTTACTGTCCATAAGATGGCACCGTGCGATCGTAACTTAGTACTGTTTACATAGAGCACGCGGTCATCTTTCTATTAGTGATCAGAGTAATGTTTTTATGTTAGCGTAGCAACGTTAGCACGTAGCTAGCGCATGCCTTGATAGTCCGCGTTGGATGTCGTTACGTGACTGAACGGTGTATAATCAACTTTTGTCAAGATCACAGTTAACTTTCTTTCAGTGAAGTTAGTACTACTAGTAGTGTTGGATTTCCGTTACGTGTTTTATAAGACTGTAACGCGTTAGTTTTTACGTTAGCTTAGCAACGCTGTTTAAAGAGCGCACCGCGGTGCACGCTATGCTGCTCAATTGTTACGTTCAGTGATCTTAGTACTGTTTACAATGAGCACGCGGTCATCTTTCTTTAGTGATTAGAGTAATTTTTTTAGAGATATATCTCATACATACACATATACATATATATATATATATACACATACATACATACATACATACATACACACACACACACATATATATATATTAGTGCTGTCATATTAGCACGTTATTAACGGCGTTAACGCAAACCAATTTTAACGGCGTCAATTTTATTAACGGCGTTAACGCATTTTAAGTTTTCAATTTTTTTCCTCGCAAGCACCACGCCGGATGTAGGTCAACCGGAAGCAAAACAATAGGCACGCCGTTTGGGCTTGGAAGCTAGGCTAACGTTACGGTTTGAAATGAATGAATGGTGAGCGCGATACGGCAAAATGAATGATAAGACGCTAATGAATGGAAAGTTTACTTTCAAAAAGTTGTCAGATGGTTCCCTTGACAAGACCAAAGTGGTATGTGCCATTTGTCATTGTGAACTGAGCTATCATCGTAGCCTATCCAGTCTGAAATACCACTTGATGGCCAAGCATACAGCTGATGCTAACTCTGCGCCCCCTCGTCATAGCCAGACAAGAATGGATGACTTCGGACAGAAACACATGGACAGCACAACGAAGAGCAAACTTATTGAAGCCATAGCTAAATGGGTGGCTACTGCGTGTAGGCCTGTTAACGTTGTGGAGGACGAGGGTCTAGCTCAGGGGTCGGCAACCCGCGGCTCCGGAGCCGCATGCGGCTCTTTAGCCCGTCTGTTGTGGCTCCCTGAGGTTTTGACCACACAAAAAAAGACGTTTTTATTTTATTCTTTTTTTTTTTGCCCAGTGGAAAAACTACATCCTGTCACGTAGCTGTCAAGCCTCTTCCCCTGCAGGTGGCTACTCGTGATTCAGAGCTCCGCCCTCGCTTATCAACGGATAAATAAATAAAAAAGAAAAGTCACGGAGGAAAGTAGAGCGTTTCATTCTGCGTGGACGTATTCATTTGCTTTCACTGCCAACGATGCTGCTGACTTGTATGCTTGATACGTAGCAAAATATATGCCTTTTAAAATGTAAAACTCCTGTGAAGAGGACAGATATCGAACCTGCTACCTTGCGATTACAGGGCGAACACTCTACCACACATATAGACAGAACTAAAGGTCCGGATAGCTGTGCTTTTTAATTGACCTCAATGTAGTTGACACATGACTATTTTGTGTCTCCTCTTAATAAGAGTTTGATAGTTATAAACAGGTAAAATAGCAACACAATGTCAAAAAGTGTCTTTATTCTTGTTCTATAATTTCATAAATACAACAAACTATAGTTTTTTGTATATATGTAAGCTGTGATATCAAATCACTTTTGCGGCTCCAGACACATTTTTTGTGTGGAAAAAAATGGCAAAATGGCTCTTTGGATAGGAAAGGTTGCTGACCCCTGGTCTAGCTGATATCATACGCATCGCATCCAACGACAGAACCTACGAATTGGCTTCGAGAGCCACCATTACAAGCCACGTTCAGAAGTTGCACGAAACTGAGAAGGCTAATTTTATTTTCTAAACCCTTGTTTACCTGAAATGTGCACTTTATAATTTTATTTTGTACCGCCCTGTTTGGCAGTTGTTTTTCAATAAAATAAAAAGTGTGCATAAAGCAAGCCAATCCACTTTTTCATGTTGATAAGAGCATTAAAATGAAGAAAAAAAAAATTGCGATTAACTATGACATAAATGCGATTCAATATTTTAATCGTTTGACAGCACTAATATATATATATATATATATATATATATATATATATATATATACATATACACACACATATACATATATATACATATACATATACATATACATACATACA
>JBAMJR010000189.1:5097500-5157500 GCA_038501785.1 Myoxocephalus aenaeus
TGTAAGTTTGCACATACATGGAATTTGACTCCGGTTTCACTCTGCTCTTCGTACTTATACACACACAATATACAATAAACAAGATAAACATAAATATGATTTAAAAAAGACATTAAAGACAGTAGTCAAAAAGTGCAGATAGTGCAGATGGAAGAGTCTTTACCGCGCCAGTTTACTCGCTCGACAATAAAAGCTGTGTTCACACCAAACGCAGCGCGAATATTCGCGGCGTGTCAAAGGGAGCGTGGCTTATCTCTGTTGCTTGTCTCCGTGAAAAGAGCTATCACTTCCGCTATCGACCATGGAATAAATAACCACTAGTTCTGCTTTGTACTGTCCCAAAAACGTTGGAACGTCAAACGCCCTTGTGTTTGGGTTCATAAACACCATCCGTAGCTGCACACAGTTACCGTTTCCGCCATCCACCATGGAAATAACCACTAGTTCTGCTTTATACTTAAATACTATGTAAATTCCACATACGTCGGAACATCAAACTCCATCGTGTCTGGGTTCATAATATTATCCGTAGTCCCACAACAGCGTCTGAATGACGGCTGCTACCAGCGCTACTTCAGCAGCAGTTTGATTCAGCTGAGCTTCTCAACGCTGATTGGCTGACGCCTCAAACGCACTATTCAAAAAAATATGCTTTTTCGCAACCTATCGCATCTGTGCATTGATTTTGGATGTAATCTGGTCACGCGTCAAATTCGCACCGCATTTGGTGTGAACACAGCATTAGGCGGTCAGGGAGACTGTTCCATAGGCGCGGCGCTGCCGAGCAAAAGGCCCGGTCGCCCATGGTGCGGCGCTTGGTGTTGGGGACCCGGAGGAGCGAGCGGCCTGTAGATCTGTGGTTGCGGGTGGAGGTAAGGGGAGTAATGAGTTCTTGTAGGTAGGGAGGTGCATGTCTATTTATACATTTATGGGTTAGTAGTAGGACTTTAGTCAATCCGGAATGAGACAGGGAGCCAGTGTAGTGAGTGCAGAATGGGTGTTATGTGCTCATATTTCCGGACTCTCTTCAGGATCCTGGCAGCGCTGTTTTGGATGTATTACAGTTTCTGGATGTTCTTGTCAGTGATCCCAGTGCAGAGTGAATTACTAAGTAGTCCAGTCTTGAGAAAATAAAAGGCGTGGACGAGCTTCTCTGCATCTGACAGGGTTAAAGTGGGGCGGAGTTTGGAGATGTTTTTGAGATGATAAAAAGAGGTTTTGCACAGGAATTTAATAAACTATGGAGCTCTGGACATCAACATTGTCCTTTCAAAATAAAATTCTGTCTAGTTTACTCTTCTAAATGAGATTTAGAATGATGCAGTACGACGTAGTAGATGCGGCACCAGAGGTAGTACCAGATGCAATACTGCATGCAGTATGCAGTACCAGATGCAGTACCAGTGAGTACCTGCTATGTGGTTGATTCCACAGTCGATGACCACGCTCCCTTCCTTCAGCCACTCTCCTCTCACCATCTCCGCTCGTCCCGCCCCCACCACCAGGATATCGGCCCGGCCCACCTGCAGTCAGACAGGAAACGCATCATCTCACACACAGGAAACTACGAAATCCAAAACATAGAGAACATCCGTAGAAATGATGACGGTTCTCGGCATCCAGGTGAGCGCAGTTACCTGTTCAGGGAGGTCCGGCGTCTTTGAGTGACAGGTGGTCACGGTGGCGTGGTTCCACAGCAGCAGGTCATGCATCGGGGCCCCGACTATCTTACTGCGACCAATCACCACCGCGTGTTTCCCCGCCACAGACACACCTGGACAGGAACAGGAAGTCACAGGTGTGAAGCTTTGCTCTGATTGGTCCACTGAGATGTGTTTGAGTCCTTAATGTGTGTTTCTTCTGCTATGAGATGATTATGTGACGCTGACATGAGACAACAAGGAGACATGAGGAGACATGAGGAGACAACGAGGAGACATTAGGAGACAACAAGGAGACATTAGGAGACAACAAGGAGACAACGAGGAGACATGAGACTACATGAGGAGACATGAGGAGACAACGAGGAAACACCGACCGGAACACGAGGCAATGGAGTCCTATATCACCGACTCTCTCGCTGCCGGAATCATCCGCCCGGTGGGAGCGGGGTTCTCCTTTGTGGCCAAGAAGGACAAGAGTCTCATCCATGCATCGACTACCGATGGTTAAACCAAATCACCAGCCGGAACAAGTACCCTCTACCCTGCTCGTCTCTGCCTTTGCTTTTGTGAACAATGTGATCAGGGATTTCCTCAATCGGTTTGTGTTTTTCTACCTCGACAACATTCTGATCTACTCCTCTATCCTTCAGGAACATCGTCACCATGTCCATCAGGTCCTTCAGCGCTTACGGGAGAACCGACTCTTCACTAAGGCCGAGAAGTGTGAGTTTCATGTCACCTCCGTGCAGTTCCTTGGGTTAATCATTATTTGATTAGGGTCAGATTCGCAAGAACCCCGCTGTAGTGCCCACGTTGCCTATTCAACCCTAAGGCACTACTTGGCTGCTCGCTTGGTGAATTATTCCTGACGCGTTTCATTAATGACAATGTCCAGTTGTAATGTCCATCATATTTATTCTTGCAAAATGTAAATAATAATCTCATCGGCAGAAGTATGTTCAAATCATAAAATAAACCATAAACATTTTCCTTACTCTGTCCCAATACTGTCACACAAAACGGTCAAAAAACTGTTTGCTTCCCAAAACGAGCAACACCTGACCATAGTGCCACTCCTAATTATATAGGGCCGACTCCGATGAAGTCGGCCTTACACCACCCAGTGGTGGGAGGTCCAACATACACCAAACAAGGTAAAATGGCTCGTACACCCGCGAAGGTTAAAGCGTCTACGAATGGCCGGTTCCCTCTAACCGGAAGAAGCGCCAGCAGTTCCTTGGGTTTGCAAACTTCTACCGCCGGTTCATTTGGAACTACAGCCAGACGGCGTCACCCCTAACCAGACTCACGTCCTCAAAGGTGGATTTTATATATAGCGGGGTTCTCTCCAATATTCGGGGCTCTCTTCCATAGGAGATAGACCATGAACAGACTTTATGGTTTTGGGGTTTCAGGCCATGTCAGAACTTGGACTTTGTAGTTTCCTGTTTTTCCATCCTGTGAATAAATCCTAGTTTGAGAAAGAAATCTGCTGTCCTGTGTCTGCATTTGGGTCCGTGAACACACCACACCCTAACCGAGATGAATGATATTGATATGAATGATGTTGATATGAATGATGTTGATATGAATGATATTGATATGAATGATGTTGATATGAATGATATTAATATGAATGATGTTGATATGAATGATGTTGATATGAATTATATTGATATGAATGATGTTGATTTATATCAATATCATACATATCATTCATATCAACATCATTCATATCGATATGAATGATATGTATGATATTGATATGAATGATATTGATGATATTGAGCTGTGGTTCATGTCTCAGTAGGTGACTCTGACCTGTCTGTCTGATAAGCTCCATGCAGCCGTTGGGGGTGCAGGGGATGAAGCAGTGTTTCAGATCCCCTCGAGACAACTTCCCAGCATTGACACAGCTCAGCCTGAACACAGACATACAGTATATATCAATATATATATGTACATATATACATATATATAGAGCAGCTGATTAGGATCACTCAGGAAACAACATGGTACATCAGGTGGTAAACTCGTGACTTCCTGTCGGACTCACCCGTCCACGTCTTTCTCCGGAGACACGGCGTCGGTGATGAGTTCGGTGTCGATGGAGTTCACAGAATCCAGAGGAAGCTGGACGATCAGACCGTGGACAGACGGGTTCTCATTGATGGACCGGATGTTCTGCAGGACCTGCAGGGCCCAGGGGACAGGTGGATGTTATCAGGTGGTGGTAACAGGTGGTGGTAACAGGTGGTGGTAACAGGTGGATGTTATCAGATGGTGGTAACAGGTGGTGGTAACAGGTGGTGGTAACAGGTGGATGTTATCAGGTGGTGGTAACAGGTGGAGGTAACAGGTGGATGTTATCAGGTGGTGGTAACAGGTGGGGGTAACAGGTGGAGGTAACAGGTGGATGTTATCAGGTGGGTGTTATCAGGTGGAGGTAACAGGTGGATGTTATCAGGTGGTGGTAACAGGTGGAGGTAACAGTTGGAGGTAACAGGTGGATGTTATCAGGTGGGTGTTATCAGGTGGAGGTAACAGGTGGATGTTATCAGGTGGTGGTAACAGGTGGATGTTATCAGGTGGTGGTAACAGGTGGAGGTAACAGGTGGATGTTATCAGGTGGTGGTAACAGGTGGAGGTAACAGGTGGATGTTATCAGGTGGATGTTATCAGGTGGAGGTGTGTCACTGACCTCTTCCTGTGTTGTGGTTTTAGGAAGTCTCAGGTGTTTTGCATCGATTCCAATCTGCAAGAAAATATATTATTAAAGTTATAATTTTTATAGTGATTATTATGGTTGTGTTTGTCATCATCATCATCATCATCATCGTGTGTGTGTGTGTGTGTGTGTGTGTGTGTGTGTGTGTGTGTGTGTGTGTGTGTGTGTGTGTGTGTGTGTGTGTGTGTGTGTGTGTGTCCTCACCTCAGCTGCAGCTCTCATCTTGCTGCTGATATAAAGGTTAGAGTCGTCTCTGTCTCCCACCTGAAACACAATCAACACCTTTATGTCATAGCAACACCAGCACCTTTACTAAAGTAATATAATAATTCAAATTTATATAGTGCTTTACTAGATACTCAAAGACGCTTTACACTGGGGACAAGAGACAGAGACAAACAGAACAACAACATGGAAAGACAAAGGAGCAAACAAACAGAACATGTTTGGTAAAAACAACAAAAACTGGAGAAGCTGTGTGGAATGAGTCATGTAGTGGAGGATAGGGTGCAGGGGTTAGCAGGTGAAGGTTAGGGTGCAGGGGTTAGCAGGTGAAGGTTAGGGTGCAGGGGTTAGCAGGTGAAGGTTAGGGTGCAGGGGTTAGCAGGTGAAGGTTAGGGAGCAGGGGTTAGCAGGTGAAGGTTAGGGAGCAGGGGTTAGCAGGTGAAGGTTAGGGAGCAGGGGTTAGCAGGTGGCACAGGTGGAGGTCTTCATGCTGGAGACTATGGAGGAGAGGTCCATATCAGTGACTAAACTGAAGGATGAGCGTGAGTGGCTTGGAAGTAGGGGGTGGGGGGTCATGTTGAGGGCTGGGGGGTGGTAGTGGAGGGTGCAGCCAGCTGGTTGTGTATTGTGATGATTTTGTCGTTGAAGGAGAGAAATTAGTTGCTGGTGGTGAAGGAGGTGGAGATGGTGTCCATGGGCTTGAGGAGTTTGTTGATGGTGGAGAAAAGTGTTTTGGGGTTGTTGGAGCCAGATTGGAGGATGGAGGAGTAGCGAGAGGTACTCTGTGTACCGCTTCAGGAACTTGTACTCTACATTAGTATTTCCATGTTTAAACTCTCATCTCAGCGGGGGGAATATTGTACAGTTTCTTCAGTAGAAGTAGTTTTGTCTGTGCACTTTATCTTAATTTTATATTCTATTGTAGATTTAATTGTATATTTCATGCTCCCATTTCTTGCACTCTGTTTAGTGTTTATTGTTATGCACCTCCCGCCAGGACAATTTCCTTGTATGTGAAAAAATAGGAGGCAATAAATGGTTCTGATACTGATTCTGAGAAGTAGAAGAAGTAGTAATACTAGTAGTTTGATATTAACTCTGGAGGACCAGTGGTGGACTGGGACCAGCAGGTCAATCATTAATGCGTCCCTGAGAGAAGGAGCAGCTGCAGTAAACAAAACCGGTTGAGACCAGTTTCAGGGTCCAAGTCCTCAGGGAGCAGGACCTCCAGAGGTCACGATATAATACCACGAGACCAGGTCTGAACCCTGAGAACATGTCTCACCTGTAGGACCACGAGACCAGGTCTGAACCCTGAGAACCGACTCTTCATCTCCTCCACCTGCTGCCTCAGACGCTCCCTCACCAACCTGAGAACACGGACCAGGATCAGAGCCAACAGGGACCAGGATCAATTCTAACACAAAGATCAGGATCAGTTCTCACCTGGAGGTTTTGTTGCCGGAGACAACAGTTGCCATGGAGCGCATGATTTGTTGGCAACCTGAAGCCCGGAGACGGAGCGAGAGGACGGCCAATGAGAACATGACTGACAGACAGACAGACAGAGAGACATACAGAGAGACAGACAGACAGACAGATAGACATCAGTAAATAAATAAAGACAGTGTATTGTCCCACAGTGTAACATCCCAGAGTGTATTGTCCCACAGTGTAACGTCCAACAGTGTAACGTCCCACAGTGTATTGTGCCACAGTGTATTTTCCACAGTGTAACGTCCCACAGTGTATTGTCACACAGTGTATTGTCCCACAGTGTAACGTCCCACAGTGTATTGTGCCACAGTGTATTGTCCCACAGTGTAACGTCCCACAGTGTATTGTGCCACAGTGTATTGTCCCACAGTGTAACGTCCCACAGTGTATTGTGCCACAGTGTATTGTCCCACAGTGTATTGTCCCACAGTGTAACGTCCAACAGTGTAACGTCCCACAATGTATTGTCACACAGTGTATTCTCCCACAGTGTAACGTCCCACAGTGTATTGTCACACAGTGTATTGTCCCACAGTGTAATTGAGTTAATTAATTATTATTATTATTTAGTCAAATTGCGTTACTTTGCCAAAAGAAAAAAGACTGCAAGTCCCAGAAGGCACCGCCAGTATGCCGGTGCAGGGCTGATTACTTCACTTGAAACACCTGCGGAGGGAAGGTCAGAAAACATTTCAGCTGAGACAGAGAGAGGAGTCAACTGATGGTACAGCAAAGAAGCCACTGGTACTATTAGCTATTATTTATTTAATTTGTTGGATGAAAATTGTGAAAGTTTATTTACATTCTTGTTGTATAACTTTTTGTTTTTGTGTTCAAAGGTTTTCAACCTAATGGACCAACCAGCCAACAAATAAGGAAAAATAAAGATTGAGCTGGATTGGAAAAGAGTTGTCCCGTGCGTCATTTGGATCATATGTACCAGGTCATTTCAAGTTGGGCAAGAGTTGACGGTTCAAGCCAACCACGCTGCCCATCTTCAATGGCTGCAAAAGAGAATATCACAGATGGAGGAAAGACTGGGAGAGCCTACAAAGGCAAGGGGAGCCAACTGGATCAGTTGAAGTCAAGAAAATTCAGCTCCTGAATAGTGTGGAGGACAAGATTTCAAAGGACCTCAGACTGTCAACCTACCACACTGCTGAGAATATATTCAGAGTCATGGAGAACAGGTATGGCAACAAATCAACCATCGCCATAGAAATCCTGGAGGAGCTGGAGAAGATACCATATATGAGGGGGAACCAGCCAAGGAAAGTCATTGACCTCATACAGGCTGTGGAGAGGGCCCTAGCAGATCTCACAGAGCTGGGAAACTCCGGAACCATAAAGAACCCACTGGTAATTAAATCTATTGAGAGCAAGTTACCTGACTTTATAAAGAGGGACTGGCTAAAGTTGATGGTCGATCCTGCAAATGATGTCACTTCAGACAACTACTTTGACATGCTCTTAAAATTCCTAAAAAACAGGAAGAAATCCTTGAGAGGCTTGAACAGCTAAGGATTGTGGAGAAGATGGAGAAATCAGACAATCCAGAAAAGAAATATGTGCGGAAATATGCTTCAACAAGAACCACGAAGACAGGAGACCTGGAGGATGTGTGTGGTGATAGTAGACACACTAACAAGATTTTCTTCTGTCGGAAGTTCAAAGGGCTGAAGCTACCTGAAAAGAAAGATGCTTTAAAAAAGCTGGGAGTGTGCAGAAAATGTCTCGGATGCCACGATGACGATGGATATTGCAGAGATACCTTCCTATGTAGAAATAAAGACTGTAACAAGGGAGGAGGCACCCCATACCACCATTACTTTCTGTGCCCAAAAGGAGAACTAAGAAGGGGTGGAGAAGAAACGAGTGGAAAAGGCAGCAGGGGTAGAAGCAAGCTAACAGAGGAACAAGAGGAGCTCTTGACTGAACTTTCCCCAGAACTAGCAGAACGGTGCTTTATTCAATTTGTTGGATGAAAATTGTGAAAGTTTATTTACATTCTTGTTGTATAACTTTTAGTTTTTGTGTTCAAAGGTTTTCAACCTAATGGACAACCAGCCAACAAATAAGGAAAAATAAAGATTGAGCTGGCTTGGAAAAGAGTTGTCCCGTGCGTCATTTGGATCATATGTACCAGGTCATTTCAAGTTGGGCAAGAGTTGACGGAAAAATACGTAAGAATTTGACAGTATCGTCTCACAGTGTATCGTCCCACAGTGTAACGTCCCAGCTGATTATTAACTAACTGATGTACAAGTTTAAAGTAACGTAACTTAATGTAATAAAAACATGCTCTGACCTCCCGATGCAGTCCCAGGTTGTGCTTCCCCCCTGGGCCCTAAGGCCCTACATGTACTATTTGGTCTAAACATCCATTAAATCGTTATCATTATATAGATAGCTGAGATTGTTCTGTATTTGTTGATATACAACACATGAGTATGTATCATATGCTAGTGACTTTAAAAAGGGGAATTTAAAAAGTATGTAAAATCGAGAAATTGACCCCCAGACCCTAGAGTGTTAATGATTAAAAACTCTCCATGTATCTCAGTGAAACTTTAAGGCTGCAGCTGACACTCACAAACAGCAGCCTGGACATTTCCCATAATGCATATGTGCAGCTGCAGACACACGTGAAGACGTGTTTAAGGATTTTATGTTCAATATTTCATGAGACAGAGCGGGACTCACCTGAGAGCCGAGCAGAGCACGTCTGACATGCTGATGTTTGTTCACTCAGTCTTGTGGGCGTCTCTGGACGGCTGCTGAACTACGGAGGCTCTCAGGGGTCAAAACACGGACCGGGGGTCTGGGTCCAATTATCAGAACCGCCCAATCAATGTATATATGTGTATATATATATATATATATATATATATATATATATATATATATATATACATACATATATATATACACATACATATATATATATATATATATATATATATATATATATATATATATGTATATATGTGTATATATTAGGGCTGGGCGATTAATCAGTTAATTTTTTTCAACTTTGCCCAGCCCTAATATATATGTATATATGTATATATTTATATACATATGTATATATATGTACACACTGTGTGTGTGTGTGTCTGCAGTTGCTCTGTGTGTGTGTGTGTGTGTGTGTGTGTGTGTGTGTGTGTGTCTGTTTGTGTGTGTTTGTGCATGTGTATTTGTGTGTGTGTGTGTGTGTGTCTGTGTCCGTTTGTGTGTGTGTGGGTCTGTCCGGTGATAGCTTAGCATCATCCTCCTGTCCCCCACCACCTCCACCAGGTGATAGCTTAGCATCATCCTCCTGTCTCCCACCACCTCCACCAGGTGATAGTTTAGCATCATCTTCCTGTCTCCCACCACCTCCACCAGGTGATAGCATCATCCTCCTGTCTCCCACCACCTCCACCAGGTGATATCTTAGCCATCATCCTTCTAACTCCCACCACCTCCACCAGGTGATAGCTTAGCATCATCCTCCTGTCTCCCAGTTAACAATAGGCTCGTTCGAGATGAGCCAGTTCTGCGCAGAATCGATCGGCGGCGATCTGCGCGCAATGCATGCCGGTTAGATTTGTGTCCGACTTGCTCCCGACTTGCTCTGACGTCATGCACACGTGGTCAACGATACTCTCACGAGATCAAGCCGGCCGGCGATTTTAGAGCCAGGCACCGCAGTAGCTCTCCATCGACTGCGTGGCCCAGTGCATGATGGGAAACGCCTGGCTGTCGCCACATCAGATTGGGTCTTAGATCTGACAGCAAACACCACGTGTTGTAGAAAATTCTTGTTTTATGTGTAGTTATAATACTTAATGCTGGATTGTTGACTATTAGTCTCATGTTTAATCTAAAAACTAGGGCTGGGCAAAATTGAAAAGATTTAACTGATTAATCGCATAATTTTTCTGAGATTAATCGCATTATGCGCCAAATTCAATAATGAAGTAAAAACTAGTGTATTGCGCGCTTTTATTTTAAAGTAATGTTATCATAACAATATAGCAGGCACTCAGGAGCAACAGCAAGTTAACAACAGTATATAAATCAAAAATATATGCTTGGGAAGAAAAAAAAGATGTATTTTATTTTTTTAATGCTTCTATATGACTGGTCATTCAATTAAATATTGTATTTATTTTCAGATGTTATAGACTATTTTATTCTAATGTAAAACAGCTTAATATCATGCTGAAGAAGAAACATTTGTCTTTTATCAGGGAACAACATAAACAGTCTGTTCAGTACTAAGGGTCCCTGTGAGGGACAAGCCACTCCTTCTTTTGTCATGTTCAGTTTGTTGCTTACCTTAAAGATGTATGTTAAAGACCAGCAATTGATTAACTTTATACAAAAGCAATCAGTGCTTTTGATCTTGTTCAGTTCAGTTTTTCTTACTCAGTGAGAAAAGTCCAGTCTGTGTTGGCTTGAACAAGCGCACTGAAGTCTGGTTGAATGAGGTGGAGATGTGAAAGACAGCTGTCTTTGGCTTTGCCCATGCGCGATTAATGCTCTGTGAGGCGGAGCGGCTCGCGGCAGCACCCGCGAGCCGCTCTCGGAAAAAAAACCTGCGCGCTCAATCCCAAAAGTTACGAGTTGAGTTTTGGACCTAGTGGGCGGGGCATACGCTGCTGAATGAGGCAGGGGTTTCTATTGGTGGGCTCGACTGGGCTCTTGGCACACACACACACTAACAGGAGGTTACGTGAGGAGGACACAGAGGTAAGTTGACATTATATTGCTCTGTTCGCCAACATTATTTTAAATGCAGCAGCACTTCTCTTTGTTTTCATGTTGTTAATGTCATGGAGTCTCTTTTTTTAAAGAACGACATGGAGGCTGCTGTGTTGACATGAAGCCCCACGTTCTGCCTGCATGTAACGTTAGCCCCCAGTGAGCTAACGTTACATGCACCTGATGCATGACTACGTTAGCTAAGGTTAGCTACGCACGTATGATACAATTTAAAATAAACCCTATGAGTTTGGTTTTCTCCGACCGGGGTAGGTACGGTTGATGAGGTTACAACCATGTTACTGTCTTGTATTAAACTGGATGAAGATAAGCTGAAGTTGAATGCGCCATTACATCCTTAAACAGGGTACCCGCGAGGTCTTAAAAACTTGAAAAAGTCTTAAATTTAGTATTCATAATTTAAGGCCTTAAAAAGGTATTAAATTTTGTCAACAGGTCTTAAATTTCGTTCATCAAGTCTTAATTTTTACCCCCTTCCTTATTTGATACGGCGCCACAACATTTGTTTATTGTTCGTTGTTACAACGAATCTTAGTACACCCAAACGTCGCATCCAAAATATCAGGCAACCTGTATATGGCTCTGAACTGGCTGAGACGCTGTAGAGTTTAACAGCTGATCGCGCGCTGATCGCGCGCTGATCGCGCGCCTCCCCAAGCGCGAGCGCGCTGTCTCACAAGCAGGGTCAGATGCACTTGCCAGTAGTGTTACAGAGTCCACAGTCCTCCAGCTAAAGATTTTTCTTCTCTGTAAATTAAAGGGTTCTTCTTCTACACGTTATGGAAGGGGACCAACTTGAATAGGTGCATACAGCGCCAACCTAAAGTACCAGAGTGTGTGGTGCAGGGTATTGCCTGTCTGTGAGTAGGACAGAACCAGTCCCGCCTGTCCCGTATTCTAATCACAGCCTTTTTTATTTGTATCCGTGAAAAGAGAAAAATATAACAGTTAATTAATTAATTAATTAATTAACAGTTGATTGATTTCGTATTTTTTTCATTCATACGCATATCAGGAAAAGTGCAATGTTGGTCTTAAATTTAATTTAAAGTGGTCTTGAAAAGGTCTTAAAAAGTCTTAAATTTGAGATGAAAAATCCTGGGGGTACCCTGTTAAAACTCGCTAGCTAAAGACAGCAGCAGCATTTAACGTCAAAATTTTTTAAGTAACTACATAGACAACTTATGTTAGCTTAGTTAGTGATATCATGTAGTGAAGGAATTCTAGTTACAAACCAGAAATTTGCTCTCAAAACATGTTTGCGTAATAAAGACACACATCTAATTTAGGGTGGCCAGATTTGAGTTTGTGAAAAAGAGGACACTTCGTTCCGGGGGGGGGGGGGGGGGGAGAGGAGAGAGGAGGAGGACGACACTTCGTCGCGCGCGGGGGGGGGGGGGGGGGGGGGGGGGTGTAGCAGTAGTGTGTAGCATGACGTGAACTTACATTTACGTTGAGATCGGTCGACCAATGACAGTTCTCTCTACAGTCAGAGCTTGCGCAAGAAGGTGGAGCGTGAGGGAGATACCATTTCCAAAACTTGTAAGGGGTAATAACTATTTTCCCGGATGTAGCAAAATCCCGGACGTTTTTGGAATCCCTGCCGGACGCTTTTTTTAGGTCTCGAAAAGAGGACATGTCCGGGAAAAAGAGGACGTCTGGTCACCCTATCTAACTTCATAACCCATCTCCTGTGTTGACTGATGTCGTGCGCATGGTTAACTTAACCCAGCAGAGGCTGTACTTTCTGCGCCAGCCCAGGAAGTTCAACCTGCCTCAGGAGCTGCTGATCCTGTTCTACTCGCTATCATCCAGTCTGTCCTCTGCTCTTCCATTACTGTGTGGTTTGGATCGGCCACCAAAGAAGACAGAGTCAGGCTACCCAGGTAGCCAGCGGACTCGGCCGTATTGCGGCTGAGTGTCGGCTGATTCAGCTGTGTTCCGGCTCGATGCTGCCGAATGTGTTACGGACATGGGCCGATTCTGGCTG
The DNA here is from genome assembly GCA_038501785.1 of Myoxocephalus aenaeus. Classification (NCBI taxonomy): domain Eukaryota; kingdom Metazoa; phylum Chordata; class Actinopteri; order Perciformes; family Cottidae; genus Myoxocephalus; species Myoxocephalus aenaeus. Next base: position 5,110,375 of record JBAMJR010000189.1, read on the forward strand.
AGACATGGCAACCGGGTTTATCGGCAACCGGCACTGAAATGGCTCTGGCCCGTTGATGGCTGCCGATTCTGGGCCGTATCTGGCTTCATAGAAACAGGCCTATTCTGGCTGAGACATGGCAACCGGGTTTATCGGCAACCAGCACTGAAACAGGTTTTTTTAAATAATAGTTGAAGAGGCAACAGGCAACCATTAGGGCTTCCCTCGTGGGTCCTTCTGCATAAAAAGGACCGGACCTCGTGCAGTCGCTCTTTCTTTTCTTTCTCCACCGACAACCGCTCTTGGTAAGTACCCGCATTATTAAATTGTTCAAATATGGTGGGAAATGTTTATTTAACGCATTTATATACATTACTCGTTTTTGAGAGAAGCTCAATTCCTTCACATAGCCCGTGTATATTCAATGCTAACCGCGCTTAAGCTAGCTAACCTTGTCAGGGGAGTTCAGCACGTTAGCTAGAAAACGTGTCCCGAGGACCCGAATAATGCTGTTAGCTGACTAGTCTGTAATGAAAGAACACTTTTGTATTTATCAAGCCATGATGTTTGAGCACAGACATGTGTAACAACGCCTCACACTGCATCGTATAACTTTTAACCGAGCCAGCTGGTTTACAGAGGCGAGCAGGGTTGGAGTAACTTAATGGACACGTGGCGAAATTGTATTGCAATGTTTTATCTCCTGAAATCAAAATGTATAGTTACGATCTAGCAGACGTGGACGGTGGCAGATATTATTACATTATATACAGACATGATATTCAATACATAAGGAGTGAGAACGGTTTGCAATACTATTGATAGATTTACCATTTATGTTTTAGAAATTGTGAGATCTCACAACAGTTTTTTTTTTTTTGTCTCTGTTTCCACGAAGCTGCAACCTCCGGATTTTTTATTTTTGGACGTGAAGCCATGATGCGGAGTGACTGTAGTCTTTTTGTGTTCAGTTAGAGTTCTATTTTAAATTTAATTTGACCCTGTGTGCATTCAGTTAATAAAAAAATATTTACTGTAACATTTTGGTCGACGTGTCTTATTTTATCGTATTGTTATATAATTGTAAGCTATTGTATGGTGTATTTAAACAGTTCTCTATGAAGCAGTGTTCTGATGTGTTTCTGGGGCTTTTATTACTGAAGGGGAAAACGTAAGGAGAGAGGAGGTTTGGTTGGAGTGAGGAGCGAGTCAAGAATAAAGTGGTTGCCTTCTAATCTAACGGAGCAGTGTGTTGTTATTTTATTATTATTGTACAAGTATAGGCGCAAGAGAAACCCTCGGTTACATTGGTGGCAGCGGTGGGATACATAATAATTCATTCAACCGGACCCGACCTGGCAACCGGACCCAAGCAGAGTCAGCAGCCGGACCCGGGCCGACGTGTTTCTTCTGGTGTGCCGGCTTCGGGCCGATGCTGGCCCCGGTTAGTTCCGATTACGGCCCAGTGACGGCAGTGTTGTCCGCCGGAATCGGGCCAGTGTATTCGGCCTGATTCTGGGGCGCCATACATGCAGAGTCGGAGCCGAATCGGCAACCGGGCGCGGTTTCTTCCGGCGTGTCGAACCCGTGCCGGGTCTGGGCCAGGTCATTTTGGCTACCTGGGTACAACGAATACCGTAAAATGCGGGTTATAAGCCGCTACTTTTTTCTTTTTTTCCAATCAACTTTGACCTGTGCGGCTTAAATATCGGTGCGGCTTATTTAAGGATTTTTCCGATTCTAAATTTAGCAGCAGTTGCAGAGACATACGGTACAAAATTCACATGAAATATCCCTAAATCCCCTTCACGAGTGATCTCACTGTAAAAGAGGGATCCCCTCAGCAGCAGCCAAACTCCTTGCTGTCCTCCCCGCCCCACGGTGGCTCTCCGCCGGCACCCGACGACGCCACCACGCTCACCCGAGGAGGTGATGGGAAAACAGGTCTGACGGTGAGGGAACCCCTGCCTCTCCCACCACCTCCACAGCGCGCAAGCTAACGAGCGAGAAGCTAACAAGCTAGCGCGCGACGAGCTAACGAACACTGTTTGAGTAAACAACACTGAAAATTCAGCACAAAAATAAAAAGTATTGTCAGCATTAGCTGCAGCAGCTAGTGTGGCATTTGTTATAAATGTATGTTGTTGGTACATTGATGTTCACGTATGTTTAATGGATGTTTAGACCAAATAGTACATGTAGGGCCTTAGGGCCCAGGGGGGAAGCACAACCTGGGACTGCATCGGGAGGTCAGAGCATGGCGGCCTGAGGAATAAAGGAGTTACAGTTAACAGCAGTTTGTTCTCATGTCTCATGTGTATTTAAAAACATGACAGTAGCTCCCCGACAACCACTGAGAGTAGCGGGACCAGCCCCGGCTCGATGCCCGACTCAGACAGCGGGGACGCAGGCAGTAGCAACAGCGGCTTATAAACTGCCGCGGCTTGTTTAAGATTAAATAAGACTTTTTCTTTAAATTTAGTAGATGCGGCTTATAAAAGGGTGCGCCTTATAACCCGCATTTTACGGTAGTCAAGTCTGCAGAGAGAACTATTGGTTCCAGCCTGCCCTCCATCCTGGACTTGTACACCTCCAGAGTCAGGAAGCGGGCTGTAAAGATCACCACAGACCCCTCACACCCTGGACACAAGCTGTTCCAACTCCTTCCCTCTTGTAGGCGCTACAGAGCACTGTACGCCAAAACCACCAGACACAGGAACAGCTTCTTTCCACTGGCCGTCACTCTGATGAACAATTAATCATACTCCTCCATCTGCACTTTTTTGACTACTGTCTTTAATGTCTTTTTTATATTTATCTTGTTTACTGTATATTGTGTATAAGTACGAAGAGCTAAGTAAAACCGGAGTCAAATTCCATGTATGTGTAAACTTACATGGCCATTAAAGCTGATTCTGATTCTGATAACCATAACATAACAACATATCCATAACGTAACCATAACAATAACATTCTCAGTGGTCTGTAGTTTGAGTTGTAAGCTGTGACTTGGTCCGCAGTTCAGACAGTTGTTGAGGGTCCAGAGCCTCAGGTTGGGAACCACAGCAGCCGATAGTCAGCTAATCACTGAAGTTATTGATCAGCTTGCTGTCTGTGCGCTCAGAACAGCTGATGATGGATCAATCAGTTTTAAAGTTTTATTCATATTAATATTAACATTTGTTTCTCCCTATGAAGAAGAACCGCTCTGTAAATATAAACATCTCCTAACGACAACTCGGCCGTTAAAATACACTCAAAATAAACACAAAATACACTTAAAATACACACAAAATATAAACAAATAATGAACAAATTACTTTCATATGTTACTTTTATGGATTATTTCACATTATGCACTATAATTGTCTGGTTTGTTATTAATTATCTGTTAAATAATTAGCTATTTGTTTATTTAAAGAAACATTTGAAGACGTCAGTTTGGACCGTTTAGTTTTCTGACTTCTTTCAAACAACAATCGAGAGAATAATCTGCAGATGGATCGATAAAGAAAGATTGTCCTTAAAACCAATAATCAATAACTTGAGATCAATAAAAACCTTCAGTCTCTCTGCAGCTTCCTGTTGTCATGGCAGCCAAAACCAAATGGTGGGTGGTGAAAGGCCGGGTGACAGGAACACCCGCCGACGACCCCGACGCCAAACTGGAGGCCAATCTGGAGAACGCCGAACCCGAGCTCTGCATCCGACTGCTACAGGTAGGACTGCTGACACCTGGTGGACTCTGCAGGGAACTACACCTCTTTGTGAGTTGTGTCCTGCTGTAAGGACACGCACCACCTGCTGGTTTCACACACTTTAAACTTAACTGGAGTAGAGCTTTGATTCTCTGCCTGAACCCAATGGACCCTGAACCCAACGGGCCGTGAACCCAACGGACCCAACCCGCCAGCCTCAGGCGGGGCCAGACTGTATATGATGTGTGGGCCCATGTCTAGTGGCCGGTGGAGGTTGAACTAGGTGGACACGGTGGCATTGGGTCAGGAAGCAGAGTTTGAAATAACCGGCTCCCTCTTACTGGTCTGGGGAGATCCCAGTTGAGAAGTTTAGTTTAACTCCCACAAAACGCCAGCGTTGTTTTCCTGTTTTGTAATTAAATGGACCCTCTGTTTAATATTTAACGTGTTTCTCTCCGCTTGCTGTACAGACGTTCAAGGCTTCATTTGACAACCTCAAAAGAAGCTTCTAATTTAAGATACTTACATTCTTTGGCTTATCATCGTTCAAACTATGCAGGTTCAAGTAGCATCCAGCCTGATTTTCTGGGCTCTAAACTACAGCTCCTGTCTATGACCCCTTTAGGTTCCCATGGTGGTGAACTACTCTGGCCTGCGGCGGCGGTTGGAGACCAGCGATCAGGCCTGGATTGTGCAGTTTCTGGAGCTGCAGGGTCTGGACCTGCTGATGGAGGCTCTGGGGCGTCTGTCTGGTCGCGGCTGCGCTCGCATCGCCGACGCTCTGCTGCAGCTGACCTGCGTCTACTGCGTCCGAGCCGTGATGAACTCATCCGAAGGACTGCACTTTATCCTTGACAACCAGAGCTACGTCAGGACCCTGACCCAGGGTGGGTTCATCAGGTCAACGCCTTTGTTTTACACCATCTTTCCATTGGTCCTCCTTTCCTTCCATTGGTTATCCTTTCCTTCCATTGGTCCTTCTTTCCTTCCATCGGTCCTTCTTTCTCTACATGGTCCTCCTTTCCTAAATCCCTTCCCCCCTTGTCTTTTCTTTGGTTCTTCAGTTGACTGAACTAAATGTTTTTATGTTGTGGGTTCTTATTGGTTGTTAAGGAGGCACAAGCTGTGTCCCTCTCATGTTCACCTGTCCGTCCTCAGCTCTGGACACGTCTAACGTCATGGTGAAGATGCAGGTGTTTGAGCTGCTGGCGGCCCTTGCTCGGTTTGACCTTCGGGGACACCACCTGGCCCTGGATGCCCTCGACCACTACAAGGTAACCACAGGTCCGCTCTTCTAGGAGGCCAAATTGACTCTTTATTCTGTCCATGCAGATAGTTTATTGTTGACGAGTAATAGGGAAAGAGCAGGATTGTGTGTAAAGCACGACAGGCGACTCGACTCCTCTTTCTGGTTTATGTGTGTGCCTTCCATCAGACTTTAGCTTTAAACTCAAACTTCATAGTTACAAACTTGGCATTTTCAAGGTTGGTATTCAAGGAGGAAATGCTGACTTGACTTTATTTAATGACTAGTCTTGTTAATTTATATTTCTGGGGTATTTGGTTCATTTTTTGTTTGTCTCTATTGCAGAAAATATAATTATAAAACATTTTTAAACAAGGCTCTGAAGTGACGATTGTACATTTTGATCCATATAAAACCGGACTGAGCTGAAACCAGGACACGGCATGTGAAAAGGTTCATTATCAGCTCTGAAATGTTCTTTTTGTTCTCATTCATCAGATAGCTAGTAATCGACGGGTACGACTCGGATAAGACTCAAACAAACACCTCAGATAATGTCCTGAAGTCTGTGTGTTCCTGGCATCGGCGACGCCCAGGCTTGTTCTCACTCGCTCTGAACCCACAACTGATGCATGATGGGATACCATCATCATCATGTGGGCAAGAACTTACCTGTCCTGTCCCCACCTGTCTCTGGAAGAACAACAAATGTCTCTTCTAAAACATAGAAAACTCTCCATGCATGAGATATTCGGCCTCTAATAATAACTGCAGTTCACCCCAAAAACCTTTGATGAATATTATTATATAGATCAGTGATTCTCAACTGGTGGGTCACGACCCACTGGTGCATGAAAGCTGTTGAGTCTGTTTTTAAAAATGGCTGAAGATTCTGAATTGTTATGTATGTTGTAATACCTCGTGTCCTGAAGATGCACTTTTTAATTAAAAGGCAGCTAATTGAATGTAAAAGGGAATAGTTCCCTCTCTAGCATCGCCACCAGCTGGTCGTTTTGGTTTATCAGTTGGCATACATATTCTGTACTATCTCAGGTTCAAACTGTACCATCTTTTCAAATAAATTTGAGAAGTTGAGAATGTTCCTCGATTTGGGACGTGACTTGTCATTAAGGGGTGATGGTGGATCCCGGAGCCAGACCAGTTGAGAACCACTGATATAGATAAACTTTGTGAGTCCCACATTATGTTTAATTGAGAAGCTATATTTAAGGTTAAATATTATTTTCCATGTTCACTATCTTAGTGTGTTAATGTAATATAAAAACAGAATAGACTTGAAAGCTTTTATTAGGTCTGGACCCAAATATTTGACATATAACACACCAAACCTTTTGGAAAAATGTGTTTTATTCAAAAAGAAAGTGTAGAATAGCAGCAGACCATAAACACGACTTGAGATCATCCTCACTCACACAGGCTTCTAGAGTTGTTGGTGTTTGGGTGACTCTGAAGCAGCTGCTGATACCTTGTGTTTCTGCTCAGAGTCTGAAGAAGCAGCAGTACCGCTTCAGCGTGATCATGAAGGAGCTCCATGGCAGCGACAACGTCCCGTACGCGGTGTCGCTGCTGAGCGTCGTCAACGTGCTGCTGCTGGGACAACAAGACCTGAGGAGGAGGGACCGGCTGAGGCGGGAGTTCATCGGTACAGATCCCTCAATGTGTTAATGATGGTGCCGCCTGGGATACTGAGCATTACATCATGATGAGTGGGACCAGAATACTGGGCAGAATAATGGGTCAGCTGGTTCCACTAGTTAGTAAAAGATGGCTGATAGGGCTTTCCATGTGGTTGCCATGGCAAAGTAAGGGGTTCTAGGCTGGTAACAAGTGTCTAAATGAGAACAAGAAGAAATTAGGTCATGCTCACTATAAACCCTAACCCCTAACCCTATACACATGTTGTTACAGGACTGCAGCTGCTGGATGTTCTGCCCAAACTCAGGTAAAGATGTAGTTAATGATCAATAATCAACGTCTCCGTCAGTGTGTGACCTCAGTCTGTGTGTGACATTCATCAGTGTGTGACCTCTGTGTGACCTTCATCAGTGTGTGACCTCCATCAGTGTGTGACCTCCATCAGTGTGTGACCTCAGTCAGTGTGTGACCTCCATCTGTCTCTCGTCCTCCAGGGAGATGGAGGACCAGGACCTGAACATCCAGTGTGATGTGTTTGAGGACTCTCTGACGGAGGATGAGGACGAGATGGAAAGATTGTACGGAGGCATCGACATGAGCAGCCACCAGCAGGTCTTCACCTCGCTCTTCACCAAGGTAACTACACCCACAAGTAACACCACCCCCAACATCCTCACCTGGCATCCTCAACACCTCCACAACATTCATGAACCCACCGCTAACTCTTTTACAGGTTAAAACACGATGGCACTCAACAATGTCACGGTGTTGGGTTGTTTCCTGTTTTATTTTTAAGTCTGTGTCTCTTGTGTCCTCTGTGTCCCCACACTTCCTGTGATTGTTGTTTCCTGCTGTGTCCGATCATCTGCACCTTCCCCTTGTATTTAAACCCCGTTTGTCTCCTGCCCCAGTGTTGGTTCGTTCTGTGTTCCTTGTGTATTTCTGTAAGTAAGCCTGTCTACGTCTCTGTTTCGATCCAGTGTTTTTTTCTGTTTTACCTCATTGTTTTTGATCCAGTGTTTTTTTAAGCCTGGTCTTACCTTTTTTGTTAAATAAATTTACTTTAGAACCGTTGCTTGGCACTATTCTGATACCACAACGTAACAGAGCGAACCAACCAGTCATGGATCCCGCCTTTCTTTGAGTGATCCCCGTAGCCGCCGGAAGGGACGCCACGACCACTATTTGGACCTAGGGGAACAGGGCTCGGGGAATCGGGCTCAGGAGAACCGGGAAGCAGCCGACCCCGGTCCCTGCTGCCACCAGCCAGCTGAGAGATAAATGGTCCCGTACTTGTATAGCGCCTTTCTAGTCTTCCGACCACTCAAAGCGCTTTAACATTACATGACATAATTCGCCCACTGATGAGAGAAGCTACCATATCAGATTATCAACCATTCATACACCGTAGGCGCAGCTACGGGAGCAATTTAGGGTTAAGTGTCTTGCTCAAGGACACATCGTCATGGGCTAGCGGAGCCGGGGTTCAAACTGCCAATCCTCTGATTGAAGGACAACTCTACTCACCACTGAGCCACAGTCGCCCAGGGATATGCACTAGAAGAACCGAGAGAAGAATGGAGTTGACGTAGCCACTGTAGTTTCAGTGGTGCTAAAACGTGCAATATCAGTTTAGCACAGAACGTGCTATCTCGACATTACACCGACCACACCAACGCACCTATTGTTTGATGCCAGACCGGGTTTTGTAAAGACTGCACGTCTTTCTCTCTACCTGTTGTCCCCCATCCCTCTCTTTTCAGGTGTGCAGCAGTCCGTCCTCTGTCCACCTGCTGTCCATCCTTCAGGCTTTGCTGTTGGTGGACACAGACAGATCTGAGGTCTGGCTTGCTCTGGAGCATCTGGTGGACCGAGCCACACTGATGTCCCAGGACTGTAAGTCTGACGCCTGCTATGGGTCGAAAATGGGTCTCAAATTGAACCAGGTTCCAGTTATGTTTGTTGGGTCAGTGTTTTTCAACCTTTTTTGAGCCGCGGCACATTTTCTACAATAAAAAAATCCCGCGGCACACCAACAACCTAAAAAGTTACAAAATGTCACATTGTAGCATAACACAGCATATATGGTAGGTCATTATTATTAATGTCACATTGTAGCATAATACAGCATACATGGTAGGTCATTATTGCGCTACCTACTGGCATGGAAGAGTATTCAGTGTTTCAAGTAAACCAGATTGCTCCATCAGACAAAAAAAAAAGTGTTATCACTTTGTTAGAAAAATGGAAATAAAGTTATGCAAAAAAGAACTAATATTTAGTTACTACTAAATATCTTATTGTGGAAAACAATAAGCTATTGCAAAACAAAACGGAATGAGTGCAGATGTGTGAGCATCAGGTTCAGTATTAGTGGCTGCAGTGAGCTGCTTTCCTCTACACATCTTTTTAAAACGGGGTTGTAGATTTGATACGGCTCTCAGTTCATGCTCCATGATAGAGACACAACAGCAGAAAGCCAACCTCACAGAGATCTCATAAAGATCGGCTTTTGGCGAAATGCCAAGAATCGGCGCATGCGCATGCGTAACCTGTTAACGGCGGACGGTGAACATTTAAAATCAGCATTTCCTCTTGCGCCACACCTGTAATAAATACCTGTAATAAAGATATTACACCTGTAATAATTACCGCCCAGTTTGATAAATACTGACTTAAAGGAAACACGGTGTTCATTTATTTTAATGACGACCACAAAGTGAGCAGGCTTTATCACTGCAGGGTGTTTTTCAGGCTTTTGGAAGAATATTTCCAGAGCCTCTCTAAGTCAGAAACGTCATTGATGAGCTCCAGGCTGTTTGTCTTGACCTGCAAACACATGAACTGTTAGGCTTTAACAGTGAGAGCTCATATCTTAAAATACTGATAGCTTCAGCAGCAAATCCCATTGTGAAAAGCAGGCGACATATTTTTCGTCTCTCTCTCTCTCTCTCTCTCTCTCTCTCTCTCTCTCTCCGCTGTGTCTCACCTGTGCAGCGCATCAGGCGGAACTCCGCGTGCGCGACACAGAGCAGAGTTGTATAGACGCGACCCAGAAATGACATGCTGTGTAGACACGATCAATAACATACGGCCGTTTAGTTTGTTTAATAGCAGAACAAGGTGCAGATCTGTTCTATATTACTCTGCCAGCCACTATATTGTAGCTCAGACACTCAACAATGGAAAATCATTTGCGGCAACTAAATAATACTTTTTTGGACCAATTAAGTGAAATTGGACATTTTCCCACGGCACACCTGATGATCTCTCACGGCACACTGGTGTGCCGCGGCACAGTGGTTGACAATCACTGTGTTGGGTCATGTTTTGCTGTCGCGGATCTACTGGTCAGATCAGGGCTCTTTTGTTTTTCAAAGTTAGTTATCAATCAGATCGGCTTTCCAAGGGTCCATAACGAATCGGGTCCAATATTTTGGACGTTTGATGTTTTGTGTTTTGTAGCTGACATGTCTGCCGACTGTCTGCTGGAGAGGCTCCTCCCCCAGAAGTCCTTCTCAGGCAATCACAGGATCCGGACCATTGACAGGGCGGTTCAGACTCGACGACCAGACAGTCCTTCTGCTACTTCATGGGCTCCTTCCTCCCCCTTACCTGGTATGGGAGCTCCACCCCCTCCTCCCCCGTTACCTGGCATGGGAGCTCCACCCCCTCCTCCCCCATTACCTGGCATGGGAGCTCCACCCCCTCCTCCCCCGTTACCTGGCATGGGAGCTCCACCCTCTCCTCCCACATTACCTGGCATGGGAGCTCCACCCCCTCCTCCCCCTTTACCTGGTATGGGAGCTCCTCCCCCTCCTCCAGGTGACATCATCGCAGCTCAGGCCGTTCAGGGTCTGGGGAAGTCGTTTTACAGCCCCACCCCCTGTCCCACTCTCCGTATGAAGAAACTTAACTGGCAGAAACTCCCGTCCGGAGCTTTGGCAGGTGAGTGTTGTGAGGTTCAAAGTGTTTTCGTCTCCTGAGTGGACGGACCCCTGAAGATGTGTTGGTGTTACTCTCTGCAGCGCATCAGTCCTTGTGGACGTCGGTGTCTTTAGATTCGGTGGAACCAGATTACTGCAGCATCGAGCAGCTCTTCAGTCTTCCTCCGACTGAGACCAAGACCAGAACCACAGCCAAGGCTGAGCCCAAAGAGGTACGACCGGAGAGCAAGGAGACAGAGACCTGTTCTCAGGTGCTCATCCAGGACAGACGGCAACATCAATGGCCAGTCAATCTTTTTGTCCACAGGTTTCCTTCATCGATGCCAAGAAAAGTCTCAACCTCAACATCTTCCTGAAGCAGTTCAAATGGTGAAAGTCGTTCAGCCAATAGAAACAGATCACAGCAGTGACATCATGCTCTTTACGTGCGACCTGTCCGGTTCTTACCTGACTCGTCCTCCTGTCTCACCTGTTTCCTGTCTGTCTCTCCTGCAGTTCCCATGAGGACTTTGTGTCTTTGATCCGGAGGGGAGACAGGTCCAGGTTTGACGTAGAGATCCTGAAACAGCTGGTCAAACTGCTACCTGAGAAGCATGAGGTCAGAGGTCACACTGACACTAAGATGCCTGTCTTTCACCTGTCCTTCATCTTTCTTTCACCTCTCCTTTCTGCGTGATTCACTTGTATGTTATCTGCCCGTCTGTGCTTCACCTGTCTCAGTTGAGGAGAGCAGGTGGGAGCAGAAGAGGGCGGAGTAAAAAAACTGCGGTCAAGTCAGACCGTTTTCCGCTGCCTTCAAAGTAGTCAGTAACAGGAAGTCACAGATAAATTGACTTCCTGTTAGTTCCAAACTTTAGGCTTCTTGTAGTTTACAGATCACGTTTGGATTTATTCATATGTGTTTATAAATATATATTTATGTAGAAATGTGGGCCTGGCTGCATCCTTTGTTCTTTTTATGTATGCCTGTGAAATACATTACTACTGATTTTGATATGTGTTGTATAAATACAATTTGTATTATCAACCACACAAGATATGATTTTAGATTAAACATGAGACTAATAGTCAACAATCGAGCGTTAAGTATTACAACTACACCTAATCAAGGATTTTCTACAACACGTGTTTGCTGTCAAATCTAAGAGCCAATCAGCTCTCTGATGTGGCGACAGCCAGGCGTTTCCCATCATGCACTGCGCCACGCAGTCGGTGGAGAGCTACTGCGGCGCCTGGCTCTGAAATCGGGGGCTGCCTTGCTCTCATGAGATTATTGTTGACCACGTGTGCATGACGTCAGATCAAGTCGGGATCAAGTCAGACTAAAATCCAACCGGCATGCATTGCGCGCCGATCGCCGCCGATCGATTCTGCGCAGAACTGGCTCATCTCGAACGAACCTATTATTGTCAATCACCACGTACGTTGCGCCCGCAATGGTTGGCAGCTTGAATGGATTTATTGTCAAGTACAGGGAAGACGATGTTTTCCCCGACTTCCTTAATTACTACTGCATAATACACCGACAAGCATTATGCGCTACAATGCTAAACGTGAAAGAGATCATGGATGTGGCAACGAAGATCGCCTGTTCTGTTCAAGCGAGAGCTCTTCAAAGACGGCTGTTCCGTGCGCATCTGGAGAAGGCCGACTGTATAATAATATTGTAAAAATATTAAGTCCAAACACCGTTCCACCATGACTGATGACTATTTGGTCTGCCTGAGGCTGGCTACCAGCAGCTACTGTCCGGACTATGCAACCCTGCTGGTTCCATTCAGTGCAAGTCATCAGAGTAAAATGTAATGACCAAAAATTTACAGAATTGTATTGTGTCATAAGGGTTCATGCAGTTATGCAAGGTATGAGAATATTGTAAATATAAAGTATACTCGGTATATATATATATATATATATATATATATATATATATATATATATATATATATATATATATATATATATATATATATATATATAAAAATAGGTATTTACCATTATTAATGTAGGTAGATCTTTTTGACTTGGTCATTTTAAAAGTAGCTCTCGAGCCAAAAAAGTGTGGGCACCCCTGATCTACCTGTAGTTTACCTGTAGTTTACCTGTCCTTTGATTTCCTCTGCTGTCCTACCTGTTACCTGTAGTTTACCTGTCCTTTTCTTGTCCCGCCTTTCAGTTAACGGTCCTACCTATTTATTTTTCTTGCCTGTTCTTTTTCTCTCTTTCCTGGAGTTTAGCAGCATCACTTCTCACCTGTCTTTCACCTGTCTTTCACTTGTCTTTCACTTGTCTTTCACCTGTCCTTCACCTGTCCTTTACCTGTCCTTCACCTGTCCTTCACTTATCTTTCACCTGTCGTTCACCTGTCGTTCACCTTTCTTTCATCTGTCGTTCACCTTTCTTTCATCTGTCTTACACCTGTCTTTCACTTGTCCTTCCCCTGTCCTTCACCTGTCCTTCACAGATTGGGAACCTGAAGTCTCACCAGGCCGACAAGGACAAGATGGCGTCGGTGGACCAGTTTTACCTGCAGCTGTTGGATGTCCCCAGGTAGGAGAATGTCGCCACCTGCTGCTCACATGAAACACTGTCCCAGATATAAGACACATCTGGAATGAGTATGCTAAGCTAAGCTAAGCTAACGTTCTTCAGTCAAATAGTAAAATGTTATTTCTAAGGTTTTATTTAACAGACATGAAAATCCCTCACCTTTCGGCGAAATTCGCCGTTTTGAAACCAAAATAGGTGACCTATGTGAATCGTGTAGATTCGATGAGAAAATGTTATTTTTTGGGGGGGGGTATTTATATTCAGTGAACTGCGAACAGGTGCGCGTGCCAGAAGGGAGCGCGAGTGAACACATTGAACACAGCAGGAGAGAACGCAACGTTAGCCAGCTAGCTAAAGCTCCGGTGGAAAATTATTAGCTAACGCTACCGTTTTTGAGGAGGTAGATTTTGAGGTGAGGGGACTGACAAGGCAGAAGGTAAAGTGGTCCACCGTTCTATTAATAAGCAGACCTGCCAACCTGTACGCAATTTGCGTAGCGGATACGCATTTTGATGTCAAAGTACGCTGGTAAAAATTAATCTAAAATTAATTTTAGACTAATTGACCAGCACACATTATATGCAATGCAATATAATGCATGACGAGTATTTAATGACTTATCAATATATAGGTTATATATCAAGGTTGGCAGGTCTGAATAAGGCTAAACTAGAAGTTAACACTAATACAAACATTATTTTTCCAGAATGAGTGTGTTAGGGGAGAAGGATGCAGCCATTGTTAAACAGCTGGATTGAAATGCAGCTGGAACTGGTCGTGGCTAAAACTGGAAGGCAAGGTCTCAATAAAAGGGCAAGAGGTGTCCTTTCATCTAGGAGATGTATTCTCCAAAATCAACAGGCAGGGATTCGCCAGATGCATTCTCTGCATCAAAGATATAAATTATGCTAACAAAGGCAGCCATGCTCTCCCTTACCACATTGTGCCTCATATACTGTAAATGTTAGACCAGTGACAGGCTGGCATGAAATGGCTTGCATAATACTTAGTAAGGAGGCCATAATCATTTTTGACTCATGGCTGAAGTTAAGTTTCTCCAGCTCTCCCCAGGTTGGCAAAAAAATGCATCTCAAAATGCATCAGATTGATGCTTTAAAATATGGAATATTTAAATTTTTCTTACGGGGGAGCATGCCCCCGGACCCTCCTAGAGGGGTAATATCCTTCTCACCTTTTTCACCCCTGACCCGTTTTCATGCCTGATTTAAGGTTTGTTGTGATTTTCTTAATGTAATTTAAAACAGAGTGTGTGTGTGTGTGTGTGTGTGTGTGTGTGTGTGTGTGTGTGTGCGCGCGCGCGCGTGCGTGCGTGCGTGCGTGCGTGCGCATGCTCAGCTACTCTCTGAGGGTTGACTGCATGATGCTGTGTGAGGAGAGCAGCTGTCTGTTGGAGACTCTGAAGCCTAAAGCTGAGCTGCTGGAACGAGCCTGCCGGAGTCTGTATACACACTAAACACACACTAAATATACACTAAATACACAAATATATTGATTTTATAAACATTATCCTCTTTGGTCGTGGTCCTTCAGAGTCCATGATCAGAGACGTATTTACCACGTAGTGTTATTGTAAGAGCCACAAGTGTGTTTTTGGTTAATTCAAATTTCAAGAGTGTTTATAATTTAATATTCAGAATTATGCTCACAGTGTAGGAACTATATGTAAAATATACTGAAAGATGTTGATGGTAATGACTGACGCTCGAGCCAGGTGATGATGTCATGACGGCAGCAGGTGCAAGGAAGAGCTGCATTAGGCATTAGAGCAGATAGTTCTTTTACCGTATGATCGTTTAGACCGTTTATTAGTTTTTTTGTTAGCGTTTTTTGCTGCTCAAAATAAAAAACGAAGAAAAGGAAATGAACGGTCTCCTGTCATGCGCGTGGGAAGGGGAACTCACTGTCTGCAGTTCTTTAGCGGCTTAATAAAACAACGCAGACGGAATGCCGCTACAGTTATATTATTGTTGTGTTGCAGTGTTATATTATTGTTGTGTAGTGTTGCAGTGTTATATTATTGTTGTGTAGTGTTGCCGTGTTATATTATTGTTGTGTAGTGTTGCAGTGTTATATTATTGTTGTGTAGTGTTGCCGTGTTATATTATTGTTGTGTTGCCGTGTTATATTATTGTTGTGTTGCCGTGTTATGTTATATATTATTGTTGTGTTGTGTTGCCGTGTTATATTATTGTTGTGTTGCCGTGTTATGTTATATATTATTGTTGTGTTGTGTTGCCGTGTTATATTATTGTTGTGTTGTAGTGTTATATTATTTTTGTTTAGTGTTGCAGTGTTATATTATTGTTGTGTTGCAGTGTTATATTATTGTTGTGTAGTGTTGCAGTGTTGTATTATTGTTGTGTTGTGTTGCAGTGTTGTATTATTGTTGTGTTGCAATGTTATATTATTGTTGTGTTGTGTTGCAGTGTTATATTATTGTTGTGTTGCAATGTTATATTATTGTTGTGTTGCAGGTGTGATGGAGAGCACTCGCCTGCCCAGCTTCTGTAAACTCATCCTGAGTGTTGGAAACTTTCTCAACTATGTGAGAACATTCATTCACACGATATAAAGACCACTGGGCAGAGATCCATCAGACACTTGTGTAGTGTCCTGTGATGTCATCGGTCATGATGTGATGTCATTGTGTGATGTCATTGTGTGATGTCATTGTGCGATATCATCGGTCATTGTGTGATGTCATCATACCAGGGCACTCACACGGGGAACGCTGAAGGTTTTAAGATCAACACTCTGCTCAAACTGACAGAAACTAGAGCCAGCAAGTCCAGAATCACCCTGCTGCACCACATCCTGCAGGTAAAACACTGGAAACACCCCACTGGTCCCACTGGTGATTTTTTTTTTTTACTTTCAATGAAGCAGTTTCAACGTCTCTCCGATGGAATGATGTGATTACAGCTGACTCTGTATAGTTTTAGTGTCAGATCAACGGAGCAGAGCTTTCATCAGTTATCTTCCATCCATTATCTTCCATCTGTTATCATCCATCCGTTATCTTCCATCCATTATCTTCCACGTCACAAACATAGATACTGGTATACCAGATCACTGGTATATCACTGGTATATCTGGTGAATCACTGGAGAAGGATGAAGGTCATGGGCAAACTCCCATGACCCCTTCAACAGACCTGCTAGGGTACCAATGCCAACCTTCTTACCCCCACCTTCTGACCTTCCGACCTTCTGACTCAACTCCTGGCAGCCACTTCTACAAAGGAGGCTTTGAACATGGCCCACTCGGGTTCCATGTCCCCATGAAAAATTCTATGGGAGGAGTTTTAGACCTCTGGCACCTCCGACCTCAGCTCGTTGTCCCAGTTCACCCTCACTACTGTACAGGGGCTCATGACCCTTCTCCCACTGGAGTTTGGTTCCAGAACCAGGAGTAGGCACGCCAAGATCCGCGCCCGGCTCCCTATGCACCGAACCCCAACAGCCATCCCTTTGGTGGCCCACAGAGCGGCGGCTCCATGGAGATGTTTTCAGAGCTGCTCCCGGCCACTAGACCCTCATTGGTGAGCCCCCTCCCCCCCCCCCGGTCTAACTCCAGTAGGGGATACGGTTTCTCTTATAGCTGATTCCTGAAGGGTCAGGGGAGTTTCGTGTTTTGACTTTACACTCAAACTAACGTCCATTGGCAACCGACTACCATAAATCTGTTTCAGTGACTCCAGGAACCTTTTTAATGGCCCTTTAACTTATTATTATAGTCTGTTCAAGTCTGAAAGTGCATCATGTGGCTGCAGCTCTTCTTACAGCTGCTGCTGTTTGTGTGATGAACAGGAGGCAGAGCAGAACCACCCGGACCTGCTGAAGCTGCCGGATGATTTGGAGATCTGTGAAAAGGCTGCTGGGTAAACGCATCAAATAGTCTGAAATGTGGCACATGGTGTCGGCTTGATGTGGGATGTTGAGCGTGTTGGTTTTGCAGGTTGAATCTGGATTCGCTTCAGTCTGAGAGCAGCAATTTGATGAAACAGCTGAAAAGCTGTGAAAGTAAAGTGTCCTGTTCCTCTGAGGACCTGAAGGATCAGTACCTGTCTGCCATACAGGTACCGCAGAGCAGACTGCATTCATTCCTCTTTCTTAGGTATGTCATATTTCATGTTGTCATGGATATCTCTCCCTGTATTCACCTGCTCTCTGCTGTCTTCTTCTTCGGTGGTATATTTCCAGGAGAGCCTGCAGGCTGGTGAGGAGCTGCAGCAGCTGTTCTCCTCGCTGGAGGACCGGAGGACGGACCTGTCCGTCTACCTGTGTGAGGACAGCAGCAGCTTCTCCATCGACCAACTCATCAATACCATCAAGACCTTCAGGGGCCTGTTCCTCAGAGCCATCAAGGTCAGCAACAGCCAATCACAGACCGGCACGCTCAGCAGCCAATCACAGACCGGCAGACTCAGCAGCCAATCACAGGCCGGCACGCTCAGCGTGGTAGATTTGTGTCTGACTTGATTTATTAACCAGGTTTATTATAAAATCCTATTTTTCCTGTGTAGTTGTAAAACTTAACGCTAGATTGTTGGCTGTTAGTCTCCTGTTTAATCTAAAGACATCTTGTATGACTGATAATAATAATAATAAAGCTAATTTATAAGTCTCTGTTTCTGTGACTTCCTGTTTATTCATTGACCTCGTCTCCAATTCATCTCAAACGAAGCTGATCGTAGGTCAGCAGCCAATCAGAGCGCAGTGTGACACCTCCAGCTGCACGGCGGTGAAAAGTAAACAACGCTGTCGTTCATATTTAATGGCATCACTTCCTGTCCGCCAGGAGAACGAGAGCCGCCAGCAGCAGGAGAAGAGGAGGAGGAAGCAGCAGGAGGAGGACAGGAAACACAAAGGAGGCTCCAGCAAGACTAGTGAGTCACATGACATCTATTGCTTCTGTCCATCCGGGGAGAGGGATCCTCCTCTGTTGCTCTCCCTCAGGTTTCTTCCCTTTTTTCCCTGTGAAAGGGTTTTTACTATCTTTTTAGGGGAGTTTTTCCTGATCCGATGTGAGGTCCCGGGACAGGGATGTTATGTGTACAGATTGTAAAGCCCTCCGAGGCAAACTTGTATTTGTGATGTCGGGCTATATAAAATAAACTGAATTGAATTGAACATTCAGTCTGACCTCTGACCCCTCAGCTACTCGGTCATGTGACTAAGGCCTTGTGTCAGGGGGTCCAGATCAAATTAACATGTTTTGTCCTAATTTATGTGTCAAATCCTTTGAGGCCATCAGCCAATCAAATCGCTGCCTGCTCATTAAAAACATGTTCAAAGTCTGTCCTCCAGTCAGGAAGGACGTGTCCCACCAGGACGAAGGCTGCATCATCGACCACCTGCTGGCTGAGATCAGGAGCGGCTACAACCTGAAGAAGACCAGACCACGAGCTGAGAGGGGCAGCAGAATCCACGGTGAGGACTGTGGGAGACTGTAATGGACTCTAGTGGTCTTTGGGGGACTGTAATGGACTGTAATGGACTCTGGTGGTCTTTTGGAGACTGTAATGGACTCTGGTGGTCTATAAGGTTTATGTGTTGTCGTCGTCAGATCATCCTGCGGTCAGACAGAGTCAGGCTCGTTCATTGACTGTGAACGAGCCTGATACATCTGTTTCCAGCCAATCGGTGGCAGTCCAGACCCCCTCAGATCCACAGGCTGAAACAAGACCAGAACCAGGGTCTGCTGAGACTAACAGGGATCCCCCAGAGACCCAAAACTCAGGTGTGTAGACTGTAGATGTCTGCTCGTTAACACAGGTGTGTACACATCTGCTCGTTAACAGGTGTGTAGACATCTGCTCGTTAACAGGTGTGTAGACGTCGATTGTAACTAACCAATCAGAGCGTGCGTTTGACCTGCAGGATCCAATCACAGAGCTAAGAAAGGATGCGTGTCACACTGAGGTCATGATGGAGATCCTGCTGATTTCTTCTTCTGTGGTTCCTCTCCGGCTGGTCACATGTTTCTGTCTGACAGCTGATTGGCTGAAGACTGTTTACCTGGGCAGGTGTTCAGGAAACTTTCTAATAAGTTGATGATTGATTTGAGCAAAAAATTAAAAGCTGTTCTTAATATTATTGTTCTTAATAATATTGTTGTCATTATTATTGATGTTATTGTTGCTGGTGGTTTCAGTTCAGTCTGTGTTTAATCTGAAAAACATAAACGTTTCTTTAATGATTTCCACTGTAAAACTAATCAGTTATTAATCGTTTGTTTTTGTTCTGGCTGTAAATGATAGATGATCATTTATTGATCTATTGTTGATCAAACAGTTAATTTTTAATTATTAGAGAACAAAGTGCATATCATCAGTTTCCTTAACCTTTAATACTATGTTTTACTTCAGGAATACTGCATTCATGAAGTAAAAGTACCCACTGTTCAGCATTCTGTGTATTATTAATAAATACTTGACCGTTGTACTTCCACTGCAACGTGTTTGACTCAACTGACAGTGAGATTATTTATACAAAAATGATTTGTAAATTTGAATAATAAAAATGTTATGATAATGTTCATTGTTTTATTTTTATCTGAGAGTCTGATCATGTGCCTTAAATAAATCATATTAATATAATAATGTGAAAATACTCATAATCCTCTGAATATTGATCCACCAGACCGCCTTCACAATAAGAGCATGACAAGTTCAATGAGAACATTAATATATATTGATGTCCAGTGTTCTGTTCACTGACCTGGACATAACAAATAAATATATGGATATAAAAAATACATTTATTTATAAATAGATAAGCTGATATTCAGACTACATTGTGTTTTGTTATCTGTTCAGGGATTCAGGTCTGATTCAGACCCCTTGCAGCTTAGATTTTTACCGGGAGCTTTTATTGTGAAGGTCCCGGTGCCGCGGTGCGTGTTGACGCAGCGGGGGTCCTGTGCGTCAGGAGGAGACAGAGATGCCGTAACAGCAGCAGCATCCGCGACCACTCAGTCTGATCCGTTTCCTGTCGGTCCGGGGACCCGGTTCCGGATCCGCTCCGACCGGGACGCCTCTCATGCTCTGGCCGCGGAGCAGCGCTGCAGTCCGAGCTTGAATCAGAGGAGAGAAGCGGCCGCATCTGGAGGTAAGAGATGGAGGATGGAGGATGGAGGGGAGGGAGGGAGGGGGGGCAGGGCGTGGAGGAGGGCGACGGTCTGTCGGTGCGACGGTCTGTCTTTGTCCACCCGGTCCTCTGCAGACTGGAGCGGCTCTTCCTGGTCGGCCTGCAGAGGCAGAGAGAGAGAGAGGCAGAGAGAGAGAGAGGCAGAGAGAGAGAGAGAGGCAGAGAGAGAGAGAGAGACAGAGAGAGAGAGAGAGAGAGAGACACACACACACACACAGAGAGACAGAGAGAGAGAGAGACACGCAGAGAGAGAGAGAGATAGAGACAGAGAGAGAGAGAGAGCTCTCCAAGGACGCGTCCTGAAACATATTTATTGATGTGTACAACTCTCTTTATACAGACAGGAGAAATAAATATATATTATTGATTTGGGATATATGTAAAACAGCCCGGCCTAGGGGAGTCTGAGTGCAACGTAACAAGGAGTCTCCCCACCCCCCAAATTAGGACCAATGCTGCATTTTATAGTTCTCAATTGCTATTTATTTTGGGACTACGTGTCATACATCAGCTTCAGGGTGAGCCTGGCCCAAAACAACAAACAAAACAATCTGTGCAAGTAACCTAACTTCCCTAGATCACACAAAGAAACAAAAGAAAGTACAGGTATCTTACCTATCTCCCTAACCAAAAACAGGAGAAAACATGGTTAAACAAAAAGGCTTCTCACCCCTACTACTACCGACACCCTTGCTAACCCCACCACCCCAGAATCTGTGACGTGCAACATGGCCATGTTGGAAGCTGGAGAGACAGGAGAGAGCCGGCTTCCACAGGTTCCCCCTTAAATACCGCCGTCCAATCACCTGCAAGTACAAAGCACGGCCAAACATATACAGTACCCCCCTCAGGCAGGGAGGTGAACAGCATTCAGTGAATTGTTTCCCAGTGGTTCTCAAACTGTGGGACGCGGAGGTATGACAGGTGGGGTGCGGGGGGGAATGCAGAGTCTTAAAAATATCTATATGTTTTAATTTTTTATAATCCTTTATTAATCCCACAGTGGGGGAATTATTCTCTGCATGTTACCATCCTTAGTGATTATGGGGCAGTGTTCTGCTGTGAAGCACTGGGGCTTCAGTGTCTTGCTCAAGGACACTTCAACATGCAACTATGGAGAACAGGGATGAACCGCTACCTTGTGGTTTCAGGACGAACACTCCCCATGAACATGATAACTTTACATAGTACAAAGGTACAAAGTACACAGACATAAAATGTCATTAATAAATACATGGAGAAATGCCTGTACTTTCATGTAAATGTTTACATTACGCCGTTAACAGGTTACACTGCGCATACATGACTCGCTGATTCTTGGCGTTTTGCTAAAAGCCTCCGTGAGATCTCCTTGAGGTCTTTTCTGCTGTTGCGTCTCTCAAAACAGAATATAGATCTAAGCTCAACATTGAGCATTAACCGAGAGCGGCTGTATCAAATCTACAACCCCGTTTTAAAAATATTTGTAGAGGCCACTAATACTGATGCTCACGAATCTGTACTCATTTAGTTTGGCACAGGTTGCACTTTATTGTTATTATCTTGAAAAGATATTTAGTGCAAAACAGGTTATTTGCAGCCACAATAGGTAATTTCTTTGCTAAATATTAGTTATTTTTTGCACAGATTGAACTTTATTTCCATTGTTCTAACAAAGTGATTGCATATATTATTAGTTTTTGTCTGATGGAGCAATCTGGTTTACTTGAAAGGGATTTCAATTTTCTTTATTCTATTATTTGAAAAAGCACGGATAGAGGAGTCACAAAAAGTTATTTCAATAAAAATTCAACATGAACCATTTTGTTTCAACTTTGTTGGGGCGGTGGGGCGTGACAGAAAAAGTTTAAGAACCACTGCCCTACATTCATAACAATATATACATATATATTGATTTATATATAAAACAGTGTATATATATATACATATATTAAATGATATACGATAACATTTATTTACATATTGTATATATCTTTTGTAAATATCTGCCTGTTAAATGGAGATGAACTTACCTGTCTGCCTCCATTTTCCAGGATGCTCTGGGGCTTCCCAGCAGCCCCGTGAAGATGAGTGTGACGTCGTCATGGTTCCTGGTGAGCAGCTCGGGGACTCGACACCGCCTCCCCAAGGAGATGATCTTTGTGGGCCGAGAGGACTGTGAGCTCATGCTGCAGGTGAGTCTCACCTGGTCACCTTGTTACCTGGTCACATGACCCCCTGGTTACCTGGTCACATGACCCCCTGGTTACCTGGTTACCTGGTCACCTGGTCACATGACCATTACCTGGTCTTATGACCCCCTGGTTACCTGGTCACCTGATCCATGACTGATCAGAGTAACTTATAGGTGATCACATGGTTAGCACACAGGTGAGATGATCAATCACATCGATCAGAGTTTAACACTATTTTATACATAAGTGATGTCAAACACTTTTACGTTATAAATAAATATATATATATATATATATATATATATATATATATATATATATCAGACGGCACAGAAGGCCCAAATAGAAAATGCACGGCCCGTCACTATATATACATATATATATATATATATATATATATATGTATATATAGTGACGGGCCGTGCATTTTCAGGTGACCCGTCACTATATATATATATATATATATATATATATATATATATATATATGTATATATAGTGACGGGCCGTGCATTTTCTACTTGGGCCTTCTGTGCCGTCTGATATCGTTTACATAAATACGTGCATGACGGGATGCGGCGTCATTAACGGACAATGCATGTTGTCCACATCAACAAGAACCTTTTAGTCACATTTAGTAATAACAAAACATGACAAAACAATCCAACAAAACTGCAGCACTAAAAAACACAGCACACGCAAGAGCACGAGCCACGACAAGAAGGAACAATATTAACTATAAAATAAAAACAACACCATAGACACATTAACACAAGCTACTGCAGATATAAAAACACAAAAGCAGTTCACTCACCAGATGCTGTTCACTTAAAGACAAAGTCTATCCTCCTCTCTTTGTTAACAAACAGTTCAATGACGCGGTTGTACAGTTTATCGGTACGCTACAGTCCCAGTAACAGGTCCTTCTCGAAGGCCATGGACCACTGAGGACAGCCGAGCCTCCCAGTTGCGTTTCTGGAATAGGTTTCCATGCGCCCATAACCTTCCGTGAGAAAGGCGTTGTCAGTAAATCCGCCACCAAGTCCGTTTCTCCTCCTCCTTCAGCCATTGAGTGTTAAAAAAAACTACACCAAGCAAAACACCAACAATTTCATAATTTCTCTTATGTTTCAGCCTGAACTATTCTTACTACTACTGAGTTCTGCTAGCAGCTAGCTAGCTTTCTGTTGAAAGAAGTCACGCTGGCCCACTGACCAATCACAGCGCATCTTAGTGCTGACGTACTTCCAGGCTACTTCAGTGGCGCTTTTACGTCAAAGAATCCACCCAGCATGTCAAACTAAAGATCTGATTGGTTGAAGACTATGACAATCAACGATAACGTCCCCATGTACTTCAATCTGCAAAGGCCAGCTTGAAGCCGCTCTGCTTCCATGGAGACATAGAGGTGAAATCTGATTGGATGAAAGCTCTCCTTAAAAAAGCTTCAGGCGCTGCAGGCTGGAAGCAGAGCAATAGAGGAAGACAGGAGCTGTGCAATAAAAAAATAAGCTAATAAGGAAAAAATATTATAATACATGTAGTGTATTTGTGAAAAACAATTCAATTATAAAATAGCTATAACTTTGTGATTCTGTTTAGGCCAGCAGAGAAGGCTTAACTGGCCCTCACAGCCCACCACTGATATATATAAATATATATATATTTACTCTGGCCACTACACCACTGTGCAGCCTCATATATATATATATATATATATATATATATATATATATATATATATATATATATATATATATATATATATATACATATACATATACATATATATATATATATATATATATACATATATATATATACATATATATATATATATATATATACATATATATATATATATATATATTATATATATATACATACATATATATATTATATATATATACATACATATATATATATATATATATATACTAGTGCTCGACAAAGTTGAAAAAATGTAAATCGATTAATCGCATGATTTTTCTGTGATTAACAGTGATTAATCGCCTTATGTGCAAAATTCAATAATGAATGAAAAACTAGTGTATTGCACGCTTTTATTTTAAAGTAATGTTATCAGAACAATATAGCAACAATATAGCAACAGCAAGTTAAGAGACACTGTGACAGAGCACTGGAGAGTGTGCGATACAGGGGACGCGTTCCAGCGGCAGATGTCTCGCAGCAACATCATATTTATGCACTATCCGTGTGCTGACTTTATTTGAAATGTTCCACTGCTGTGAATAAAATGTTACGCACACGTCTTCTGTTTTCATGACAGTAAAAGCGTGTGAACCAGCACCCAGTTCATCAATATAATGAACTGTGGTTACAGCGATGTCCAGTAGTCTCAGTGAGAGCAACAGTTGGTGCACGTTGTAACGCCGTCACTTTTGTAGTGTGCTCCGTTTCATACAACTTGTGTATTCTCCTGACGACGGTGCGTTTTGAGGCTCATACGCGCTGTCATTCGTTAGATTCTAAGGATGCTGGTTGGCTGCATCAATGTTGTGTAACGCCTTTAAGGTACTTCAGGCTCGTAGAACTCCGTGATGAGATCATTACAGTTTGCAGTGGTTACAAATAGCTTTGCTTTTATCAACTACGTCGTCTGGTAGAGATTTAAAATGAAGATGTCCATTTAAAAGTGCAGTATCTGTGTGCAGCAGTGTTAAGCCCCTCCCAATAATAAAAAAAAACATGCTGTTAACGCATGATCAAATCATTGTAGGCGTTAATGGATTGCTACGTTAACATATTTATAATGCGTGTCCAGGTGAACCCCGTCCAGGTGAACCAGGTCCAGGTGAACTGGGATCGGCTGCAGCGCCCCCGACCCTGAATAACATAAGGTTTGTGGTTTAATGACGTCCTCTTTGTCTCTCAGTCTCGTAGCGTCGACAAACAACACGCAGTCATCAACTACAACCCGACCACCGACGAGCACCTGGTGAAGGACCTGGGCAGCCTGAACGGGGTGAGACCGGGGGAAGGGGTGAGACAGGCTGAAGGACCTGGGCAGCCTGAACGGGGTGAGACAGGGGGAACGGGTGAGACAGGGTGAAGGGTGAGACAGGGTAAAGGGGTGAGACAGGGTAAAGGGGTGAGACAGGGTGAAGGGGTGACACACGGTGAAGTGTAAAGGGGTGAGATAAGGTGAAGGGGTGAGACAGGGTGAAGGGTAAAGGGGTGAGACAGGGTAAAGAGGTGAGACAGGGTGAAGCAGTGAGACAGGGTGGAGGGGTGAAGCGGTGAGATAGGGTGACGGGGTGAGATAGGGTGACGGGTAAGGGGGTGAGACAGTGTAAAGAGTGAAAGAGTGAGACAGGGTAAAGGGGCGATACAGGGTAAAGGGGTGAGACAGGGTGAAGGGGTGAAGGGTAAAGGTGTGAGATAGGGTGAAGGGTAAAGGGGTGAGACAGGGTGTAACACAACTCTGTTACGCTCGTGAGTCTCGGCCAGGTACAGAGAGTGCAACACGCTTGGCTTCGTTATTAATGTTCTTTATTTGTGGTCAGTTTGCTGTGCGCTCTCGATGAGGGCACCCGCCTTGTGGTCTCAGCTGCTCCGGTGTCTCGGCCGTGTCCACTCCGCTTCCCGCTGTCCCGTTCCACAGCCGCTACTACTGCTTATATTGGAGAGAGACACAAACACAGATTGCCCCCCAGCTGAGGCTAATTACCTCATGCTCACACTTGTTCCCTGAACCACACCCTCGCTCAGTTCCCTCTACAGCTGAGCGCAAACCCCGCCCCACTGCCACATACCTCCACCGCTAGACTTAGGCCAGGGAGCCTTCCGGCCTAACCTACTCCCCCCCCCCCTCCCCATGAGAGCGGGAGAGGAAGTCGGCTACAACCACTGCGTCCCCGGCCTATGGATTACCTTGAAGTTAAAAGGCTGTAAAGCCAGATACCACCGGGTAATCCGCGCGTTGGTATCTTTCATGCAGTGGAGCCACTGGAGCAGGGCGTGGTCCGACCAGAGGGTGAAAGAGCGTCCCAGGATGTAGTAGCGCAGGGAGTCGACCGCCCACCGGATGGCCAGGCACTCCTTCTCTACCGTGCTGTACCTGCCCTCCCTCTCGGATAGCTTCCGGCTGATGTAGAGGACCGGGCGGTCAACCCCCTGTACCTGCTGGGACAAAACGGCCCCCAGCCCTCTGTTCGAAGCATCAGTCTGCAGAGTAAAGGGAAGAGAAAAGTTAGGTGTGTGAAGGAGTGGCTCCCCACAGAGAGCCTGTTTCACCTCCTCAAACGCCAACTAGCACTGCTCCGTCCACTGGACCGGATCTGAGGCACCTTTCCGGGTCAGGTCAGTCAAGGGGCTGGTCAGATCCGCGAAACTCAGGATGAACCGCCTGTAATAAGGCCGCGATCGCAGCGGTCTTGTCCACCTGAGGGCGCACATGCCGGCCGCCCAAGTAGTACCCCAGATACCGTACCTCCCTCCGTCCAACTGCACACTTCCCCGGATTGGCGGTGAGCCCGGCCTGCCTCAGGGACTCCAGCACCGCGCCCACCCGCTGCACATGCTCCGCTGCACATGCTCCGCTGCACATGCTCCGCCCAGGTGGTGCTGTGGATGATTACATCATCCAAGTAGGCGTCAGCATATGCAGCGTGCGAACGCAGCACGCGGTCCATGAGGCGTTGAAAGGTGGCTGGCGCACCAAACAGCCCGAAGGGAAGCGTGGTAAATTGGTATAAACCAAACGGAGTGGAGGCCGTTTTTTCCTTGGACTCTGGAGACAGAGGAATCTGCCAGTAGCCATTGGTCAAATCCAGCGTCGTGAAGAAACGCGCAGTGCCCAGTCGGTCTAGGAGCTCGTCGACCCGGGGCATTGGGTACGCATCAAAACGTGACACATCATTCACCCTGCGATAGTCCACGCAGAACCGTATAGACCCATCCTTCTTGACAACAAGAACAATGGGGCTACACCAGGCACTGTTGGACTCTTCTATTACCCCCATCTCCAGCATGGCAGCCAATTCCCTCTGAACCACTTTTCTTTTGTGTTCAGGTAACCTGTAGGGTCGTAACCGCACCGTCACGCCCGGAGGAGTCTCAATCTGGTGCATGATGAGGTTTGTGCGTCTTGGCAGGAGAGAAAACACGTCAGCAAACTGCTCTTGCAACTGGGAAATGTCTATTCTCTGGGTCCCGGAGAGATGGTCTTCACAAAGGAGCGAGGCCGGATTAGTGGATTTTGGGACCTCAGGCCGCAGCTCCTCTCTCTCAGAAACTGCAGACACCAGAGAAACAGACTCCGCCTCTCTCCATGCTTTCAGGAGGTTGAGGTGGTAGATCTGTGTAGCTCCGCCCCTGTCAGAACGCACCACCTCATAGTCGACATCCCCCACTCGGCGTGTGACCACAAAGGGC
Organism: Myoxocephalus aenaeus; assembly: GCA_038501785.1. Taxonomy (NCBI): domain Eukaryota; kingdom Metazoa; phylum Chordata; class Actinopteri; order Perciformes; family Cottidae; genus Myoxocephalus; species Myoxocephalus aenaeus. The sequence continues at coordinate 5,138,193 of JBAMJR010000189.1, forward strand.
CCTTGCCACTTGGCGAGGAGTTTAGAGCTGGAAGTAGGAAGCAATACAAGTACCTTCTCTCCCGGTGTGAATTGTCTCAGCCTGGCTCCTCTGTCGTACAGCCGTCTTTGACGCTCCTGGGCCTCGAGCAAATTCTCACGTGACATCCGACCCAGTGTGTGGAGTTTTGCTCGCAGGTCCCGGACGTATTGAATTTCATTCTTACTGGTGCTCGGCCCTTCCTCCCAGTTTTCCTTAATCAGGTCGAGCACCCCCCGTGGTGTCCTGCCGAACAGCAGTTCAAAGGGAGAAAATCCCGTGGAGGCCTGGGGAACCTCCCGCACTGCAAACAACAGAGAATCAAGCCATTTATCCCAATTACGTTCATCGTCATTAATACATTTACGGATCATGGACTTCAAAGTCTTATTCAGACCCTCCACCAGACCGTCGGTCTGTGGGTGGTACACACTGGTCCGAATAGATTTAATGCCCAGTAACCCGTAAAGTGAAGGGTGACCCCTGCCAGCGTAGAGGGGGCCGGGCGGCGATCTGCTCCAGGGCGAAGGTCTGGCGCTCGGTCGTTTTCTGGAGAGACTCCAGGAATCGTCTGTTCGTCACCGCCTGCTCCTGCTGTATGGCCGCGTCCCCGCAATCATCTGCCCCAGCGCCACAATCGGCTGGGTCGGCGCCTCTGGTTGCTGCGCACTATCCATTGTGCCTGGCCCCATGTTGGGCTCCACTGTAACACGACTCTGTTACGCTCGTGAGTCTCGGCCAGGTACAGAGAGTGCAACACGCTTGGCTTTGTTATTAATGTTCTTTATTTGTGGTCAGTTTGCTGTGCGCTCTCGCTGAGGGCACCCGCCTCGTCGTCTCAGCTGCTCCGGTTTCTCGGCCGTGTCCACTCCGCTTCCCGCTCTCCCGTTCCACAGCCGCTACTACTGCTTATATTGGGGAGAGACACAAACACAGATTGCCCCCCAGCTGAGGCTAATTACCTCATGCTCACACCTATTCCCTGAACCACACCCTCGCTCAGTTCCCTCTACAGCTGAGCGCAAACCCCGCCCTACACAGGGTAAAGGGCAAAGGGGTGAGACAGGATAAAGGGTGAGACAGGGTGCTTTAGGGCGGGGCTACAGGGGGACTCACTCCTACTACTATGGTCACGGCCAGTGGAGGCTTAAAAAACAAGAGACGTCACCATGACGACGTCCACTTCTCATAAACGGACTTCGCTGTGAACCAATCAGATCGCTTAGAAAACATCTTAAAAAGAAACGTGATGAATTTATTTTGTGTTGTTTGACGCAGACGTTTGTGAACGACTTGAGGATTCCTGATCAGACGTACATCACCCTGAGGGGGGCGGACCTGGTCCGCTTCGGATACGATATCCTTCAGAGGGTGGGGGGGAGGATGTGTGTGTGTGTGTGTGTGTGTGTGTGTGTGTGTGTGTGTGTGTGTGTGTGTGTGTGTGTGTGTGTGTGTGTGTGTGTGTGTGTGTGTGTGTGTGTTATAACGTCAGTAGGTTTCTTAACCTCCTCTTCACATTCTCACGTCTACGTTTTGGAGAAAAGTCAACACAAAGTCCCAGAAGAGGCTCTGAAGGTCAGTGTGTGTGTGTGTGTGTGTGTGTGTGTGTGTGTGTGTGTGTGTGTGTGTGTGTGTGTGTGTGTGTGTGTGTGTGTGTGTGCGTGAGTGTACGATATCCTCCAGAGGGGGGGGGGGGGGGGCGTGAGTGTGTGTGTGTGTGTTAACATTCAGTGTGTTGCAGCATGAGAAGTACAGCAGTCAGCTGCAGATGAGTCTGAAGGCTTCAGAGAAGAGGACCGAGGAGGACCGAGGCAGATCAGAGAAAACACCGACTACGAAGAGTTCCCAAAGTACACAAGGTACACAAGGTGCATCAAGTACATCAAGTACATCAAAATACTGTAAATATAACTACAAACAGTGTGTGTGTGTGTGTGTCTGTATGTGTGTGTGTGTGTGCGTGCTTCAGAGGCTCCGGCGTGTCGGCCCACTCCTCTGTATGGTCAGCCATCTTGGTGGGGAGAAGAGGATTATGGGAATAAAGTTCAGACCAGCGATGACCCTCATGCAGGTAAAACAGTTTATCATCTTTAATTTAATTACATTTAATATTTGTTTTATATATCACACATTAACAGACTGGTTTACGTTGATATTGTTGAAGATTACCATTATTATTATTATTATTATTATTATTTTTTATTATTTTTTTATTGAAATGTGAAATCCTCCGTCATGTAGGATCCGGTATCATTATAGCTAGAAAGGTGGTAGTAGTACCTGTATCATTATTATTGTTGTTATTATTATTATTGAATGTTTCAGAAGTCCAGAGAGACTCGTTGGTGGATCCGGACTTTACCGGATCCCTGCCAGACTCCCAACCGAAGACCGCTTTCCCTCCGTACCACCGTGAGCCGAGCTACTTTGAGATCCCCACCAAGGACTTCCAGCACCCGAGGACCTTAGGGGCGGAGCTTCACGAGATTCCCACCAAAGACACAGACACGCCCCCATCCCCGCCGTCCCCTCCCACCCCGACCCCGCCCGTCGTTCAGAGCCACGCCTCCTTCACCATCGAGTTTGACGACTGCATGCCCGGCAAGATCAAGATCAAAGACCACGTCACTAAGTTCTCCACCCGCCAGAGGAAGCAGCCGGCTCCACCCAACAACCCCATCGCAACAGCCACGCCCACAGATGTGATTTCAGCGGAGAGCAAGGTGGCCGATTGGCTGGTCCACAGCGACGTCAGCATGATGAGGAGGCGTCCGCCATGTGAAGACGTTTACAGCACCAAGAGTGACCTCGCCATCAACATCAAGACGCTCAGAGGTCAGAGTCCGCGTCTTAAAGGGCCACACCGCGGTCATCATGATATCATATTGTGTCATCATGATTAACGGGTCTTTTCTTGTCATCAGGTCACCATCATGACGACGGAACCCAGAGTGACTCAGAGGACCCGGTTCTCAAAGGGGGGAGGAGTAAATCTCACCACTCCATCCAATCGGAGCAGTCCGAGGCGTCGCAGCAGACGATCCAATCGGGGCCGTCAATCCACTGCCAGCTGCCTCCAGCACTGCAGTCCTCTCCACCCGGACCGGCCCCATCCTCACCTCTGTCACAGAGTCCTCCTCAGGACCAGTCCCCCACCGCAGAAGAGCCCAAGCAGGGGCCCCCTGAGCACCTCCCTCAGCAGGCCTTCATCATCGAGTTCTTCGACGACAACCCGCGCAAAAAGCGCTCGCAGTCCTTCACGCACAACCCCGCCCATGCAGATTCGTACTCCGCCCTGAAGGCCAAGCTGGAGCGCCGGAAAGGTGGCGAGAGGCCAGCGTCCGTGCACGGCCACATCCCTCCCACCCAGCAGGTGACGGTTCCCCTGAAGGGTCAAGGCCACGGTGGCCCCCAGAGATCCAGCTCTCTGAAGAGGGAGAAGACTGAGGGCGAGGTGGCCTCCTCTGGTTCCTCTACTCGCTCCTCCTCGGGTATCGCCATCAGACCCTTCGGGAGCGTCGGGAAGAAGTCCAAGCTCGCCCAGGAGTTCGCTGCTGAATTCCTGAAGGATTCTGTTCAACAGGATTCTTCCCCAACGAGGGACAAGATGTCCCCTCCCCCGATGTCTGCACCGCCGGTGATGGTGTCGCCTCCTCATGCAAGAATTCCTTCCCCCCAAGAACCTCCGGCACCTTCCCCGGTCTCCTACTCCACGTCCCCCTTGCAGCCTCCAGCAATGTCAAAGTCCTCATTCCCCCACAATGCTGCTGTCCAGACCGCTTCTCCGGTCCACTCCTCTGGGCCTCCCATGTCACCCATGCTGCCCCTGGGCATCCGGGAAGGAGACCCCAAAGCTTCCCAGAGGATGATGAGGAACGAGGAGGACGACAGCCTGAGCGATGCCGGGACCTACACCATTGAGACCGAGCCGCAGGACAAAGAGGTGGAGGACGCTCGCAACATGATCGATCAGGTGACCTCACAGTGACCTCAAGGTGCTGTTAGCTTCTGACCCGGCACACATGTTTGTATGAAGCAGCGTTCATGGTTCATGATGTAAAAACGTCCTTTCAGTTCAGAGTCGAGTGAATATGTACTTGTGTAAAAGGTTGCTTTGCATTAAGACTTTGTTATGGCATGGAGGCGCTACTGAAGCTGTTGTTCTGTTGCTAACATCAGTACAAGACACAAACCAACATCCCTCTAGAGTTTCTTTGTTGGGGGTAGCAGTAAAGACCTTATTTGTATTATAACATCCAAATAAGTGACACACCTGTATGTCTATACTCCCCCTTCTCCAAATCGTCAGTCCACAATAGAATTGTCAATATAAACACGGTTTGAACTGCAGAAAAGGTTCTATAAATATATCTGAGATATACAAATATTTTCCTGTGAGGTGCTAAAATAAAAAGTGTGTTCTAAATGGCTTCAGGGATGCATGCCACCTCTTGTCCTTCTTGCTCCTTCCTGTTGCCGTGATCCTGCCCCCGTCCTCATGCATGCCCTGTGCTCTGACAGGTGTTTGGTGTCCTCGACTCTCCAGAGTACAGTGGTGTGAACACAGGAGTGTATAGACCTGTAATAAATGATGGCAAGGATGAGCAAGCTAACCTGCCTAGCGATGGTAGCACTGTGGACCCGTTGCATGGCTTTATCCCAGCTGCTATCAGCGGCCCCCCAACAGGCCCCATACAGGTAAAACCCAGTAAAAACAGAATCAGAACCTGGAAAAACACCTGTGTAGCATGTTCTGATCCCAGTGCATGAAGTCTAGTGTTGCTATTCCCTCAGATTCTCCTGGTACATAAAGTACTTGTTGGACTCTTTGGTTCCACGTTGCTATCGTCCGGTAAAGTTCATCATGTGGTTTTGTTTTCTAGGTTCCATCTGCTCAGGCAGCAGGTCTGGAAGGACCCAAGTGGGTTTCCCGTTGGGCCAGTCTGGCAGACAGCTATGCTGAACCTGGATCCACTCCGCCTCAAGGGGAATGTCTGGAAGGTGCCGTTTTATTTCTGTCTATGCAGTTTATCAAAAGATGATATAAACATTATTTGTATGTATCATCATTATGTGTTGGGGTTCAAACACAAATAATGTTCTACCCCATTTCTACCTTCTATTAACCTGAGATCCGTATCTAAAATTATTCTTTTAGACTAATTCTAATATTGAGACTGGAAAAGTTGAACAACGCCCTAGTGCCAAAAATGGCAATAATGCTGAGCTTTAAAAGCACACACCCTTTTGACATGGTCCATGTTAGAAAGCAGACCATGGACTCCTATGATCTTGTTTTTGGTGTGGGCACATTAGTTGAGGATTGGGCCTTGAAACGTCTATTTTTTAAAATATAATACAATGTGTATACAACTGAGATAAATTGAATTTATTTTGTAGATTTGCGCTTCATCAGCCGGTCGATGGGAAATTACAGCTACGATAACTCTGAGTCGGAGTCCAGCCACAGCTCCAGGACGAGAAGGCTGCTTCCCCAGGTGCCTCCAGAAAAGCTGGATAGTGTTCCCCCAAGCATCCTGATTCGCCATGAGCCTTACCAAGACCAGGAACCTCTGGACAGAGTCACCGGCCTTCTCCGCCCACAGGACTCCACCCAGCGCCTGTCTGTTCAGGATGATGTGGACCCGGACAGCCTCAGTGACGCCAGTCGCTCAGATGATGGGCTTGTTCTGGAGAACACAAAGAAGAATCAGGCCTGGACTGGATCTTTGTCTCCAGGGGCCGCTTGTTCTCTGTTCAAGGGTCCAGAGAAAGTGTCTCCCTCCTCCAAATCCACCTCCTTCTACATCGGTTCTGAAGACAGTCCAGGCAAACCTGACCATGCCCGGAGCCCGGTACAGTCTGAGAGGACACGCGAACCCCTGGCAAACCCCCCCCCAACCACGGTCCTGATCCGACACCTGAGTGGACATGAACCCAGGAAAACCGGTGTCAAACCCAACAGCTCTGCCCCAAACCTCCAAATGCAGGACAAGGATTCTGTCCCGACTAAAGACAGCTGCATATCATCCATTGTCCGGCAGGAAAGCTTCACCAAAGACCGGCCCAGCGACACCGTCCAGATGAAGAAGCTTCCTCACATCTCCAGCCACCCGTCCATCAGAGATATGGAGCCGAGGAGGGAGACCATCCAGGACCCACAGTCCTTCCTTCAGGAGGCCGAGGGAACTCTGTCCTCTCTGGACTCTAAGTTCCCCTCGTCCGGCTCCGGCCGTAGCTCAAAGAAAGGAGGCTCCTCCACCCACATGGACGACTCTCTCTCTGGTGAGTCGGATGTGGACACAGCGAGCACCGTGAGCCAGGTGAGTAGCAAGAACGTTCCAATCAGCTCTGCTTCCAAAAAGCGTGCCGCCATCAGCAGCCTCCAAAAGGAGAAGTCTTCTTCCAGCCCGTCCATCCAACAGAAGGGACGGCAGCTTTCTGCCCGTGAACGTCTTTCTGAGAAACGCCGAAATCAGACGACTACGGATACATCGAGCAAGGCAGAGGCAGCAAAGCGCTTCCAGATGCGCCGCAGTGCAGGAAACCGCGGATCTCTGGATCTGTCAGAGGGCAAGCAGGGTTCTGGTCAACACTGGACCGAAACAACATCATCTGACCATGAAATTTCCCGTCCGTCCAGCCGTAGCAAGAAACTCATCGCCCCTCTTCAGAAAGAAGACAATGGAAAGACGCCCAAGACGGCAACCCAGCAGGTTTTGACACGGTCCAACAGCCTGTCAGCACCACGGCCAACCCGGGCCTCCATGCTCCGCCGAGCACGCCTGGGGGAGACTTCAGATAATGAAGGTGCTGAGACTGACCGGGGCTCCCAGAATTCTGACCATATCACTGCACCGTCCAAAGCGTCCGCCGATGGGAAGAAGCTGTCCAGGCTGGACATCCTAGCAATGCCCAGGAAGAGAACCGGCTCCTTCACGACTCCCAGTGACAACGAGACGTCCTCCACTGGCCGCTCGGGTTTCTCCAATCGGAACTCTGAGTCCGTCGTCACCGCCCGGAAGACATCCGTGGGCGACGCCCGCCAGGCGGCTAGCAAAGGCGGTGGAGCTTTGGGGAAGCAACCGCTGGCCCGTACCCGGTCCAGCGGAGCCAAGTACCCTACCGCCAGTGAGTACTGGCTAGATTTTAATAATGTAGACATACAGTACATCCTCTTTTCTTGTCATTGGGTTTATTCTCATAGTGTTTTACCTGCTCCTCCTCTTCAATATCAGATTTTGTGGGCGTCGAGGATTTGGTCTCTAACATCAGTCCAATGTAATTTCTGATGATGAGGAAAAATTTAACTTAGTCTTATAAAATACATGTTATATTATTTAAATCAGGATCTTTCTGATTAAAGAATGAGTTGTAATTCAATCTCATGAACATTTAATGTATTTGCATGCAGTAATAAACTGTTACTATATGAGAGACATGATGACAATCTGTCCTTTTACTCTCATTGTGGATCACATCAGGTTTCTGTCCTGCTGCTGTTACCATGGAAACAGCTTACCAGCATCAATCTGTGCTGTTCTCCGTCATGTTTGGAATAAAGATGCTACTCTATCCACGCATAAATGGAAAATGTCAAAGCAATATTAGGACATTGTAGATTAATTGTACTAAATCATGACAATTATGATCTAATCTTTTGATTCAAAATCCAAAAGGATGTTTCCAGCTCTGTGTTTCTTTGTTTAAACTGGTGATTTAACAGCTGGGTACCCAACCAACAGGACTGAGACTGCTTGAGCTTCTTCGGTAAAATGAACCCAAATCTAAATGTTTCCAGGTTCCCGTCGCAGACAGAAGGGCTCAGACTTCTCCTCATCCTCTGAGGAAGAATACGAGGCGAGTGCAGGGAACCCCAAAGCCAAGCGCTCCTCCCATCCCTCCACTTCCTCCCAGATGCCACGCCACCGGACAGCTGCCACTCGATCCAAGTCTGTCTCCCTGGAGACGGAGGAGGACCAGAGCGAGGTCGACCCATATCAGAATTGGTCCACGCACAGCGCTGAGATCGCCAAGTAAAAACAACAATGACCCTGACGTGCAGTTAAAACCCTGTCGTTCTTTCCCGGTGCATCCAAACCTTTATGTTTGTGTTCCCCCTGCAGGCTCAGCCAGGACCTGGCCAAAGATCTGGCCATCCTGGCGAAGGAAATCCACGATGTTGCTGGGGACGGAGACTCGCCGAGCTCCGGCATGGGCACCGCCACCTCACCGAGTTCGCTGCCCAACACGCCGGCTTCTACCATCTCTGCCAGGGAGGAGGTGGGCAACGCTGCACAATACCAATCATCCACCACAACCACTATTACCACTACAACCACCACAACCACTACAACTAGCACAACCACTAAGACCACTACAACCACCACAACCACTACAACCATCACACCACCACAAACACTACAACCACTGTACTACCACAACCACTATAACCACCATAACCACTACAACCACAACAACCAGTACAACCACTACAACTATCACAACCACCACAACCACAACAACGAGTACAACCACCACAACTACTACAACCACCACAACCACAACAACCACCACAACTAGGGCTGGGAGGTATGGTCAAAAATTCATATCACGGTATTCTCTAAGATTCTGGTGGTTCACGGTAAACACATTCATTCATTGACGCCGAAAAGGACCGCCGGCCAACAGCTGAACAGCTGTTGTGAGTGGTGAGCAGCTGTTTCGTACATGGTACATAGAGGGTGTTAGGAAGCTAAACATGGAGGGACCCAGGGGAATGTCTCTTCCTGCGACGGAGTTTCTTCTTGTTGGATAGTGGGCGAGCTGTACCCAGCATGCAGTTTGGCGGTGTCATTTTATAAATGTACAATTATTAGTGTTACAAATTGTTTATGTGTCACAAACTGTTGTGTTGTGGTGTTTTACCCTGTTAAAGAGCGTTAGTTTTGGGTTATTAATTGTTGTTATAAAGTTTTAACCATGACTAAAGTTAGAGCCATGACACGAAAGTAGCTCCGACCGCTGCGCCCTCAGCGGTGAAAAAATAAATTTTGCTGACTGCCGAACAGCGACAACAGTCGTTACGGCTATGCACCGATATGACGGTATATGAACCGGTATTCCGCACAGCCCTAACCACAATCACAACAACCACTACAACCAGCACAACCACAACCACTACAACCAAAACAACCACTACAACCACCACAACTCAAACAACCAGTACACCCACCACAACTACCACAACCACTACAAGCACCACAACCAGAACAACCAGTACAACCACCACAATTACTACAACCATCACAACCACAACTACCACAACTACCACTACAACCACCACAACCACTATAACTACCACAACCACTACAACCACCACAACAAGGTGAGGTTATCAAAGACAGTTAGTTTGTTATCTTGTACACATGTTTAATGTTTAACAGCTGGAATCTGAAGATAACTGATCCTGATCAGCATTAGACATTTAAACAGTCAGTCAGTAACTGTGTGCTGCTGTTCTGTGTGTTCTCAGTTTAAATAGTTAGAAAAACATGTTTTTTTGTAGATCAGTCTATCATCTCTCTGATATTCAAAACATCGAAGTGTGCTGTGAGGAAATGCTTTTCTGCGGTTGAGTTCCAGGTTGCAGGATGATTGATTTCTCTGTTGTGCTGCTCAGAGGCCATCTTATCCATACTTCTGTGGGCTTGGACCATCTCAGGTGTCTTACTCTGACTCATCACTCCTCATTGGAAACCAATCACACTGATTGGTTCCCCTCCATGATGCCCCTTCCATCACTGATCCTAATACTCCCCTCTCACCAGTGTTGGACTGTTCTGAAGCATTTTTGGGGTTTTGACGTTTGTCTGATTGAGTAGTTCGGTATGAAAGATTACTAACCACAAAACCACTGAGTGAACTCAAAACAAATCCAAGCTGGACTCAGTCTACAGGATCAGGGTGTGAAGTAACAAACAGGTGTACCGGTATTACAACCCGAACCAAAGCTACAGGGCTCTACTCAACCAGACTCTACCCAACCAGACTCTACCCAACCAGACTCTACCAACCAGGTTCTACCCAACCAGGTTCTACCCAACCAGACTCTACCCAACCAGACTCTACAAACTGTTTTTAGCTACTCTACTCTGCTGTACTATATTCTACTCTGCTCTGCTCTACTCTATTCTTCTCTGCTCTATTCTACTCTACTCTGCTCTACTCTGCTCTACTATACTCTATTCTACTCTATTCTGCTCTACTCTGCTCTTGTCTCCTCTATTCTACTCTGCTCTATTCTACCCTGCTCTACCCTACTCTACTCTAGTCTGCTCTAGTCTAGTCTACTCTAGTTTACTCTACTCTACTCTACTCTAACAGATGTCGTAGTTCATTACCATCTGTTAGTATGATTAAAAAAGAAAGCAGTATTTATATATATGTATAAAGTATATAAAGTATTTATATATATGTATAAAGTATATAAAGTATTTATTTGTCTCCTTTACACTTGGTCCCTGTTCACTCACATCTTTCTTTTCAGTCTGATTCCTGCTCAGATTGGTTTTGTGTTTATCATTAACTTCCATTTACCTCCACCATTAATGCACTGGTTTGACTGGTTTTGGGACAGTTCATGGATTTTTAGCGGCCCAGTAGGATCCTCCTGCACTCCTACAGGTTGCAGACTCTACCCAACCAGACTCTACCCAACCAGACTCTATCCAACCAGACTCTACCAACCAGGTTCTACCCAACCAGACTCTACCTAACCAGACTTTACCCAACCAGACTCTACGAACAGTTTTTAGCTACTCTACTCTACTCTGCTGTACTATATTCTGCTCTACTCTGCTCTACTATACTCTATTCTACTCTACTCTATTCTGCTCTACTCTGCTCTTGTCTACTCTATTCTACTCTGCTCTATTCTACTTTACTCTGCTCTACCCTGCTCTACCCTACTCTACTCTAGTCTAGTCTACTCTATTCTACTCTAGTCTACTCTACTCTAACAGATGTCGTAGTTCATTACCATCTGTTAGTATGATAAAAAAGAAAGCAGTATTTATATATATATATGTATAAAGTATATAAAGTATTTATTTGTCTCCTTTACACTCGGTCCCTGTTCACTCACATCTTTGTTTTCAGTCTGATTCCTGCTCAGATTGGTTTTGTGTTTATCATTAACTTCCATTTACCTCCACCATTAATGAACTGGTTTGACTGGTTTTGGGACAGTTCATGGTTCTTTAGCGGCCCAGTAGGATCCTCCTGCACTCCTACACCTCCCTGTTCTGGTTCCCCGCTGTATCCCAGCAGTACTAAACCTCACTGTCCCGCTGCCTCCACCATCAGCTGCATGTGGACTTGGTGCATGCGCTCACGGGGCTCCGCCTTCACGACGGCTGCTCGCTGGTTCAATAACCAATAATCAGGGTTGGATCACCGAAGCCAGCCTCCCTTTACTCTCTTTCCAGCTGGTCCAACATATCCCTGAGGCCAGTTTAAACTACCAGAAGGTTCCTCCAGGTTCTGCTGTCGTCTCGGACCTGGACGCAAACATGAATGAGCCGGAGCCTGGTTCTAAGCAACGCCGTCCGTGGAACCGCGAAGAGGTCACTGTCTAACCCCACTGAGGCTCCGTTCACACTGCAGCTCAGCGTTTGTTTTCATGTGCACATGGTTTTCAGTGTATTGATTATTATTTAATAGAACTTTCCGAACACAATTCACATAAAAAAGTCCACCAGACTTTCCGAACAGCTAGCTAGCTTCTCCCGGCTCGTCTTCACCACATTGTGAGTTACAAACATCTTCTGAGTGGAGCTACACATGCACAGTGTGTCCTCAGGGGTGGCGCTAGAGGAAACATTACTGAATTGTCTCGAGCAGCGGTCACTAACAGGCGGACCGCGGTCCGGGTCCGGACCCAGACGCCGTTGTCTCTGGACCGAAAACCAATTATTATTACAGAGTTATTAACTGTTGATGGATCGCTTCTGTTTAACCGGCGCTTTACGGTTCTCCTGCAGCAGTCCAGGAAACACAGCGACCAAACACACGTGTTGTAATGATCTCACGTGATGCTACTCGACCAATCACATGTTTGTGTTCCGTTAAGCTCCGCCCTCGACTCGAATGAGATATTCACACACACGGAGCGACAGGAAAGACCCGATATGGAAAAACTACGCGAGCAAACGTACCGACTCACATCCGAAATTAAGGCACAGAAAATAAACCTAAGAGACAAATATGATCAGAACCCTAACTCATGAATTAATGTGATCAGAAATGAAAGAAGATAATGTATTTATTATTTGAGTATGTATTATTTATAATTATTCCAGTTAAATTGGAAATCTTGTTTAGATGTTTAGATGTTATTTAATTACAATTATATGTTGACTACATGCAGACGTTAATACAACTGTTTGCACTAAATCATAGAGCTGAGTTGGACATTGTGATGTTCGGACCTTTGCATGAAGAAGTTCTCTCTAACAGGACCTTGCTGAGTTTTAGTGGAGTACCCTGGTCTAGAGGGAGCAGGAAACAGTCACATCGTAATTTGCTAGCTGATACAAATACGTTAAAATAATAACAATAATTTCCTGAGCCTGCAGTGTGAACATTTCTTAACTTCAGCAAACTGAAGGAGCGGTTAGTTCTGGTGTGCTGGGACGTGAACTGCTGTTGATGTCAGTGTTGATGTCGCGACTCATCTGGTTCCTCTCTGTCTCTGAATGAACTCCTTCAGGTGATTCTGGACAACCTGATGCTGAACCCAGTGTCTCAGCTGTCTCAGGCCATCCGGGAGAATACGGAGCAGCTGGCCGAAAAAATGAAGTAAGGGTCAGTTTGTATTTGGTGGTCCAGGTCTGGGGAAGGGTCCATTAAATCTACATGAAGTGGTCTGCTGTGGTTTGGTCTTGCGTTGGTTGTGACCCTGCAGTGTGTTCTCAGGGTTCTGTTCCAGAACAAGGCCGAGGTCTGGGAGGAGATCGAGGCCAAGATCAATGCTGAGAACGAAGTCCCCATCCTGAAAACCTCCAACAAGGTTCTTCTGTAAACTCTTAACTGTGATGAATAACTCTGTGGCTCTGAAGTGAACCTTTTCTGAACCTTTTCTGTTTGGTGTTGCAGGAGATCACCTCCATTCTGAAAGAGCTGAGACGAGTCCAGAGGCAGCTTGAAGGTAAACACACGCTTTATGTCTACGGTCATGGAACCAGGTTTAACATATATAATACATCTCTTCCCTGCTGAGGAAGCAGCAGCACAGAAAAAATACAAACAATTGTTATTTCTGCATAATATGGGACATAAAACACACACAAAAAAGTTTTGGATTACAAACCCAAAGTATTAGTACACAGAGGCCGACCTCTGAGCTAGGCTAACCACTCTTTGTGCTAAGCTAGGCTAACCACGCTTTGTGCTAACCACCTCCTTGTTGTACCTCTTGACTGTGTTGTGAGTCTGCTGGACTGAGGTGGACCCGGTGTAATCTCGTGCTCCTCCTTCTGTTGTAGTGATCAACACCATCGTGGAGCCCGGCGGGGGTCTCCAGACCGCAACTGTCGTGACGTCGTCTCTCGGTCCGACTCGACCGTCTTCCAGGGAGAAGAAACCTAGCGCCAAACCCCGCGTCCCCCCGACCTCCAACGCCAACACAAGCACCAAAAGACCACCTCGTGGACCCGGCGGGGCCCACTACATGGCCTGAGCGGCCCCCGTAGCACCTACAGGCCGTAGCCATGAATCCACGCCGTCTGCCGCCACATGGCCCCGCCTCCTTCTAGTGATCAGCTAACCTGATTACCGGCTGTAGCACCCAGAGGGGCCGTAAAGACGGACGTCATGGCTCTGGTCCTCACTGTCCCGCAGTTCATTGCTCGCCAGTCACATTTCCGCTGTGTCCCCGTTCCAGACTACATACCGATAGTCTACAGCGCTACACTTAGTCCTCGTATAAGGTTTTAGTACACAAGGGATCCATATGCTCGTTTCATCACGTCACACCAGCACCGATGGAGAAAACCTGAACAGAAGGAGTTGAACCAGATCACCAATCCCCTTCTAGCCAGCAGCTCCTGGTCCTCCTCGGGGTCCCAAAGTGGCCCTGGGAACCCTTCAGGTGAGACTGAAGAGCTGCTCCAAAGTAATCTTTCCCAAATGGAGATACCAGGTTCCCTTCTGGAGCCAGTCTTGAGGTGTCTGGTGGACAGGAATCCACATGGAACCACCACCCATGAGGACCAGGATAGAGACCAGGGCTGCTGCAGACCTTAGTGTGCTGGACTTGGTCTGCCTGAGCACCGTGAGGACGTGAGGACGAAAGTCCGCACTGATGGTGTTCAGTCAGGGAAGTCTTCATGTCACCTCCGGTCCCTTAGAGCACTGCATTGTGGGACATTCAAGTTCTGGAGCACAGTCAAGCTAATGAGGGTCTGAACATCCAGAGAACCGGCTCCTCGAACACGGACTACATGCAGGACTGGAGGCGCTGACTCTGTGGTGGATTCATGAGACCGACCAAACTAATGTCATCCATACTTCAACAGTAGAAGTCTATAGAACAACATTTAGTGAAAGCTACAAAACGTGTATTGATCGGCTTTAATAATTCATAATCTTGTGCTGCGTTGCATTGGTCACATGACCGCTTGTGTTTTCTGTCTGTGTGTAGAAGACAAAGTTATATTTTACTGTGAATGTTCTGGTTCGCTGTCGCTGAATGTCTGTGGAGCTGGAACAGCTGATCGTCCTGCTGGTCCTTAAACGCATCGCCTTCCTCAACCGCAACGAATGAAACCGACAGATTCGGTTCTGATTCTGAGCTCACGAACACAATGCTTTGGTTCCTTTTCATGTAATAAAAATAACATTATTAATGGCGATGATAATATTCTTTCTTTCCGCCTGCAGAGCAGTTAATACTCAAGCAACACGTTTTATATCACTTCCCCTGAATCTCTTTTTCCAGAGCTTTTTACCGATCTGTCTGTCTTCACCGGCCGCTCAGCGTCCAGGTTCCACTAAACTTTACTGTCTTATAACAACTTCACAGTAGGAACCTGCTGACAAACAAATAAATAAAACCGTTTCACCTGCTGGGAACACCTGCTCTGTGTGTGTGTGTGTGTGTGTGTGTTTCAGAGATCGAGTTAATCGCGTCCAGGACCTGGTTAGCCTAGCTTAGCACAAAGAATGGAAGTGGAGGGAAAATGCTAGCCTCGCTCTCCTGAAGACGGACGTCGAGTGGATGAACTTTTATTTTGTAAGGTGCACGTTTCCTGTAGCTTGAGGCAGGTGAGGGGTTAAGGCCAGTTCACCAAATGTGCACTTTTTCATTTGACAAACATCTGGTGTTTTATTTTGACAGTCATGGTGTTTTATTTTGACAGTCATGGTGTTTTCCTGCTCTGCAGCCAATGAGAATGTATCGATTCGTCACCTGCCAACAACACAAGCCTGATTGGCCGGTGCTGTGATGATGTCACCACTGCGGCTCCGGGTGATTGGTCATGTGACCGCTTCCTGTTCTCAAAGCTGTTTATGCTTCATCACGAAGGTGTTTCTGAAAACATAATTTATGAAGTTCATCTGGACGCTCACATCTTCTTCATCTTCATCAGGATTTCTTTGTATCGGGTCATTTGTAATAAACTGATTTCATGACGTGAACTTTTCCGTGTTTCTTTCAGCATTAATTATTAATAAAGTACTCAGATCTCCTAGTAATATTAGTAGTAATAGTAGTAATAGTAGTAATAGTAGTGTAGAAACACTCTGTAGAAGTAGAAGTCCTGCTTTAAAAACCTTACCGAAGTAGAAGTACATGAAGTTATAAATCAGCAAATACACGTAAAGTATCACACGTCACCCTAGAGATCATATAAAGCCCGAAAGAGGGAAATCAACTTCACATCAAAACAACAAACCCCCCTCTACTAAATATCACATGGTCTCTCCCAGAACCATAAATTGGTGCTCAGGCACCCCAGGGACTGTTTTAGATGGTACACAGGAGACACAAGAGATAAATTACTTGAACACATTGCATCTTTGACCATGCACAAGGAAACAGTTTATACTCCAATCATTTGAGTGAAGGGTAATGGAGGGTCTTCATTACACTGTCACGCCCCACTAAGGAGGAAGAAAAATGTTTGGGCCCCACCGCCCCAACAAAATGGTCCAACTTTTTGTGACTCCTCTATCCGTGCTTTTTTCAAATAATAGAATAAAGAAAATTGAAATCCCTTTCAAGTAACATGTGCAATCACATTGTTAGAACAATGCAAATAAAGTTCTATCTGTGAAAAAAATAACTAATATTTGGCACAAAAAGAAACCTATTGTGGCTGCAAATTAATATATTTTTAAGATAATAACAATAACGTTCAACCTGTGCAAAACAGAATGAGTGCAGATGTGTGAGCCATCACGTTGTATCAGTATTAGTGGCTGCAGTGAGCTGCTTTCCTCTACAAATATTTTTTAAACAGGGTTGTAGATTTGATACGGCCACTCTCAATTCATGCTCAATGTTGACCTTAGATCTGTATTCTGTTTTGAGAGACTCAACAGCAGGAAAACCGACCTCACGAAGATCTCGTAGGCTTTTAGCAAAACGCCAAGAATCGGCGAGTCAAGCATGTGCAAGCGTAACCTGTTAACGGCGTAACGTAAACATTTCCATGAAAGTACCGTAAACGTCAGGTTACAAGCCGCTACTACCTTCGGTCAGTGTCCCCGTTAGCTCCCCGCTGTGGCCAGCTGGGGCTCCTGCTAGCGCTCTGCTACTTCCCCGCTAACTTCCGCTAGCTCTCCGCTAACTTCTGTTAGCTCCCCGAAAACCACCGAAGGTGGCGGGACCAGGCTCAACACCCGACTTGGGCAGAGGGGACACGGGCAGTAGCAGCAGCAGCAGCCGGTAGCAGCAGCAGCGCTAGATAGCAGCAGCGCTAGATAGCAGCAGCGCTAGATAGCAGCAGCGCTAGATAGCAGCAGCGCTAGATAGCGCTGCTACTAGCTTGCTACAGCGGAACACTGACCGGCCGTAGGCGCGGCTTGTAACCCAACGTTTACGGTACAGGCATTTCGCCATGTATTTATTATATGTCCGTGTACTTTGTACTTTTGTACTATGTAAAGTTATCTCCCTGCTGCTGCAACCACCATCATCTGCACCCCCTGTGGATTATTGGCCCCCCTCTCCACCTCCCCCCTTTCCACAACACTCGGCTCCCCTCCACACCTCTCATACTCAGCACTCTACAACCAGCAACCCACCCCCACTCCAACACCTCACAGCACCCCACCCCCCAGCGTGTCCCTTAACCAGTTGAGGAAGGAACTGAGGAGGATCAAGGTGAGGAAGGCCACGGGTCCAGACGGCATCAGCTCAAGGCTCCTCAAATCCTGCGCAGACCAGCTGTGAGGGATAGCGGAGCACATCTTCAACTTGAGCTTGAAGCTGGGGAAAGTACCACAGCTACCAAAGACCCCGCGGCCCAAGGACCCCAACAGCTACCGGCCAGTGGCGTTGATATCCCACCTGATGAAGACCCTGGAGAGGCTGGTCCTTGCCCACTCCGCTCCCTGGTGAGCTCATCCCTAGACCCACTTCAGTTCGCCAGACTGTGAGCACTGGAAGAGTCATGTTTTACGAGTTCTCCAGTGCCTTCAACTCCATCCAGCCTTTGCTTCTGAGGGACAAGCTGGAGCAGACCGGGGTGGACCACCACTTCACTGCATAGATCCTGGATTACCTCACCAACCATCCACAGTATGTGCGATTACGGGAGTGTGAGTCAGATTGGGTGTCTGGCTCCATTCCTCTTCTCCATTTACACCTCGGACTTTAAACATAACTCTGCTAACTGCCACCTGCAAAAGTTCTCTGCCGACTCTGCAATCGTCGGCCTCATCTCCGCCGATGATGACAGGGAGTACAGAGAACTGAACCAGGACTTTTTAGGATGGTGCCAGAGGAACCGCCTCCAGATAAACTCCAACAAGACCAAGGAGCTGGTGGTGGACTTATGCCAGGGTAAACGCTCTCCTCCGATACCGGTGAGCATCCAGGGACTGGACATTGAGATTGTGAAGTCTTACAAGTACCTGGGTGTTCATTTGAACAACAAACTGGACTGGTCCGACCACGCACACACACTTTATAAAAAGGGACAGAGCAGACTCTTTCTGCTAAGGAGACTGAGGTCTTTTGGAGTGCAGGGAAAACTCCTGAAGACCTTCTTTGACTCTGTGGTGGCATCAGCCATCTACTATGGCGTGGTCTTCTGGTGCAGCCGCATCACAGCAGCTGACAGGAGGAGACTGGAAAAACTGGTAAGGAAGGCCAGCAGCGTGCTGGGGTGTCCTTTGAATACTGTGGAGGTGGTGGGGGACAGGAGGATGATGGCTAAGCTCTCATCCATGATAAACCACGCCTCCCACCCCATGCAGGGCACTCTGGCAGCGCTGCACAGCTCCTTCAGTCACCGGCTGATTCACCCCCCGGCTGATTCACCCCCGGTGTCGGAGGGAGAGGTACCGAAAGTCCTTTCTTCTCGCTGCTGTCAGGCTGCACAATAAGCTGAGCTCTCAGTAGACCACTAACACTTGAACACTTGAACACTTGGACACTTTAATTCATTCACCTGGTGCAATATCTAATACGTGCAATACGTTTTAAGTACTTTTATATACTTTTATTTTATTTTGTATTCAGTCTGTATATTTAATAATCTTCTTTACTGCTTTTATTACTGTATACTGTTTATGTATATTACTTGATTTTTATCTTCATTTACTTGTGAGCAGTGCTGCTGTAATCCTGTAATTTCCCCACTGCGGGACTAATAAAGGATTATCTTATTTTATCTCTTATTTTATCATGTTCATGGGGAGAGTCTTCGTCCTGAAACCACAAGGTGTCGGTTCGATCCCTGTTCTCCCCATAGTTTCAAGTTGAAGTGTCCTTGAGCAAGACACTGAAGCCCCAGTGCTTCACAGCAGCACACTGCTCTTTAATTACTAAGGATGGTAACATGCAGAGAATAACTTCCCCACTGGGATTAAATAAGAATTATTTAAAATATTTATTTATTTATTTATTTATATAATCGAAGAGGTAAATAATGTACTTTTCACTTAGTACTTAGTACTTAGGATCTGAATACTACAAGTAGTAATTGTACTCAAGTGCGGTCCTTGAGAAAACATTCTTTAAATGTTACTTTTCCTTTGAAGAAAATGTTCAGCAAA
>JBAMJR010000189.1:5160000-5212500 GCA_038501785.1 Myoxocephalus aenaeus
ACTCAACGAAAACCAGTCCAGCTCCTTTCTGCTGGTCTTGACTCTGCTGCTGGTCCTGACTCTGTCTGTCCCCCTTCAGGCTCTGGACGTGGACCGATCCGTTCTGTACAAGATCAAGAAGTCGGTGAAGGCCATCAACTTGTCTGGTCTCGGTGAGTGAAGCCGGTTCTCCAGGGTGTGTGTGTGTGTGTGTGTGTGTGTATGTGTGTGTGTGTGTGCTTTAGTGGCGCTGCTGCTGGCGAAGGGTTCCTCAGGGAAGGGTCCCCAGAGACCAGGCTCCACAGAGACCAGGAGCAGCTCAGCCAGGTCTGAAGAGGAGCGCTCCCTTCGTCAGTGGGCGTGTGCTGGTTTGTGTTCAGACAGGTGGAGTCTCACCTCCACACATTCCTGTCATACCGCCGTCCCGTCCCAGCATGCCGAGGGAGAGACGGGGACGGGGAGAGAACCAAGAAGCTGATTTGAACCAGCTGACGAGTCACATGATGAACTCTGAATATGCTCAGTTTGATTTCCTCTGTTTTTAGACAAATACATAACTGTATATTATAATACACATATGACTAAGTATTAAGACTTTTAACAAATAATAATGAGAGTAATAATAATGTTATTATTGTTATTTAAAAATTATTATTATTATTATCGTAATGTATTAATAATAATTGTTATAATAATAGTAATGATGCTCATAATAATGTATTCATAATCATTTTGATAATTATAGTAATAATGCTCATAATAATGTATTCATAATAGTAATAATGCTCATAATAATGCATTAATAATAATTGTTAATATAATAGTAATAATGCTCATAATAATAATAATGTATTAATAATAGTAATAATAATGCTCATAGTCATGTATTAATAACAGTAATGTATTAATAATAGTAATAATAATGCTCATAGTAATGTATTAATAACAGTAATGTATTAATAATAGTAATAAGGACATCCGCTCTGGTTCCAGCTCATGTGGACAACGAGGACCAGTACTTCCAGTCCTTGGACAAGTTCGGGGACTGCTGCGTCTGCGGGGAGGACGGGGAGGTGGGCGCGGCCTTCCTCAAGTTCTCCGTCTTCACCAGAGAGCTGACGGCGCTCTTCAAGAACCTGGTGAGGGTCTGACGCCCCGGCGCCGTCCGGCTTCGGGGTTTCCTGTGCGCTCTAACGCCACTTCCTGTTTTGCAGCTGCAGAACATGAACAACATCATCACCTTCCCTCTGGACAGTCTGCTGAAGGGAGACCTGAAGGGGGTCAAGGGGGTGAGTCCACGCCAGGGAGGGGGCGGAGCTACGGAAGGAGGCGTGATCGATTATCAGATTAAAAGATTTATGGATCCATAGGTCCATAGATCCATAGATTCAAAGATCCATAGATTCAAAGATCCATTGACTCATCTTCTGGTGATGCAGCTTCAGTTGGTGAAAAACATCCTATAAACTATTGTTTCTTTTGTCCAACCAAAACCTCAAAACCCTTTTCTACGTATTAGATCTGGAACCATCACATTAATATAGTTTGTAAATGGAGGAATGGACTTCTAGACTCAGCTGTATCTTTAGGTATCAGATTTAATAAAGTGATCAGACAAACGTAGAACGTGTAAGAAACGTGTTTATTACCCCTCTGTTCCCTCAAGGTCTCCGTGTGTTGAATGAATGAATGCTGCGATGTGATTGTCTATAAGGGTCTATAAGGGCCCAAAGGGTCTCTTCAGGGTCTATACAAGGTCTATAAGGGCCCAAGGGGTCTATACGGGTTTATAAGGGCACAAAGGGTCTCTTCAGGGACTATAAGGGTCTATAAGGGGTCTATTAGGGGTCTATAAGGGCCCAAGGGGTATATAAGGGTCCAAAGGTAATAATGCATTAATAACAGTAATGTATTAATAATTAAATGGAAACTAAAGTGATCAGACAAACGTAGAACGTGTAATAAACGTGTTAATAACAGAGTTTGTATTACCCCTCTGTTCCCTCGCTGTCTCCGTGTGTTGAATGAATGAATGCTGCAATGTGGTTGGCCGGTCTGACAATGCGACGTCACTTCCTCTTTCAGGATCTGAAGAAGCCGTTCGACAAATCCTGGAAGGACTATGAGACCAAACTGTGAGAAAACACTTATTCACATCCAATAAATACAGAGAATGTAGTAAAATATTAGGACAGACCTCGTGACCTTTGACCCCCAGCGCGAAGCTTGAGAAGGAGAAGCGGGAGCACGCCAAACAGCACGGGATGATCCGCACCGAGTTCAGCGGAGGAGAGATCGCCGAGGAGATGGAGAAGGAGAGGCGGCTCTTCCAGCTGCAGACGTGCGAGGTGAGGAGCCGCCCGCGGAGCTGCCCGCGGAGCCGCCCGCGGAGCCGCCCGCGGAGCCGCCCGCGGAGCCGCGCTCGGCCCCGAGGGATCCGCATTGAACCGCTCTCTCTGTTGCAGTACCTCCTGAAGGTCAACGAGATCAAGGTGAAGAAGGGTGTCGACTTCCTCCAGAACCTCGTCAAGTATTTCCACGCTCAGTGCAAGTACGTCGTTCTACAGAAGGAACCTCAAGAGCGATGCAGCCGGGAGGAGAGACGGGATCTGAACAGGGTTTAGAGACCAAGAGCCGTTTTCTTATTAGTATCAGGAAGACACGCAGGGCCCAAAGGGACTATAAGGGTAAGGGCCCAAAGGGTCTCTTCAGGCTCTATACGGGTCTATAAGGGCCCAAGGGTTCTCGTCAGTGTCTATAAGGGCCCAAAGGGTCTCTTCAGGGTCTATAAGGGTCTATAAGGGTCCAAATGTTCTCTTCGGGGTCTATAAGGGTCCAAAGGGTCTATATGGGTCTATAAGGGGTCTATACAGGTCTATAAGGGCCCAAAGGGTCTATATGTGTCCAAAGGGTCTCTTCAGGGTCTATAAGGGGTCTTTAAGGGTCAGTAGTCAAGGCGCGAGATGATCAGAGCTTGGACCAGAACCTGTGCCGCCTTCTGAGTGAGAAGGGGACGTATTCTCCTGATGTTGTACAGCATGAACCTACAGGAACGTGTTTTTGCGGTAATGTTGGCAGTCAGGGAGAGTTGACTGTCGAGTGTCACACCGAGATTCCTGGCAGTCGGGGTCGGGGCCAATCCTGAGTTGTCGAAGGTAATAGGGAGGTCGTGGGTGGGAGAGCCTTTTCCTGGAAGGAAAAGTAGTTCAGTCTTGTCAGGGTCTAAAGTGTCTATAGGGTCTATAAGGGTCCAAAGGGTCTATACGAGTCCAAAGGGTCTATAAACTAGGTCTATACGGTCTATAAGGGGTCTACAAGGGTCCAAAGGGTCTATAAAGGTCTATATGGTCTATAAGGGGTATACGAGGGTCCAAAGGGTCTATAAGGGGTCTATAAGGGTCCAGCTCTGGTTCACTTCAAAGAGAGACAGGATGTATGTCTACAGACACTTCATCACAGTTGAGGTCAGTGACTTCTATTCCTGGACCTCTTTGGACCTGGAGAGCTTCCTAAGAGGCTCAGATCTCCTGGTCCTTGTCGTTCTGCTCCTCTTTTGGCCTCATGTTCCACTAAATCTATTTCTGTCTCGCCGTTCAGTTTCTTCCAGGACGGACTGAAAGCTGTGGAGAGTCTGAAACCGTCTGTAGAGAAGCTAAAGTCAGAGCTGACGACGGTGAGGATGCAGAGAGACTGAGATGCAGAGATGCGGAGAGACAGAGAGATGCAGAGAGAGACAGAGAGATGCAGAGAGAGACAGAGATGCGGAGAGACAGAGATGCGGAGAGACAGAGAGATGCAGAGAGAGACAGAGAGATGCTGAGAGAGACAGAGATGCAGCGAGACAGATACACAATATGTACCTCTGAGATGTAGTGGAAGTATGTACTTGTACTTGGTTCGATATCACCCATCAAAAGTACATCAAATATCTAAAACAGCACAGCGGTCATCAATATCTTGTGTTTCTATCACGAGCCTTCATGCCGTCTCTTCTTCTGTGGTGTTCAGATCAAGCAGACTCAGGATGGGGAGAGGAAACAGCTGACTCAGCTCCGGGACGTGCTGAAGGCGTCTCTGCAGTCCGAGCAGAAGGAGGTGAGGGACTCTGTATGGTGTACTTTGAAACACCTCGGAGCATCTGCAGGGAGCTAGCAGGACTTTGGACTACAAACATGGCGGCTGAAGTCGTTTTGTGTCCCGTCCCCCGCAGGACGCTCAGGCCAAGCAGAGTGCCGGCTACAGCCTCCACCAGCTGCAGGGCGACAAGGCTCACGGCACCGAGCGCTCCGGAGTCCTCTACAAGAGAAGCGAGGGGTAAGTGAACTCAAAGTCCCAGAATGCAACGGGACAAATTACTTCCTGTGAGGCTTGTTGTTGTACAATATATTTGTGAGGGATGAGCACGAAGAGATCCATAACTTGAAGATGTATGAATGTGTGGTCCTCAGACTGAGGAAGGTCTGGCAGAAGAGGAAGTGCTCGGTGAGAAACGGCTTCCTGACCATCTGCCACGGCACGGTAAGACGCCATGTCCTCTCTTGCTATTGGTCCTCCTGCATGAGAAGCTCCACCCTCCTGCCTGCATGTCCACCAGCCAATTCCAAGAAAAAAATCACTTCTTCTTCTTCTGGGGTTTCACTTTTTTATTTTAAAATGGGGGAAAGACAAGAATTCATTTTAGTTTTATTTAGCGTCTTATTGTAATTTTTTGTTGTTGTTCCTTCTTTCTTTTATTTTGAAGTTTTTACACGAAGAGTCAAACGGCCAATCAGGAGAGAGCAAGCGGCAGAGGAAGAGAAACAGGAGGAGGAGGAAGAGCATAAGGAGGAGGATGACAGAGAGAAGGGTGGGGGGGAGGGGGGGGTCTGTTATTATTAATATGGATCATCATTTCAACCTCTCAAACACAAAGCTGCTTCTTATTGAAGGAGAGAAGATGTTAAAAACATCCATATTCATGGTCCCCAGAGGACGAACCCGGCTGGTTTCAGTGACCTATGACCTCTTCATTTGTGACACCATCGCCAAACAATGATGATGATCACGAACCCTTATTTATTTGTATTTATTTATTTTGCACAGTTCAAACAATAAAATAAAAATCATAACAGAGCTAAATGAATATCACAATGCAGGAAGAGAAAAAAAAGCCAACTGGGCTTATTTGGGCTCCTGGGAACTGAGGGAAAATAGTGTTTTTTTGTGATTTCCTACCTATTTAGAGTTAAAAAAACATCTTACAATTTAGACTTTTTGAAAATTAATTTTAATTTTACAGCATGTCCACTGTAGTGGACCACAGGACAATTTCCGTGTGAAAAGATAGCCAAATATAGAAGATAAGAAAACTAACAAATGATGGCTATAGAGTGATATTAAACCAATAATACATTCAACTGGATTATAAAACAAAGTAATTCTTCATCTTTAAATGAATGCTGCTAAATCTTCAAATACTTTGTTGTCAATGTACTTGAAAAAGTACATCATCTGAGCCTCCTGTAGCTGCTGCTTCTTCTTCTTCTTCTTCTTCTTCTTCTTCTTCTTCTTCTTCTTCTTCTCCTTCTTCGTCTTCCTCCTCACAAGGCTCAAACTCATCCTCATCGCTCTCATCATCTGAAAGCTCCAAATCTGATTCTCCCTCAACTATCTGGTACAGCATCCTTTATGCTTGAGTTCTGTCTCCGACAACAATGTTGAGTCATAAAATACATACATTTTGTCCTGGTGTCCACTATAATTGACATTCATAAAAAGACTATTATTTAAATAAACAAATAACTGAAATGCTTTCGAACTAAATATATCATTCCTGACATGTTAATAAACAAGAAAATATATGAATATCATAGTAAAAAAGACAATAAGTCAGCAATATTTGCCTTACCTTTTGACTTTCCATAAAATGTGCTGGCTGATCTTGTGTCGAAAGAAAGAGGAAGTTGTCATGATCCCATGTGGTATCAATGGAAAGCCCAGGGCGTGCTCTTTAGAGAACAGCAGGAGTTGATAGGGTAACTCAAATGAGTAAAAGAGAGATGCAAAACCAAAGTGTCCACCACAGAGGACACAAATGAATGGGCTGAGTCTCAGGAGGATAAAATATCTAAATTTTTACAAAATTACAAACATAAAATGAAATATGCATAAGATAGACAACAAAAGAAAAAGAAAGAAAGAAAAGAAAGAAAAATAATGTAATTATGTTGAGTCTGTGTGTGCATGTGTGAGCGTGAAAGTAAGCATGGCTTGCGTTTGTTTAGGGATGTTGGATTATTAACCCTTCTGCTGCTGTTAGTGTGAACGAGCCAATCCCAGCCAGTTCCTCGAGGATATCACGGAGTAAAATGGAGCTACAGCATGCTAGCATTAACTCGTTATCAGTGAACACAGCTGTTGTTGTTTAGCTGGTGTTGTTGGAACACTCAGTATGTCGTCACTTGTTTCTCAGGCCAACGCACCGCCGGCTAAACTCAACCTGCTCACCTGCCAGGTGAAGAGGAACCCGGACGAGAAGAAGAGCTTCGACCTGTTCTCACGTAAGCTGCTCTCCTCTCAGATGTGAAGCCTTCTGTCAGATCATCTTGTCTCACTCTCTGTCTCACTCTACATCTCACTCCCACTCTGTATAGCTCTTCGTCTAACACTCCATATCACTCTGTCTTACTCTCTCTCACACTCCATCTCACTCTCCGTCTCACTTTCTTTCTCACTCTCCGTCTCACACTCCATATCACTGTCTGTCTCGCTCTCTGTCTCCTCCAGACGACAGGACCTATCACTTCCAGGCCGAGGACGAAGCCGAGTGTCAAGTGTAAGTAGTGCAATGACCCCGACCTCTGATCTCCCTCAGTCTGCCCCCTGACCTCTGACCCCATGTGTGTGCAGCTGGGTGTCGGTGCTGCAGAACAGTAGAGAGGAGGCGCTAAACAAAGCATTCAAAGGCGTCCAGGACGAAGGAGAGAACAACATCGTCCAGGAGCTGACGAGAGCCATCGTAGGAGAGGTGAAGAGGATGAGCGGCAACGACGGCTGCTGCGACTGTGGGGCGCCCGGTATGTACTATTGCTACTAGTACTACTGTTACTAGCACTAGTCCTGCTGCTATATGTTACTACTGCAACTGTGGGTGGCGCCTGGTATGTACTACTGGTACTCGTACTACTGCTACTAGTACTACTGGTACTAGCACTAGTACTGCTGCTATATATTACTGCTGTGACTGTGGGGTGCCTGGTATGTACTACTGGTACTAGTACACCACCTGATCTCACCTGGTATCACCTGATCTCATCTGGTCCCACCTGGTCCCCACTATTCCCACCTGGACTACAGACATAAACGTAACGTCATGGCCTTTAAAAACCTCTATCCTCTGCTCCGTCAGGTCCCACCTGGCTGTCCACCAACCTCGGGGTGCTGATCTGTATCGAGTGCTCGGGGATTCACAGGGAGATGGGGGTCCACTACTCCAGGATCCAGAGCCTGGACCTGGACGTGCTGGGGACCTCCGAGCTGCTGGTGAGTCCCCTTCACTGTCCCCAGAGGAGTAACGGAAATCAGAGCGTCGAGGCAGAGCGGAGGGATTCCGATTATTTGTCAGATTATTTGTTTGTTTGTTTTATTTAATTTGTGTCCGTCAATAAAAATATTATTTACACTTTTAGTAAAAATAAATAAATAATAATAATCAAGAATTAAGAATAATGTAAAAAAAATTAACTAATTTGACAGAAAATGACAGTTTTTCCAAACTTGTTCAAATATTGTGACTTGTAATATATTGTATATAGTATAATATCAATGTATTTATGTAATATCATAGATGTATATTGATTCTCGAAAACACACAATATTTTTATCGTCGCCCAAATATAAACTGGTATTTTGTGGCATTAATGGATTTAAAAACAGAAGAAAGTAAAGGCAGTAGAGGGTTGCAGGTCTGCAGGTCTGCAGTGAACCCACCAGGAAGTGGTGACCAACCTGACATGTTGTGTTTTAGTTGGCGAAGAACGTGGGAAACGCCAGCTTCAACGAGATCATGGAGGCAGATCTGTCGGTCACCAAACCCGATCCGACCAGTGACATGTGAGTGACGATGTGAGTGACATCCCAGCCAGCATGTCCATGTGGGGCCCATAAGGTTTAAATTTGGGCTGCAGATAAGGGTCCCAAGTGGGTTTGTTCGCAGTTTCCACGGTGGCCTCACCTGTGTTTGCCCATACGGTTTTCAAGTTGGTGCGGACTGGGTTTATTCACAGAAACCCATAATGTTGCCTATTTGGGTCCCACTTAAAGCCCAGTCAGATCCCTCTTATAGTCGGTGAATAAACCGGTGAATAAACCCAGTTCGCACCAACTTGAAAACCGTATGGGCAAACACAGGTGAGGCCACCGTGGAAACTGCGGACAAACCCACTTGGGACCCTTATCTGCAGCCCAAATTTAAACCTTATGGGCCCCACATGGACATGCTGGCTGGGATGTGAGTGACATGTGAGTGACATGAGAGTGTCATGAGAGTGTCGAGAGTGACATGCGAGTGTCATGTAAGTGACATGTGATTGATGATGTGAGTGACATGTGATTGATGATGTGAGTGTCATGTGAGTGACGTGAGAGTGAGTGACATGTGAGTGAGTGACATGTGAGTCTCATGCAGGTGACATGTGAGTGACATGAGAGTGTCACGTGAGTGACATAAGTGTGAAATGTGAGATGATGACCATGATGATGGTCCGGTTCTTCCTCCAGGCAGACGAGGAAGGACTTCATCACGGCCAAGTACACCGAGAAGCGTTTCGCTCGGCGGCTCTGTGCCGACGCGGCGTCCAGACTGCAGGTTCTGTATGAGGCCGTCAGGAACAGAGACATCCTGTCCCTGATCCAGGTCTACGCCGAGGGGGTGGACCTGCAGGAGTCCAGCCCACAGTCCAACGAACACGTAGGACTTCAGTTCTGATTCATGAGTTTTTAAAGTCAGAACCAGGAGTCAACCTCCAGTTCTGAAGAGTGAAGACCGAGCTCCATGTCTAAAAACCTGCATTCTCTCTCCTGACCACCGGGGTGTGACTCCTCTGGTTGTATAGAAGTCTATGCTGCATTTGTTAAAGCTGCATTCTCTCTATTGACCACCAGGGGCGACTCCTGTGGTTGTATAGAAGTCTATAGAAATGACTCTAGTTCTCTCTTGATTTATTCCCTCAGTAAACATTATAAACATGAGTTTATGTCTCAATCTCTAGTTTCAAGTCTTCTTCAATACAGCATGACGTTCATTTAGTAAATTGTGGTCATTTAGAGTGAAACAGACCATAAAGCAGGGGATCCTTAAGGTCCACAAACCGATGAGTGTCGTCACCATGATGACGTTCACGTCTTCTTTACGGTCTGTGGTAAGAACATGAGATGGGTTTGTTTCTTTCAGGAACCCGGAGAGACGGTGCTCCACCTGGCGGTCCGTATGGTCGACAGGAACTCCCTCCACATCGTGGACTTCCTCGCCCAAAACAGGTGACATCATGAGATCATCCACATCAACAGATACTGCAGTTGAAGTTGCTGCAAATGTTACAGATGTTACAGATGTTGAAGTTGTTGCAGATGTTGCTGCAATGTTGAAGTTGTTGCAGTTGCTGCAGATGTTGGGCCTGTCTTGGCTGGCTTAGCGTAGAGCATGCAGCGTGTGAGTGAGCGTCCTCACATATATAGTAACAGCAGGGCATGTGTTTCAGTGGGAACCTGGACCAGCAGACGGCCGGCGGCAGCACCGCGCTGCACTACTGCTGCCTGACGGACAACAGCGAGTGTCTAAAGCTGCTGCTGAGAGGAAAAGCCTCCGTGTCCATCAGTAAGAACACAAACACTCGTGGAGACGAAGCCTCACGCTCCTGTTTCTAAACGCCTTCTTGGATTTGTCTCCACAGCTAACGAAGCGGGAGAGACGGCGCTGGACATCGCCAAGCGCCTCCGACACACTCAGTGTGAAGAGCAGGCGAGTCTCTCTTTATGATCCATGTGTTTCATATCCATATGCTTTCATGAAGAGAGACGAGCGCTGTTTCATTCATCTCGTCTGAATGAAACATAGTGGATAAATATAAAGGATAACGTGAAATGAACTAAAGCAAGGCTAAAGCTAAGCTAAAGCTAAGCTAAAGCTGAGCTAAATCAGACTAAGTAAACTTAGGTACACTGAACCAGATCTGAATAAACAAGAAACAATTTAAGACAATTTAATGAGAGCTAAGATACCATAAATACAGCTAAACTGTTCTATGCTAAGCTAATTCCAAAACACTAAGACTCTGTGATCGTTCAAAAGATTTTTAATGAAACCAAAACTATATAAACAAAATCAACACAACAAAGAACTACAGTGAAGAAAGAGAAAGTTGAGTAAAGTAAGTTTATATAAAGCTAAAGCTAAGCTAAATCAGACTAACGTAAACTTAGGTACATTGAACCAGATCCGAATAAACAAGAAACAATTTAAGACAATTCAATGAGAGCTAAAATACCATAATTTTTTGCCCTCTGCTGTGACTGATTACGACTGGATTGGACGCAGCTGGACGGTTTGTTAGGAGGGTACGCTGGCGGGCGCTGCCGGCCGCTCCTCTTGACACTTTGTTACCACGTACTTTTTTCACGTATTGTGATTCCTTCCTGAGTTGGAATACGTTCGGGATTAATTTGAGAGCCTGCTTCCCGTGTTGGAAGACAATAGGAATACGGCGGACTTTGGATTGATCAGTGAAACTGAGAGCCTACCTGCTCTACTGGATCCCTGTTCTGTGATGACTATTGGTGTGCTTTTTGAACTGTTGGCATCTGGGAGGGGTGGCGTTGCTCCGATTGGAGCTGGGGTTGGCTGGCGTGTGGTTGTTGTCAGACGGCGCCGCTTGTTTTGTGTTCTGTTTTTGACATCGGTGCTGGCAATGATTTCATACACCGCCCCACAGCTACGGCATTTGCGCAGCTTCATGGTTCCATCCGACAAGGGGTTTATAGCCCGCTATCAAGAGTGTGGGAATCAGAAAAACAGACCTTGCTACATCCATAGAGGTTCGTGCCGCAGTTTCAACATGGAATCGGGAAGCAAAACCAACCTAGGAGTCATCGTCGGAAACATCGCAATACTACCCAATACTAGGCACAATGGAAAACACGGAGTGGATCGCAGTGTATTACGGAGCTTGCAGAGACTTCCACCCCCTGCTCTGTCTCTTACCACCATGGAGCTGCTAAACACACAATCCCTCACTAATAAATCCCTCCTCATATACGACCATATTCTGGACAAAGGGCTTGACTTCATGTGCCTAACAGAAACCTGGCATAAACCAGGGGACCCAGCCACTATGACCATGGATCTCAAGCTCATCACCTGCCCAACGCGAGGTCACGTGAGGTCAATTTCTCACGCTCTGCTCTCTGGTTCACATATGAGCTGCGGAAAATAAAAACAGCTGGGCGTGTCCTGGAACGACGCTGCAGACACTCTGGGCTCACTGTCCATAAACTGGCCTTCCGTGAGCATCAAAGGTCCTACTCCAACTCCCTTAAGGATGCTCGCTCACAGTTCTATTCCAGCTTAATCAATAAAAACCCTGGCAACTCTAAACAGCTTTTTTCCACCATAAACCTTCTCCTGAAGCCACAATCATCCTCTTCAACTGAGGCTACAGAGGAGCAATGCAACAGCTTCATTGACTTTTTCAGATCAAAAGTAAACAACATTCGCTTTATGATGTCCAGCTCTCCATCTCTGCTTCCCTCTGACACCAACACCTTATCTGCGAGTGTGCTGTCTCCTCTACATCTCGCTGAGGTTCAGGAGAGCCATGTTGAGGAAATCCTCAGAAATATGAAATCTTGTACCTGTACCCCATTTCCACTGCTCTGCTCAAGTCACATATCCCCACTCTCTGTCTTTTCATCACCAAAGTTGTTAACCTTTCCCTTCGCTCTGGCTGTGTCCCACCTGCTCTCAAGGTTGCTGTCATCCGTCCCCTTCTCAAGAAGCCCACCCTGGACCCGGAGGTTCTAGCCAACTACAGGCCTATCTCCAGCCTTGCCTTCCTGTCCAAGGTGTTAGAGAAGGTAGTTGCTTCTCAACTTCAGGACCACCTAAAACACAACAATCTGTTTGAAAAATTACAGTCAGGATTTCGTTCAGCCCACAGCACTGAAACAGCTTTGCTGAGGGTGACGAATGACCTGCTGATGTCAGCCGATGCAGGATCACCCTCATTCCTCATCCTCCTGGACCTGACTGCTGCATTTGATACAGTGGACCATACCATCTTCCTAGAGCAGCCATGTCATGTCTCACTGCCTGTCTTGGGGAGATAAAGGCGTGGATGAGCAACAACTTTCTCCAGTTAAACAGCACAAAACCGAAGCCCTCCTTGTTGGCACTCCACACCAGGTTCAGTCATCCTCCATAACTCATCTCACCTTTGACCGTCAGGTCCTACCCCTCTCCTCCACAGTCACTAATCTGGGAGTTCGGTTTGACCCTCACCTGACCTTTACTGACCATATCAAATTCCTCTGCAAAACCTCCTTTTGCCATCTCAAAAACATCTCCAAACTCCGCCCCACTTTAACCCTGTCAGATGCAGAGAAGCTTGTCCATGCCTTTATCTCCTCAAGACTGGACTACAGTAATTCACTGTTCACTGGGATCACTGGCAAGGACATCCAGAAACTTCAATACATCTAAAACAGCGCTGCCAGGATCCTGAAGAGAGTCTGGAAATCTGAACACATAACACCCATTCTGCACTCACTACACTGGCTCTTTGTCTCATTCCGGATTGACTACAAAGTCCTACTACTCACCCATAAATGCATAAATGGACATGCACCTCCCTACCTACAAGAACTCATCACTCCCCAAACCTCCACCCCCACCCTCAGATCTACAAACCGCTCGCTCCTCCGGGTCCCCAACACCAAGCTCCGCACCATGGGCGACCGGGCCTTTTGCTCGGCAGCGAAATTAGGGCTTGCTTTTTAACTATGCGTTAACTATGTTTTTATTTGTTTTACTATATATTGGCTCTGTGGCACTCTGAGTTTCTTTTGAAAGAAAAGTGTGTTTAAGAATGAAATCTATTATTATTATTATTATTATTATTATTATTATTATTATTATTATAAATACAGCTAAACTTTTCTATGCTAAGCTAATTCTAAAACACTAAGATTGTGATTGTTCAAAAGATTTTTAATGAAACCAAAACTATATAAACAAAATCAACACGACAAAGAGCTACAGTGAGGAAAGAAAAAGTTGAATAAAGTAAGTTTAAATAAATAAAGCTAAAACTAGGCTAAAGCTAAGCTAAATCAGACTAAAGTAAACTTGGTTACACTGAACCAGATCTGAATAAATTACAGTAAAAAAACTGAGACTCGTTCAAGAGGTTTTTTATTTTACCAAATGTATATAAACAAATAAAAACAGTTATATTAACCGTCGTTAGTTGGCAACACATGATGTTAATCCTCTTTATATTTTATTCAATTATTTTATAGACGTAGTTCATGAAGGTTTATTTTTCACCTTCATGAACCGTATTTATGACAAAATAATCAGATTTTAAAAGTCAAACTTACTTGATTTTTTTTCTCAGCTAAAGATAAACTGTGTTAAATTATTATTACTATTATGCATATTTAATATGCATTTCTACATAAACTGAAAGATAAAGGTTCGTGGCAGTTGTTACTCCGCTCGTCCGTGACATCATAGACTCATCTTGTGTGGACACGTTTCAGTTGACTCAGGCTCAGACGGGGAAGTTCAACCTCCACGTCCACGTGGAGTACGAGTGGCGTCTGCAGAACGACGACATGGACGAGAGCGAGGACGAGATGGAGGACAAGGTTGGCTGGCTTCCTGTTGAGCAGCTCGTAGACGTGAAGGGCGATGAGTAACCGTGTATTGTTGTTGTTGTTTTTACGGCAGCCAATCCCCAACCGGCGCGAGGCGCGTCCAGTCAGCTGCTTCGTGCCGGGCAGCGGCCCCATGCAGCCCAACCTGGCGGCATTGGCCCGGGACGCCGCCAGCCTGGCGAGGGACAAGCAGAGGCCTCAGGTGCCGAGCACGATGATCAGCAACGAGACCTACGGCACCATGATGGACCTCCACCTGCCGCCTCCTGGGCCCACGCCGCCGCTGCCGCCCAGAGGACCCACCAGAGGTCAGACAAGTAGACTTCTATACAACCAGAGGACCCACCAGAGGTCAGACAGGGACACCATGCACACTGCATCACAAAGAGAGCGTAGACTTCTATACAACCAGAGGAGTCGCCCCCTGGTGGTCAGGAGAGAAAATGTAGCTTTAACACATGAAGCATAGACTTCTATACAACCAGAGGAGTCGCCCCCTGGTGGTCAGGAGAGAGAATGCAGCTTTAACACATGAAGCATAGACTTCTATACAACCAGAGGAATCTCAGGAAAACAACTCCGGAAAAATTATACGCATCAACCTTTTGTCGAGCTCTCTGATTGATCAGTGGGAATGTCCATCAAAATGTATCATCCAATACCCAAACAGAGTCAAATCTAAAGATAAAGGAATAATGCTTTTTAATTAAATGAAATTTAATGATAAAAATAAGTAAATGAACTAAGACTCTGTGTTTAGTGGAGTAAGTAATTAAACATAATAAAATAGTAATAAACTTAAATTGAGTGATGACGAGCATCAAACCTGTGACCTTACGGTGATCTCTGGGCCTCCCTGCAGGTTACGGACAAGGTAAACCTGTTGCAATGGAAACCCTCGGGAGACAGCGGTCGTCCTCCGACCCGCCGAACCCTCAAACCCCTGACAAGAACTCCTCCGTGTACGGTGAGGCACTGACTTCCTGTCGGCCACAGACAAAATAAAAGCCTCAGCAGTCGTCTTCAGACTTGAGCTGCTGTGAAAAATCCATTCATTGATTAGTTGATTAATTGATCAATTGATTCGTTGATTCATTGATTAGTTGATTCATTGATTAGTCGATTCATTGATTGACCGAAATAAAGAACAATAATAATAAAGGAATAAAGATCAAATCAATAACAGACCAGCTGTTTGATTATTGGCTCGTTCTGTTGCTTCCTACTGGCTGAACACATCTCCTTTCCTCCTCTCCCAGTGCTCCCAGTAGCTCCTCCTCCTCCAGTCAACAAGAGGTCCAGCATGTTGGAGACCAGGACCCTGCTGTCAGCCAGGAACACCCCCCTCCCCCCTCTGCCTCCCCTGCCAGCAGCAGGACTCCCCCCGGTTCCCCCAGTCCCACCAGGACCCGGCATCCCACTGCCACCCCACTACAAAGCTCCGCCCCTCCCACCACCAGTCCCCCTTCACCAGACCAGCAGATCATTGGGACCACCAGGACCCAAGTCCCCTAAATCACCCACCGGGTACGTACTAGACTGTAGTGGACTGTAGTGGACTCTACTGGACTGCAATGGACTATAATGGACTGGTCTGTTATCGACCGTACTGGACTGTGATAGACTGTTAAGGTCTGTACAAGTCTGATCTAGTCTGTACTGGTGAATAGTAGTTTGTAGCAGCTGTGTCCAGTCAGAACTGGTCTGAACTGGTTTGTAATGTATTTCCATCTGATTGCAGGCCTGTGAAACGTCCTCCACAGAGACCTTCTCTCAGGACTGCGTCCGTGGACCAACTAGGTCCTCGAACACACAGCTCCGGTCCTCCGACACCCAAACCCAGAAGCACCTTCTCCGTAAGTCCTCGAACGCAGCAGCAGCCGAGATCAGAGGTCAGAGGTCAACACCAACAGACTAATTACACTTAACTATGTGTGTATCTGTGTGTGTGTGTGTGTGTGTGTGTGTGTGTGTGTGTGTAGAAGCAGAAGCCTCAGCGGGTGAAGGCCATCTACAACTGTGCGGCTGACCATCCAGACGAGCTGACGTTCTCGGAGGGCGAGGTGATCGTGGTGGAGCGGGAGGAGGACAGCGAGTGGTGGGTAAGTGACAGCTGCCACAGACAGGAAGTGCATCATCAGCTGAACTTCAGGTTTGTCCTGTAACTCCCTCTCTACTTTGGTGACTCAGGTGGGTCACGTTGAAGGAGACCCGACCAGGAGAGGAGCGTTTCCCGTCACCTTCGTTCACTTCATCACGGAGTGACGGACAGAAGCCCCGCCTTCACGCTGGAAACGCCCAGACTCACCAGACCCCCAGAGACCTGAACCAGACCGCCATCGTTCTGTTTCTGTCCGAGCTCAAACACGCAGAACTTCCTTGTAACAAAGTTTCACAAAATAATTCTGACCCAGAAGACATAAAGAAATTGATATCGAGCTTCAAGTCCCATCGTTGATTTATTAAAACTTATTAAAACATCATCAACAAACTTATTTCATCCCGAACACTATCTGTTCCTCGACCTAATTTATAGATTCACCTCATCAATAATCTGAATCTCATAGAGTTCTGAAGGGATGACGTAAATATGTAGTCCAACAGGAAGTCATCATGAGTCTGTAGTCCAACAGGAAGTTGGAGCAGGAAAACATAGTTGTGAACATCGTCTCTTAGGAGGAGACCGACGTGGAGAGACTGAACCCAGAAGCTTGTGTTTGTTTATGAATATCGTTAGAGCCCAAAATACTCTCTCTCTGTTTCTTCTTGTTTGTTTCTGGTAGATTTAGTTTTATTTTAATGCTGGCTGAAGGTAAACTGATATCAACCTCCTATTTGATGTTATTATCATGTTCTTATTATGTCATTAAAACCACCTGAAATACTCCTTTAACTCACTGAACGTGTCATGAGATTTTATTCTTATAGACAAACATGTAAATGTTCTAATTTTAGCCTCCATTTTTCTTTCCTTCTTTTAATTTCTTAAATTTGTCTTTCTACTTTGTTCTTTTGTTCCTCAATTTCAACTCTTTCAACCCCACATCCCAAAATATTTTTTAATAATTGAATTTGATCATACAAGAAAATAGAAAAGTTGTATTATTAATAATAAGCGTTTTTATATAACACTTACAAAATGCTTTACAAAAACAATTAATTAACCTCTTGATATCAGTCCCCCGTTTCGCCTCTTTTTCGAAAAAAAAGTCTCTTTAAAAAAAACATAAACTTAATTATCTCCGCAACCACAACGTTTATTAACTTCATTTAAATTGCTACAATACTGTAACCCGTGTGAGAAGATACCTTTGGTTAAAAACATGTTTTAAGTAACTGTTAAGTTTAAGTACTTGCTGCGGCGACTGTAACGTTTCACTAAACTCGTGATAAGTACCCCTTAACAAAGTCGGATTTCACTAACAAACATTTATATAAGAATATATAAGCCTTACAAACCCCCTATTTGTACCTGGAAAGTCACAAAAGGGCCGTAGCTCTTCTCTTTTTTCCGCCGGCGGAGTTTTTTGAGGGCTGCAGCCCTCAAAAAACTCCGCCGGATGCAGAAACAGGGATCTGTTTCTGCATCCGGGTCCTATAGCACAAGCAGAAGCTCCTGAAGATTTGAAGTCCCCGCATGCAAAAATCGAACAATGTTTTCCCATAAAACAAGTAACTTTTCTATTTTTGAACCGAACAACACATTTTTTTTTTGATTGAAACACCTTCCCAATGTGTCAAAGCTTTGTTTTGCAGATTCAGATTATTTAGGTCCTAATCTTTCCAAAAAGGTGTGTTATTAGTATGTGGGATGTGGGTAAGGCCCTGAACCATGGAGTTGGAAAAACCCGGGGGCTGCTCGAGGAGGGATTTTTGGCAAATCTTGTTCATAATCATGCTGGATGTTCATAATTATGATCAAAATATGGTATAAAAATGATATAAAATAACACAAGTATTAGAACTCATTTGGGGTTCATATGACTACAGAAGGAAAAACGACCCCAATTGGGGCCTATGGTGTTCAATTAATACAAATAATCAAGTGAACAGTGATGTAAAATGAGTCCTAATAAAATACCAGTACGCATAAATATACACAAATATTCATATGAAATATACACATAGTGTATACTCAGTTAATTAATATTTCCTCATGGGAAAGGCATTGGATAAAAGTGGGAAGCGATTAAAAAAATAAAAAAATAATACTTTTCAAAATTAATATTGAGGACGAATTAACGTTTCGATTAAATTATTTTAAGACGAAATCATTATATTGTGTTAATTGAGTAAAAGACACTTTTAAAAAGATACTTTTGAGTTATATTTATATTTGTCATATTTTCATAATCTCATGAAGGGGGAAAGAAAATGAATCCAAAGGTGGAACCAACGTTTCGGCGGGTTGTTCTACACGGAGAGGTTTTCCAGCAGTAACCGGAAGTGACGCATTAGCCGCCTAACTTGTGGAGACGCGCGTAGCTGTTTCCAGATGAATTGATTTGTGTTTGTTAAAAGATTAAACGTGTTTATCAAAGTAAACATGGCAGCTAAACGTAAATGTGACGTCACGGTCCCCGCGGAGGAGAGTGACCAGCTGCTCATCCGGCCGCTGTGAGTCTGAACACCGCTAACGCGCCTCTTACCGCCGGCGTCTGGTCCTGCGCTCTCAGGCCAGACCCCATCCAGAAAGAGCCGCATTTAGTGGTTTCTTTGATGTACGAAGGGGAAACCATTGTTAAGTTCGACCGTTCGGATCTATGGTGTCAGTTCTTCATTTCGGCTTAAACCAAATCTGCCTGAACAGCACGTGTCTGCTCTCTGACCAGACTCCATCCAGAAAGAGCCACATTTAGTAGAGCTTTGTTTTGAGCTTCAGGTTCCACCTGGAAAGATTTAAGGAATCCTCAGAGGCAGCTCTCCGTTTACATTTAGGTCAAATGCACCAAGCAGCACTCATTAATTATTATTATTAATTATTATTTCTCTCTCTCTCTCTCTCTCTCTCTCTCTCTCTCTCTCTCTCTCTCTCTCTCTCTCTCTCTCGCTCGCTCGCTCTCTCTCTGTGCATGCGTACATCTGTCTCCAGAGGAGCAGGACAGGAAGTGGGACGATCCTGCATCATCCTGGAGTTCAAGGGACGAAAGATTATGGTATGGTTGGTCACATCAGCTGTAAACGTTAACACCAGCTAGTGTGTAACGTGTGTATCTGTGTGTGTGTGTGTGTGTGTGTGTAGCTGGACTGTGGGATCCACCCTGGTCTGGAGGGGATGGACGCTCTGCCGTACATCGACCTGATCGACCCGGCTGAGATCGACCTGCTGCTCATCAGCCAGTAAGTTCATAAGAGGACACACACACACACACTCTGGTGTTTGATATGATGGTGGCGTGTGAGCGTTTGATGGTCTGAACTGGTTTTGTCTGTCAGCTTCCACCTGGACCACTGTGGAGCTCTGCCCTGGTTCCTGCAGAAGACCAGCTTCAAAGGACGCACCTTCATGACTCACGCCACCAAGGCCATCTACCGCTGGCTGCTGTCGGACTACGTCAAAGTCAGGTGTGTGTGTGTGTGTGTGTGTGTGTGTGTGTGTGTGTGTGTGTTTACAGTCTGTGTGTGTGTGTGTGTTGCAGTAACATCTCAGCAGACGACATGCTGTACACGGAGACGGACCTGGAAGACAGCATGGAGAAGATCGAGACCATCAACTTCCACGAGGTGAAGGAGGTCGCCGGCATCAAGTTCTGGTGTTACCACGCCGGCCACGTCCTCGGGGCGGCCATGTTCATGATCGAGATCGCCGGTGTCAAGGTGCGTCCTGCTGTTACGGTCATCATGAGTCTGTAGTCCAACAGGAAGGCTGCAGTCGAATAGTCAAATAATTACCTCCTAACGTCTAACCCTAACCACTTTTCCTTAACCTCTGTGGAAACGTCACGGGGTTAAGGAAAGATGGGAAGGAGAATTCATGAGGAGTTAGGAAACGACAACCGTGGAGTTTAGCAAATCCGACTCCACTTTCACTAAGCGACGTAGTTATGACGCGACGACAGGTGGATGTTAGTGACGTCAGTCTGTCTGCAACGTTGAAACTACAATGTTGTAGTCCATCTCGGACCACAATAAAGCGCATCTTAAATAATTCGTCCGTGTATTCTTACAGTGTTGCGTCATGCAGACGACATAAACAACCCGGTTCATAGTATGACTTTATTAACGAGGTTGGGATAGAAATGAACGAAGAAGTATGAAAGTGAAACCAACGTATTGTTGACTTGATATGTTTTATTGCAATGTGACAAAATAGTTGATTAAAAAGATGATAATCAGAAACATGAGTCAGACTGAAGAGCTCGTCCAGTTTAACACTTTCATTAAAGCTTCTGTAACTGAAGTAAAATAAAATAAAAGAATGAGGGCTGAGGCTGCAGTTCAACCAGAGAGAATATCAAATACGTCAGTTTGATCACTTTACAGCAGTTTCAGCAACGTAACGTTTGTAGTTTTCCAGCCGGTTTTACAGATTATTGAAAGTATTCCCAAATTATAGCAACGGTTATTTACATGATCTGCGTTTCTCGGTCATGATCGTTTGTTCTCGTGAACGGCCGAATGATGTGTCACTTTAAATGTTGCCGTCGCAAGGAATTGTGGGTCGGCCTTATCTCCTTTCCTTTCGCAAAGGAAGGTCCAGTGTTTCCTACGCTAAAGGAGATAAGTTAGGAAGCATTGAAGCTCCTTTGCGTTTGGACAATTCAACCGGCACTTATCATGGTGGCCAATTGGGTACTTCCGGGTCATTTCACTCAGTTAGGAAGGTAACCAAAAAGGACTATTCGACTGCAGCCAAAGTCATCACAAGTCTATAGTCAAAAAGGAAGTCATCATGCATCTGTAGTCCAACAGGAAGTCATCATCACTGGTTCCCTCCACAAACAGCCAATCAGATTCCTCCTTTGGATTCTGGATTATTAATGTGTGTGTGTGTGTGTGTGTGTGTGTGTGTGTGTGTGTGTGTGTGTGTGTGTGTGTGTAGTTGTTGTACACAGGAGACTTCTCCCGTCAGGAGGACAGACATCTGATGGCAGCAGAGATCCCGAGCGTGAAACCTGACATCCTCATCACGGTGAGTGGAGCTCGCTCACTCGCTCACTCAAAGTATATAACTTTATTTAAATGTGTTGTGTGTCCTTCAGGAGTCGACTTACGGGACTCACATCCACGAGAAGCGCGAGGAGCGCGAGGCCCGCTTCTGCAACACCGTCCACGACATCGTGAACCGGGAGGGCCGCTGCCTGATCCCCGTCTTCGCTTTGGGCCGAGCCCAGGAGCTGCTGCTCATCCTGGGTGAGGCGGCGCAGTACAAGTACCTCACATAGTACCATAGACTGTGTATAAACAGTGCAGGTTGTTAAACAGCTGATCAGAGAAGGACTTCTGGTCACATGACGCTTCATACTTCCACGTTTGTCTCTCTCTGTGTGTGTGTGTGTGTGTGTGTGTGTGTGTGTGTGTGTCTCTGTGTCTGTCTCTATCTCTGTGTCTGTGTGTCTGTCTCTGTGTGTAGACGAGTACTGGCAAAACCACCCTGAGCTGCATGACATCCCGATCTACTACGCCTCGTCTCTTGCCAGGAAGTGCATGGCCGTGTACCAGACGTACATCAACGCCATGAACGACAAGATCCGCAAGGCCATCAACGTCAACAACCCCTTCGTGTTCAAGCACATCAGCAACCTGAAGGTGGGCGCGGCGTCGAGGTTAGACCCCCCGCCCCGTACCATGTCGTACCACGTCGTCTCACCCCCCCCCCCCCCCCCCCCCCCCCCCCCTTCCCCTCTTGTGTGTCTTAGAGCATGGACCACTTCGACGACATTGGCCCCAGTGTGGTGATGGCGTCCCCCGGCATGATGCAGAGCGGCCTGTCCAGAGAACTGTTTGAGTCCTGGTGCACCGACAAGAGGAACGGGGTCATCATCGCCGGATACTGTGTGGAGGGCACGCTGGCCAAGGTGAGGGGGGGGGCACGCTGGTATAAGGTATGGGGCACTCTGTTCAAGGTGAGGTGGGGGGGCATTCTGGTCAAGGTGGGGGGGCTCCTTGCACATAGAGGACATCAATGATTTATGGCTGTATTAGTGAAACATGATAAGTACAGTTATTGTTAGACGAGCTGTGCTGCTGTTGTCTTCAGCACATCATGCTGTGTTGTCAGCGTCGGAAATGCACAAGGGCAAAACTGCCCCTAAGAAATATAATGTTGCCCCTCATATCACTAGGAGAGGGGCAAAAAATGCCCCCAAAAATTCCTCTAATAATTATGATAATTTAATGAACTTGTCAAAAACATCGTAGCCTATATGACCAGGTCCAGTCGCCATAGAATGTTTTTGATTTCCGCCTTGACTGATGTTGCATGTGCGTGAGGAAAAAAAAGGGCCGCTCCTTGATCAGACCTGTGACTGCAAGTGAGGAGAAACACAGTCTCCGTCACCATCTCAGGTTGAAAGATAAAATCCACACATCCAGCCACCATCGAAAAATGGAAACTAGATTGGCGTGAGTTGGCGGAAGATAACGAGGGGAAAAAAGACATGTATTTCTTGCGAGGCATGTCGAACTTGTGGACAACGAGTTGCCAAAGCCGTTGTCACCCAGCACAGGTGAATTCTTCTGCGGACTTCATCAAGGGGTTTGAGGGACGTTTAACGGTGTTGACTGTTGGCGGAGGCTGCGGCCCACAGTAGCCTGTGTACTGTCCCCAAATAAACCACACAATGAGCAAGATAACGTCTTGTATCTTTCCTGCTTTTACCGGTAGCCCCTTTGAGAAACACATGCAACAGCTACATTAATAGCAATGCTATTATCTGTTGAGCTAAAACGTCAACAGTTACGCTTGCATATCTTTTGCATGGTTAGACCGGCGAGGGGATGAGGAGACTTGTGAAGACAGCGCAGATAACAGGAAGGAGAAAAGCCAGCGTCACTTGCATGCTGTCTCATATTTTCGACTTTCTATCTCATTATAATGACTTTTTATCTCATAATTTCGACTTTCTATCTCATTATTATGACTTTCTATCATTATTATGACTTTCTATCTCATTATTATAACTTTTTATCTCATAATTTCGACTATTATCTCATAATTATGACTTTTTATCTAATTTTTTTGTCTCATTTCCTGTACTAGGTAGGTTAAAAATCTATAAATATAATTTTGAATTAGAAAAAAAAGAAAAATGTAATAACAATAAATTACCACAAAGAAATAAGAATAAAATGTAATATTATTTTCTGTTTTCTGTTTTGTTTTTTGTTCCAAAAAATCGGAGAAAAAACTTTGAATCGGTAGACAAGTGTTTTTCAACTTTTTTGAGCTGCGGCACATTTTCTACAATAATAAAATACTGCGGCACATCAACAACCCAAAAAATTACAAAATGTTCCATTGTAGCATAATACAGCATATATGGTAGGTAATTATTGCGCTGCCTACTGGCATGGAAGAGTATTTCATTACTAGGACAGCCACTATATTGCAGGCTCAGACGCTCAACAATGGAAAATTATTTGCGGCAACTAAATAATATTATTTTGGACCGATTAAGTGAAATGTGCCGTCAGAGGACATGTTGTACGTTGTACTTTGTACTGCACTACATGTAATACACAACTAAACTACTGCCTAATAGTCTTATTATTGCCATTTGATGACAATTGCTCATATACTTTAAGCCTAAATAAGTATATTTATTATTTTGAACAACGGTTATATGTTATTTCACAAGTTTCAAAAAGTGCCCCAAATTTTTGTTCAATGCCCCTGGATGTCAGTCAGTGGGGGCAAAAATTGCCCCCGAAGAAATATGTAAATTTCCTACCCTGGTTGTTGTCTTCAGCACGTCATCCATGATGTGCTGTGTTGTTGTTGTCTTCAGCACATCATCCATGACGGTTCAGTTGGTGTTTGCCGAATTCAAGAGCAGCGCCATCTGGTTCAGAAAAGCTCTCCCAGTTGATAGTAATGATGACGTGTAGTCCAGTAAAGCAGCAGTTTGTAGAATCCAACAGTTTCTGAGTGTTCTGTTGCACACGTTCCCTATCAGGCCACCTGATGCTTTTTTTCTTCTTTTTTTTAAGTTTGAAGTTAAAAAGTTTGAAGCTGTAGTTTGATACATATAAATAAATAAATAAATAAATAAATAAATAAATACAAAACACTTGACCGAAAACCGGTGCCATAGTTGCACCGGTTTTCGGTACCCAACCCTACCGTTTAGGCACTGGTATCGTTTTAGCACCGGTATCAGAAGAAAAGAAAAACGATACCCATCCCTATGTTGTTGTCTTCAGCACATCATGACGGAGCTGTGTTGTTGTTGTTGTCTTCAGCACATCATGACGGAGCCCGATGAGATCGCCACCATGTCGGGGCAGAAGCTTCCTCTCAAGATGTCCGTGGACTACATCTCCTTCTCCGCTCACACCGACTACCAGCAGACCAGCGAGTTCATCAGGGCTCTGAAACCGCCCCACGTGGTACGATGTATAATGTGAATATTATATATAATATTGATATTATATATGATAATATTATATATGAATATTATCATGTATAATAGTCATATTATATATGATAATAATCCATAATCTAGATCCTGTTCTTCCTCATAGTATAATATTAGGGCTGGGCACGTTAATTATTTGATCATGCGTTAACTCTTTTTATTATTTTTTGCATTGGGAGGGGCTTATCACTGCCGCACACAGGTGCTGCACTTTAAATCTCTCCCAGACGGCGCAGTTCAGACCTGGGCATCTTACGGCTCTCCCAGTCCGGCCCGCGTGAGGTCAATCAAAAAAGAAAAAGAAATAAATAAGATGCACGCCATAAATGCAATACAACGGCACTGCTTTTACTTTGAAGGCGATTTGCGCGCGCATATATATATATATATATATATATATATATATATATATATATATATATATATACGTAATGTATATAATTCCACAGCCTCAGCGACCAGCTTAACAGACTGACGGGAAAGAACGTCTTGTTCTGCAGTTTCTGTCCTCAGCGAGCAGCGGGTGCTGCCGTGAGCCGCTCCGCTTCACAGAGCATTAATCGCGCATGCGCAAAGCCACCGCTGAGATACCTGACACCTGTCTTTCACATCTCCACCTCATTCAACCAGACTTCAGTGCTCTTGTTCAAGCCAACA
Organism: Myoxocephalus aenaeus; assembly: GCA_038501785.1. Taxonomy (NCBI): domain Eukaryota; kingdom Metazoa; phylum Chordata; class Actinopteri; order Perciformes; family Cottidae; genus Myoxocephalus; species Myoxocephalus aenaeus. The sequence continues at coordinate 5,185,128 of JBAMJR010000189.1, forward strand.
CAGACTGGACTTTTCTCACTGAGTAAGAAAAACTGAACTGAACAAGATCAAAAGCACTGATTGCTTTTGTATAAAGTTAATCAATTGCTGGTCTTTAACATACATCTTTAAGGTAAGCAACAAACTGAACATGACAAAAGAAGGAGTGGCTTGTCCCTCACAGGGACCCTTACTACTGAACAGACTGTTTATGTTGTTCCCTGATAAAAGACAAATGTTTCTTCTTCAGCATGATATTAAGCTGTTTTACAGTAGAATAAAATAGTCTAACATCTGAAAATATATATATATATCTTTGATTTATATACTGTTGTTAACTTGCTGTTGCTCCAGAGGGCCTGTTATATTGTTCTGATAACATTACTTTAAAATAAAAGCGAGCAATACACTAGTTTTTACTTCATTATTGAATTTGGCTCATAATGCAGAAAAATTATGCGATTAATCAGTTAAATTTTTTCAACTTTGCCCAGCTATATATATATATATATATATATATATATATATATATTAGTGCTGTCAAGCGATTAAAATATTTAATCGCATTTATGTCATAGTTAACTCGCAATTAATCACTTTTTTTTTGTGCATTTTAATGCTCTTATCAACATGAAAAGTGGATTGGCTTGCTTTATTTTATTGAAAAACAACTGCCAAACAGGGCGGTACAAAATTAAATTACTGCACATTTCAGGTAAACAAGGGTTTACAAAATAAAATTATCCGACAACTTTTTGAAAGTAAACTTTCCATTCATTAGCGTCTTATCATTCATTTTGCCGTATCGCGCTCACCATTCATTCATTTCAAACCGTAACGTTAGCCTAGCTTCCAAGCCCAAACGGCGTGCCTATTGTTTTGCTTCCAGTTGAGCTACATCCGGCGTGGTGCTCGCGAGAAGAAAAATTGAAAACTTAAAATGCGTTAACGCCGTTAATGAAATTGACGGCGTTAAAATTGGTTTGCGTTAACACCGTTAATAACGCGCTAATGACGGCACTAATATATATATATATATATATATACTATATATATATATATATATATATATATATATATATATATATATTAATAATCCATAATCTAGATCCTGTTCTTCCTCATAGTATAATACATATTTATAATCTAGACCAGGGGTGCCCAATACGTCGAGCACAAAGGTAGTGCGGGTAGATCGCATGCCATTCCAAAATAATTAGACGTTTTTTCATTTTTTTCAGTCTTTCAAAAATGTTATCAACAAAACCCAGCTCCCGGTGTGCAAATTAATGTCAATCACCATGGACGGTGCGCCTGCAATGGTCGGTCGCTTGAATGGATTTATTGCCAAGTAAAGGGAGGACGATGTTTTCCCCGACTTCCTTAATTACCACTGCATAATACACCAACAAGCATTATGCGCTAAAATGCTAAACATGAAAGAGATCATGGATGTGGCAACGAAGATCGCCTGTTCGAGCGAGAGCTCTTCAAAGACGTATGGGGGGAAATTTCTGCAGAGATTTTGAGAGCTCTGTCCGGAGATAATAGAGTTTCTCCATGTTGTTAAACATGCAGAATACAACCAACTAAATGACGATCAGTGGCTGCTAGACTTGGCATTTTTAACCGATGTGACCAACATGTTGAATGAGCTTCATTTAGAGCTGCAAGGAAAAGACAAAACCCGTGGTTGATATGATCAGCTCAGTTAATGCTTTCAAACGAAAACTGCCACATCTGTCCTCAAAGCTGAAGCGCCATGATTTGGGGAACTTCCAAAACCTGGCGTCAGAGCTGGAGACGCAACGGAAGATGTGTGCGCAACCTGACAGAGCAGCTTGACAAGTGTCTTTCAGAGTTTATTTCTGGGAGGGAATCAGCCTTTCCCACATGAAAAATATTAATAATCCATAATCTAGATCCTGTTCCTCCTCATAGTATAATACATATTAATAATCCATAATCTAGATCCTGGTTCTTCCTCATAGTATAATATATATATATATATATATATATATATATATATATATATATATATATATATATATATATATATAAATAAATAAATAAATAAATAAATAATTAATTAATCTCGATCATAATCTAGATCCTGTTCCTCCTCATAGTAGAATATATATTAATAATCCATAATCTAGATCCTGGTCCATGGAGAGCAGAACGAGATGGCCCGGCTGAAGGCGGCTCTGATCCGCGAGTACGAAGACAACGACGAGGTCGACATCGAGGTCCACAACCCGCGCAACACCGAGGCCGTCACGCTGAATTTCAGGGGGGAGAAGCTGGCCAAGGTCCGTCTGAAAAAATGTGTATATATATATATATATATATATATATATATATACATACATATATATATGTGTGTGTGTGTTGTGGATGCAGCCACGCTAACTCCCAGCATGCTCTGCTGCAGGTGATGGGCTCTCTGACCGACAGGAAGTGTGTTCAGGGTCAAAGGGTCTCCGGGATCCTCGTCAAGCGGAACTTCAACTACCACATTGTGACGCCCGCCGACCTCTCCAGTCAGTAACTGTGTGTGTCTCTCTCTCTCTCTGTCTGTGTGGGCGTGTGTGTGTGTGTGTGTGTGTGCGCGTGTGTGCGCGTGTCTCTGTGTGTGTGCACGTGTGTCTCGCTCTCTCTTTCTTTCTTTGTGCGTGTGTGTATGTATCTTTGTGGGGACATTTTGGTTGTTGCTCCTCACTCACTACTTCTTTATTGGTTAATGAACCTATTAATTATTACATTTTTAAACTAGCCACAGAGTAAAGTTGTTGTTGAGCGCCTGAACACATCCCTGTGTGTTGTGTTCAGGCGCTGTGGGTTTCCCCAGCGTGTAGTGAATGTGTGTTTGTGTTGTCAGACTACACAGATCTGTGCATGAGCACGGTGACCCAGACGCAGGCCGTCCCGTACACCGGCCCCATCTCACTACTGGTCAGCCAGCTGCGCAGCCTCGCAGGTGGGTGATCGTCATTTATTCATTTAGTATTATTCGATTATTAATTATCAATTTTATTATTATTTATTTTACTAATATTTTTATTTTATTATTATTTTTTATTTTACTAATAGTTTTTTATGAGTTTATTTGTATTAATATATATATATTTTTTTCATTTGACTAATATTTTTATTAATTTCAATAATAGTATTTATTTATTGTACTAATATTTTTTATTTATTTGACTAATATTTTATTTTATTAATACTATTTATTCATTTTATTATTATTTTTTATTTATTAATAATAATAAATAACTTAAATTCTGAATTGCTGAAGTTTATAATTAAAACATGTTAAAACTCATTTTAAATATACGCTACAGCGTAAACAACTCAAGAACTGTACTTAAGTACTTTACTTAAGTACTTGAGTATCTAGGTTATGTTTCTTTATACCTGTACTACATGTAAGAGGACATGTTGTACTTTGTACTGCACTACATGTAATACACAACTAAACTCGTTATTTTGCAGATGGTTTTTTTCTTCTAAAATGTGACAACAATGTCATCAAGTTATTTAATTTTTTAATTAGGGCCCGAGCACTGACTTAGTCAGAGCGGAGGACCTATTGTAATCGTAATGTTTATTATTATTATTTGTAATATTTGTCTTATTTAAGTGGGGAAAAGAGGTGCTTGAGCGAAACCTACACTATTCAAAATGTACCCACAAATCCGACTTGGCGAAAATACCAATCTGATTGGGGGTGTCGGAAAAAAGTTGGGAAAAATTGCTCGATAGCGCCCCCTTTAGTTGTTAAAGCCTACGCTTTTTGCCAACTATGACCAATTGACTTGAAATTTGGCACAGATGTCCGGGTGGGATTGCTCTACACAAAACAAATTGAGACCCTTAAGCTCCGCCTACTTTCTTTCCACCATTTTTTTATTTTGTGAAAAACACATTCTTGCCAACTCCTAAACGCTGGGTCCGATTCTTACCAAAGTTTCTGTGGATCATTATTGGTTCAACGTGATCAAACGATACTTTCAACTTTGTTGATATCTCATTATGTTGAGAAGATATGAACCAATTAACCTCTTAATCTCACAAACAAAAGAAGTAGTTTAAAAAAGACTCAAATGACTTAACTTTAACTGAGAATACACACTCACTGAATCTATGACAAACACTTTACTATGGAATCAGTCACTGTCTTAAGGAGCAGCTTTTCCACAAATTAAAAATGAATTAAAAAAAAGTGCAATTCAAAAGGATTCATATACAAAATTAACTTTTCTTGTGATTACCTCATCAGTAGGTAATTACTGAAACTTTACAGAAAATTAAGCAGCACTCTATTCTCCTCACGACCCCTGAGTTTTTTCCTGTCATGCAGGCAGCGCCATCAGTTGTGAATTTTATATTCAGTAGGCTGTTTAAGTTAATTATCCTAAAAACCCAGAGTCTCCCCCATATCAGGATGGTTTGTCCCAACCTGGCACACGCTGCTGAAAACGTGGAGGGACAAGTGCAAAACAAGTTGAAACCAGAGCCGGCAAAAAAACTCCCTTCAAAATAAAACCACAGGATGAAAAAAAATAAAGAATTATTACTTATTTTTTTATTTTTTCACCCACTGAAAACGGGGTCCCGCCAATTGAGAATCACTGCCTTAACGTACCCAATTTTTTTCATAATATTCAAACACTAGGGGGCGCTGCAGTGATTCGCCCAATTTTTGCATTTTCCTGGTTTCCAGGCGTTGTATTCTAACGAACGATTAAATCAGATTTTCAAATTCTGGAAATATTATGTTGAGACCTTTGCAGGGAAATATATATATAATATGTGTAAATATGTATATAAATATATATACAGATATGCCATGCTGATTGTAGTTGAACTTGCATGAAAGTATATATATGCACATAAAAAAATATATATATATATATATATATATATTTTTTTACATTTATTTTAAAGCTGCTCGCAGCTGTGAGTGGGCCCTCGCTACAGCACGTTGGGGGGCGTCGAAGGGTCGCCGGCTTGTCCGGCTGAGAACGTGCTGGAGCGAGGGCCCGCTCACAGTTGCGAGCAGCTTTAATTCAGTTCTTGAAGTTGTATTTTCTCAGAATATTTCCATTTCCATCTGTGTAAATCATTTATTTAATCCAGTTTATTCTTCAATAATTCTGCTGCAGGATTTTAATTGTTCTTGTTTCAACAACTTTATTTAAAAAAGAACTTGACACATTTTAAAAGTGTAATTTTCTACTTTTACTTTGATGCTAATAATTTAACTTTAGGAACCAAAGTGAATTCTTTAGTTTAACCTCATCAACACTACCAGATATAAAGGGTTCAGAGGTCGGTTCTTAACGAGTTTCCCGTGTACTTGTAGGCGACGTGGAGCAGGTGGAGGAGGCCGAGAAGATCACCGTGAGGATCTTCAAGAGCATCACTCTGGTCCACGAGGCCGGCATGGTGCTGCTGGAGGTCTCGCCCGTTTGATTCCCTCACATCTGGAACCATGAACACCTCGGACGGGTTTAGACTTTTAGAGACTGTATTTAGACATTTAAAGACTGTTTTTAGACATTTAAAGACTCTATTTAGACATATAAAGACGTTTCACTCTGCAAAAGCTTATATTTACTTGTTTTGGTTATAATATAATGTAAGTAGCCTCATAATCTATTAATGTATTTGTTAGCATGCTAACGTCAGCTAACGATCAGTGAAGACGTCTTTAAGTTGTTTAAGTTACTCTGAGGCTGATGAACGTCTCCAGGTCATGAACCAAAGAGTTGGACTCCTTCGGCCTGAGGATCAATGAAGTTATTGATAGAAACGTAACCGGTTTTAAACGCTCTCGTCCTCAGTGGATCGCCAACCCGCTCAACGACATGTACGCCGACGCCGTCACGACGGTGGTCCTGGAGGTCCAGTCCAACCCCAGCGCCCAGAAGTGTGAGTAGACCACCGGTCCAGATGTGTGACGGGGTCCACAGCACCGAGCTCTCTAACACCCATCTGCTTGTTTCAGTTCTGGAAGGCAAGAAGGAAACGTTCCACGAGGAGGTGTTCGTGGAGCGGCTGGAGCTCATGCTGCAGTGAGTAGTCTCAGTATATATATATATATATATATATATATATATATATATATATATATATATATATATATATATATATATATATATATATATATATATATATATATATATATATATATATATATATATATATTCGTCGGGATGTAGTGATTTTCAAAATAAGAGCTAGTCAGGTGGACGAACCAGCAGACTAATGCTCTGGTGTGTTGCAGCGACATGTTTGGAGACGACTGCGTGAACCTCAGAGACGGTAAAGACTTGAGCGTGACGGTGGACGGGGTCACGGCGTCCATCGACCCGGAAACCAGAGTGAGTACGACGTCTGAGCAGTACGGTGGCCTTGGGTAGGACATTCCTACCGTTGGTACGGAGGAGTTTTCTTATTGTCAACAAACTAAAAGGCTGAAACTAACGACGTGTTGGTCCGTCTGTCTTCTGTTTGACTTCCTGTCTGTCTTTCTTCTGACTTCCTCTCTGGCCGTTTCTCAATACCAAGTACGCTAAGTACAGACTTGTGTACTTTTGGAGTTTGGACTTGGGCCAGACTCCCAAGGATGGGAGGACGCAATTGGAACAGCTGCTGACTTGACGTCACCACCTCAGCTGTTGTTGCTCATGAGTTTACTCTGATTCTTCACTCATCTTGACAAAGCGACCACAGATTTGATGCTTAAACAACTAAGTTCTCGCCTGAAAACATCCTAAAATTAAATTTTGTGACTCAACAACAGCAGTATTCAGAGAATGTCAACTTTCAGTTCAGAGTTTTCTCATCCGCCATTGTTCCCCGTTTACTGGTGCGAAATGCATTCTGGGATATTGGCTGTCTCAAGTACGCACAAGTACTGTTGAATTGGAACAGTACTTGGGCTGCTACTGATGACGTTTCACAAGTCCACGAGAACACAAGGACAGAGAAGAATGCATATTGAGAAACGGCCTCCGTCTTCTGTTTGACTTCCTGTCTGTCCTCTGTTTGTCTTCCTGTCTAAGTCTCTCATCTCCGATCTCAGTGGCTCCTACTGAAGACCAGACACAAATATATGAATAAACTATATTTACATTAGATGTTGTGTTGGTGGAGCAGCTAGCCTAGCGTAGCCTAGCTTAGCCCTAAACGAGCCAGACTAAAGAAAACAAGCATTTAAAAGTTGAGACTTGTTGATGATATTTAGCTTTGATCCTTTTCTTGTAATTGATTGACAGCTACATGTTTGGGTTCAGGCCGCTGTAGTAAATGACACGAACAAAGAACTCAGGAAACAGCCATGACGTCACTTGTTATGCTGACCTCTGACCTCTGTCTGCAGTCTGTGGCGTGCACAGAGGACGAGACTCTGAGGGAGATGGTGGAGGTCGCCGTCCACCGGCTCTACGACGCCCTAAGCCCCGCCTTCTGACTGTCACCCACCAGGCGACGCGAACCGTCTCCTTCTTTCTCAAAGACTAACTCTTTGTTTGAAACCTGATTCCAAAGGAATCGACGACCTGCAGCCGAGTGATTTATTTTGTACTTCTTTTATCTGTAAAACTAAATAAAGTTTCTTCAGAGTTGTTTTGTTCTCCGAGATCCTGATTTTAGAATAATCATCATTTTCACAATCGATTCATCTGCCGACTCTTGAGTGCTGAATCATGTCGGTTATAGTTTGTGATCTGGTGAGAAGTGGAAGATTAAAATGACATCACACCATAAAACAAGACCTGGAGAAGAATTCAAAGCATTTATTTCTCACATGACCGTAAAAGCTCTTATTTTGAAACCGCGCTGTGACTGAAGTAAACAACAACACTGACAAGTGCGTCTGAACACCACCGAAGAAGAGACGGCACAGTTCTGTCATTTAACTAAATAAGGTTTTAACAGGACGGCTTAAAATATATAAATAAAATGACACCAACAAGTATACAGGTGTTTTTAAAAATAAAGGCCTGAGTGTTTAAAAAACTCAGTTCTGACTGAAGTTTGGTTTTATTTTCTGAAGTACAATTTGAGGTACTTGTACTTACTGACAGCAGCAGGAAGTTTGTTTAATTAAAACAATTAGTGTCTTTGGCTTTTAACGACTAATGATTATAAATATTATACAGTATTTTTGTTCTGTGAAACGAAGGAAACAAAGAGATGAAATGTTCTTTAACGTTTCTATTCTTTGGAGTAAAAACTAGCTGATGGTTCATAAAATACATAAACTAAACATTTTACTTTCATAATGTCTGTTTTAGTGGAAAATACTTTAAAAACACAAAATATAAAATCATGGAATTGTGACTTTATGAATATTAGGAGCAGGTTGAATTTTTCGTCTGTTTGGTTCATATCTAAAGCCGGCAGACTATTTAAATATTGTTAAATATTTATTAATTTAATTAAGATAACGCGTCTTTTGTGATAATAATTAATCTGATGAAGCAGAAGGACGTGAACCAATGAGAAGAGAGTCCGTCTCCGTCTCTGTCTCTGGTTACGTGTGAGTGAGAGAGGTGGTGGATGTGAGCGAGCTGCAAAAGTTTGCCAGTGGACTGAAGACCATTAACCTGGGATGCAAAGATGGAAAGCTAAGGCACGTCCAGTCTCTGAGGAGGCAGATGTTCATGTTCCTGAGCTCGCCTGCTCAGAGCCTGGACGTGTCCTTCAGGGTGAGGCACAGAGAGGCCGCCTACATGCTGTACGCCAGCTCGGACCAGCTGCACTGCTTCCAGTGCGGAGAGGTGGGGCACAGGCGGTTCGAGTGTACGCGCAGAAAGCGAGCCGGTTCCGCTGGTACGGGGGGTGGCGGCCGATGGGCCGGCCGGGCCTGCCGGCGAACCGGTCAGGCTCGCTGCCTGCGGGCCAGCTGAGCTCGTGGACAGAGGAGCTGAGGAGGATATGCCCCCAGCTGGACCCCCGGCTTGCAGTTCTTCCAGCGTGGCTGCTGGGGCCACTGACTCCAAACTGGGAGACGAGGAGCAGCAGAACCAAGCAGAGGAGCAACAGAGTTCTGCTGCTCCAGAGAACACCAGCTCTCGGGCTGCTCTTGAGGTCAACATTGAGGAAGAGGCCTCCACGAGTCTTGAGGGGCTCACTGGGAGCACAGAGGCAGGGCAGAGGGGCGCCAGCAGCCAGGTGTCGGGTGGAGGTGACTTGGAAGAGGACTCGGGTCCACTAGTCGCTGAGGGGACCGGGGAAGGACAACCCACTGACACTTATGAATTAGAGGAGGTCAACAGGTTTCTGGATGAGACATTTGGGAAAACAACGAGAGTGAGTGACCACTTCAGGGATGCCGCTAAGTTTATTAGGTCTGTGGGAGCGCTTAAGAAAGAAATGGGGTCTAACCTTTTAGGCAGGAGGAAGTGCTACCGCCTCAGGAAACTTGTCACTGACCTGAGGAAGGAAGAGGCAGGTCAAACTGGGATTCTGTGTGTTTCCTTCTGCATGTTACTTTCTGGACTGGTCCTCTCCTCTGACGTCATGCAGGTCTAGAGGTGGAGCGCACGGACTGAGGGGTGATGACAAGATGACGGCCTTCATCCGGTTCTGGGGGGTTCTCTGCTCTGGGGGGCTGATGATGTCCGATGATACGGTTCTTCTGGTTTTTGTCTCGGGGAGTTTTAGTTCTATTTATTTATGTATCTTCAGAACTGTTGAGATGATAATGTTGAATTGTGTCTTCCTATAAATGATGCAATAAATGTTTTTTTTTTAAATCAAAAAAATCTCTCCCTCTCGCTCTCTCTCAGCACTGTGTCTCCTTGGTGTCTAACTGATGTTGTCTCTGCAGTCTGAACATGGAGACCCTGTTCTCCGTCAGGTCCTCGTAGGAGAGCTGCGTGGCCCGGGCCAGCCTGCCGAACGCCGCCTCCTGCTGGTCCAGGTGGGAGTTGAAGCTGGGGTCCTCCTGGATGGTGGCCATGCGGGGGCTGTCCAAAGGGTCAGGGCCGGGGGCCGGAGGGGTGCTGGTCTGTTGGGGGCCGGACGGCTGGAAGCACAGCCCAGCGGAGGTGCTGGTGGGGAAGGTCATAGGCTTGAAGATCCGGACCGAGGCCGACTCCAGGCTGCTCAGGAGCTCGGCATTCTGGGTATATATATATATATATTTAAACACACATATTTAAACACACACACATATTTAAACACATATATATATATATTTATATTTAAAACACACACACACACACACACACACATATACATATATATATATATATATACACCATAAATTTCGGGTTACAAGCCGCTACTACCTTCGGTCAGTGTCCCCGACAGCTCCCCGCTGTAGCCAGCTGGGGCTCCTGCTAGCGCTCCGTCACTTCCCCGCTAACTTCCGCTAGCTCCCTGAAAACCACCAAAGGTAGCAGGACCAGGCTCGACACCCGACTTGGGCAGAGGGGACGCGGGCAGTAGCAGCAGCAGTGGCCGGTAGCAGCAGAAGCGCTAGCTAGCATTGCTACTAGCTTGCTACAGCAGGGACACTGATTAGGGTGACCAGACGTCCTCTTTTTCCCGGACATGTCCTCTTTTCGAGACCTAAAAAAAGCGTCCAGCAGGGATTCCAAAAACGTCCGGGATTTTGCTACGTCCGGGAAAATAGTTATTACCCCCTTACAAGTTTTGGAAATGGTATCTCCCTCACGTTCCACCTTCTTGCGCAAGCTCTGACTGTAGAGAGAACTGTCATTGGTCGACCGATCTCAACGTAAATGTAAGTTCACGGCATGCTACACACTGCTGCTATACACTGCTATACACACACACACACATATATATATATATACATATGTATATATATATATATACACATATATATATATATACACATGTATATATATATACATACACATATATATATATATATATGTGTGTATGTATATATATATGTGTGTATGTATATATATATATATATATATATATATATATATATATATATATATATATATATATGTGTATGTATATACATATATATATATATATATGTATATACATACACATATATATATATATGTATGTATATGTATATATATATATATATATATATATATGTGTATGTATATACATATATATATATATATATACACCTATATGTATGTGTATATATACATATATGTATGTATATATACATATATATGTATATATATATATATACATATACATATATATGTATGTATATATACATGTATGTATATATATACATACATATATGTATATGTATGTATATATATATGTATATGTATGTATATATATACATATATGTATGTATATATACATATATACGTATATGTATATATACATATATATATATACATATACATATATATGTATGTATATATACATATATGTATATATATACATATATGTATGTATATATATATACATATACATACATATACATATATGTATGTATATATATACATACATGTATATATACATACATATATATGTATATATATATACATATATATGTATATATACATACATATACATACATGTATGTATATATATACATACATATACATACATGTATGTATATATATACATACATGTATATATACATATATATATATATGTATATATACATATATACGTATATATACATATATATACGTATATATATATGTATATATATATATATATATATATATATATATATATATATATATATATATATATATATATGTATTTATACTCACACTGGGGAAGAACAGAGATTTGGTGGTCTGCTCATACTGTTGATCCAGCTTCTTGTCCTGAAAGACATGAAGAGTGAGGACTACAGATAAATATTTATGAAACATCCGAAAGAGTAAAGAATCACATCCAAAAAGAATCAAATAAGAACACGTCCATGTTTAGAACCACAGTGTTCAGGACATGGTCTCAGTGACCCACCACACAGTGGACCAGGATGCTGAAGGGGACCCAGAACAGCAGAGAGAACGCCACCACGGAGCCCACGATGTTGTCGGCCAGAAACTTCCCGAAGGTGTTGATGTCCAGTTTGTCGATGAAGTCCCAGAGTCGCTCCACCACGTCCTGCACCTGCTTCATGCAGCGGCCCTGCACAGAGACACGGTGCGTCAGCGGAGCCGGAACTCACCTCCTCCTGGAGGACGGAGATGGAACTCACCGCTCCGTCGCAGAAGCCCACGGTGCAGGGCTTCCCTTTACGCAGGAACAGGAAGTGGCCTTCTGCATCCTGGTAGGGGGCGCAGACGCCGCCGCCGCCGCGACAGCAGACTCTACAGGAGGAGTTGGTTTCTACAGAGAAGAAGAACAACACTGAGGAGGAGGAGCTCCACCACAAGGAGGAGGGGCTGATGGTGTGTGTACTTGTACTGCAGTGGAGCATGTTCAGAGTGTTGTGTGTATTTGTACTGCAGTGGAGCATGCTCACAGAGTGGTGTGTGTATTTGTACTGCAGTGTGTACCGTTGCAGGCGCAGGGCTGCAGCTTTAAGACTGCTTGGCAGAAGGGAACACACTCTCCACTGAGACATTCTCCGCTGTCCAGACACACAGTTTCGTCGGCAGCGTTCTCTGGAGGAGGACACTCACTGCTGTTTCCTGTCGAACACAAAGCTGCGGTCACTCCGTGCCTCCATGCGCCGCGTGGTCGTGTGCGACCTTTGATCTGCGGGCTGACCTGTGCAGTACGAGTGGCCTTTACAGGTGGCGTCGATGGGCTCCTGACAGACTTCTCCTTCGGACTGGAACCTGCAGTTTTTACAGCACGCACTGTTCCGGTCACTAAACACAGAGAGAGAGGACGCAGTCACGTGAAGAACCTGCAGCTGAACTTTGATCTTTTCATCAAGACATCTGCCTCTTTAGACGTAATAAGGAGACGTGAAGAACAAAACCTGGATATGCTCTGAAGCTGTGGTTCTCAACCTGGGGGTGTGGACCCACAAGGTGTCGCAACCAGGAGACAACCTCCGGTCCTTTAAAGTGAAGTCTAAGCTTCATGTGTTAACCCTTCAGAGTCTTAGGCCTTTTACTCGATTTTACATAATTTCTTAAATTCACCTTTTAAAAAAGGCACTTGCATATGAAATGTGTCAAAAATTGCAGAACAAGCTCAGCTCTCTATATAATGAGGCACCATTGTCCTAAGGCACAAGTGTAAAGTGATAATATGGCCCTAAAGCTGAAAGATTGAAGCTCGATTTTAGAAATTCTTCATATCTCTTGTGAAAACATACATTTACTCATGTGGACGAACTGTTTTGGTGATGGAAATTAGTTTACCAAAGGTCTTAGGTTCACAAAAGCAGTGAAATATATGAATAAAATGGTAGATACATGTAAATAAATGTCTAATACCAAATTTTGTATATGTTTTTTGAGTAGAAGTGTTGTCTGTCACTACTTCCATCAAAATGAGAGAGGGACTGAGATCAAATGGGATACAAATATTTACTATATATTTGAGTCGAAATGTGTACTAAAAAGAAAAACTAACTATTTACCATGTTAACGCAGTGGCGAGCCGTGGATTTTTTACCTGTTGTTCTCCAGTACACTGCAAGAAAACACTGGTTTTTAGGTGGGTAGTGTGTCGTCTTATACGAGTTATTTTCTTTTCTAAGTTCTTTTCATTTGTTCTTTATTGAATATAACTACATATGTTTTGAGTGACATTGTCTTCTATCACGCTGCATTATGCTAATTGTTTTGAGCGAAATTGTCTTCTATCACGCATTAATACGCTGTAGTACATTCCTGTTTTTTATGACATTTATATATCACAAGACACAAGTCTAAATATGGTCAGAGTAGATGGTATCCTGTTATATATGGAAGGCAAGTCTAAATATGGTCATGGCAGATGGTGTCCTGTGCTTATCAGCTGCCCTTTTTGAAGCTTTTGAAGATGTAACTACAAACACGCTATTGAGCATGTGACCAAGGTCAGATCATATTGTAACCACAGGCACCTGTTACTCAAGTACACGTAATCTGTCTGACACCTGTTCAGTTAAACATGACCCCCCCAGGCAGCATCGGCAGGTTTCACCTGCCAACTCTGCTTACAAGGCGCCAGTTACTCCTACTAATGTCTCAAGGACACGTAAATCTGTCTGACACCTGTTCAGCTGCCCTTTTTGAAGTTTTTGAAGCTGTAACTACAAACACGATATTGAGCGTGTGACCAAGGTCAAAGCTTATTGTAATCACAGGCACCTGCTACTCAGTTACTCCCACTATGTCTGGATACGAGATCTTCCCACGCACTTGCCTATATATACACTATGATAACTGCGCACTTCTGCAGTTCCCTGAGACGGAACCACTCGGTTTGAGAAATCAAACAGAGACTTTCTTACATATGATACTTTTGACTGTTTCTTAGTACTGCGGGAAGAACCTCCAAGGAAGGAAATACTCGGTTATAGTACTGTGTGTATAATAACTCTTGTTGAAATAAAACCAACTACTCTAAAATAAGAGTGTAGAAATCTACTCAATGGGGACTCCCGTTTAATGGAAGAAGACGACTTCCAGGTTGTCGAGACACCATGGTAAACATGGTGCCTCGTTTCCAGATCCAGACAAATGTAAGTAATCGTTTGGTTTGCACTGTGTGTAAAACAATTCATTGTCCCTTATTAGAGGAAACAGTTCGGTGGATCACGTGGCTCAATAGTACAGGTAGGCCACGGGGAAATACCGAACGAAAGGGTTTTTTAACATCCGTCATTGTCTCTATAAACTGTAATCGAAAGCAAACTGAGAAGAAAACCTTAGGGTTCTAGAAAACCAGTGTCTTTTTGCAGCGTAGGTGGGTGGGTAGGTCCTTAGGAATTTCCTGAGTGTTCATTGGGTAGTTTCACACAAAATGTCAACGGATACCTGAATCCACAAATCACGGTGAAAGGCGGAGCTCGACACAAACTCCACAGGCTGTGAGCTCCTTATGAGAGGCACGTAGGAACAAACAGAGGAGGGGGTGGAAACTCCAGACTCTGGCGCATCTAACACTGTGCCGCTTTTTTTGGCGGAGCTATTAATATTTACAAAACGTAAACATCCTCAAGCGCGAACCCACGCTTCAAGACCCGGAAGGGTTAAAGCTGCATTCTCTCTACTGACCACCAGGGGGCGACTCCTCTGGTTGTATAGAAGTCTATGCTTCATGTGTTAAAGCTGCATCCTCTGACCTGCACTGAGCTCTGGCGGTCAGCCGGCACTCGGCGGTGCAGCAGCGGTCAGAGTTGATGTGCAGCAGCCCCGGGTCGCACTCCTCGCCCTGCTCCACCCGGGAGTTACCGCACACGTTGATGTTCCTCCGCCTGAAGCAGGACGGAGCTTTGGCCCTCAGGCGCTTCACGATGGAGCGCTTGCTGCAGTCGGAGAACATCTGGAACACCCGGGAGACGGAGCATTCATTAGAACGAGTCAGACCTGCGAGCGAAGCCTCGGAGGCCGCGAGGAAAAACGGAGACGCCACCTTGTTGTGGGCGTGGTCTCCGCTCACGGCGATGGGGTACATGACGAACTTCCCTCCCTGGTCCTCCCGCGGGGCGCAGTACGGGATGTTGTCGGGGTCGTGCTCCGCTCCGAAGTTGTGCCCGAGCTCGTGAGTCGTCACCAGGTCGGCTTCCTGTGGAGGAACGTCCAGATGTTTTCAACATTAAATTACACCTTTACATGTTAAAATGGTTCTGGTGGGTTTATGTGTCCGTGGCTCGTTGTCCAAACATCAAAGTCAGTAAACCATCAAAAATACTAAATGTTATACAACCAGAGGAGTCGCCCCCTGGTGGTCAGGAGAGATAATGCAGCTTTAACACATGAAGCATATACTTCTATACAAACAACCGGAGATTGACGCCTGGTCGTGTCACTTGCTGTTACGGTTGTAGTAACTTGCAACAGACACCAGGGGGAGAACACAATTCATCATGGTCTATCATGGCGGATGTTGGGGTTGAAACTAAAAGTCGCTGCCTTCATAAGACCCCCTACCTTGGTCAGGATGGTCTTCCCGTAGTTCTTGGTGCTGGTCAGGCCTGTGTTGAGGTAGATGGCTCTTTGCTCGTTAGACGATGGACAGGCTTCAGAACAAAAACACACCAGAGTTATTCTCTCACCTTGCTGTCGGTGTTTCAGGAGAAGAGAGGCCCTCACCTTTGGAGCAGAGGCCTCCGGGGATGTCCGGTTTGGACGGGGCCACGTAGGCCAGACCCAGAGTGCCCTCGTCGAAGTCCTGATAGGTGAAGAGGTGAGCCAGGCAGACGTTGGACGCTTTTTCTGCGATGTCGACACTGAATTGCTGCAGAGACGTAAAACACACAGGAAGTTCTGCTGATGAAGTTTGATAGTGCTAGGAGAGCTAGTAACGTTAGCAGCACCGCTAATGGAGAACCAACAGGAGGAGAGCTAGTAACTAGTGATGGCGAGATGAAGCTTCCTGAAGCATTGAAGCTTTCCATCCAATTGGTTCGCTCATGGGCCGAAGCTTCATGGGGCTTCATTTGCTCTACTGCGCCACCAAGTGGACAATACATGTAAAACAGGCAGAGCGATCATAACGACACCATGGCTTTGGTGTGTGAAGCTTTGAATTGAATGAATGATGTTTGTGATGCCAATACATCAGTTATTAACTTATTAATATTGTGTCTATCTTTATGATATAATGGTGGGGTCAAAAGGGAATGTGGAAACAAATTGGGGAGAGGGTTAGCATACCCGTCTTCCAGTCAGAGGATCGGTGGTTCGAGCCTTAGCTCCGCTAGTCCATGTTGATGTGTCCATATTATTCATTTTTATAAAAATAAGAACTTTTCCACAGTGCTGGGCTTTTTGAGACTGTTTTGCCTGCTTTATAAAATACCCTTTCACAGGCACAGATGAAGCTGGGTACAGGGAGGAAGGGGGGAAATCCATTGAGTTTCGCTGCCCCTTATATTTAAAATCGCACGGCAAACCCACGAACCATTTTCTGAATCAGTCACGTGGTACGGCCGACTCGCGAGGCTTCGAACGTCACCACATACGTCATCAACACAAGCCTCGATACGCGCTTCACCAAAATCTACCTGGATTACTCGACACGCGCATCGAAGCCTCGACACGAAAGGACACATCACTACTAATAACGTTAGCAGCACCGCTAACGGAGAACCAGCGGAGGTTCACTTCAGTTACATGATGATGCATTCAGGCTCTGCTCAGTGAAAATGAGTACTGGCTGAAGGTAAATGATAACGTTCTCATGATGCGCTCAGGCTCTGCTCAGTGAAAACAGGTGTTACCTCAAGCAGCTTCTTCACGTCCCAGACTCCTGTGCTCTCCACTGGACTTCCTCTCATGTTGAAGTGACTTCTCCCCGGAGACACAGGGGTCGGTCTCTTCTCGATGATGATCTGAGCGGAGACACACACACATGGTACACACACATGGTGGTACACACACTGTACACAGAAAGTACACACAGTACACACACACTTCGGCTCGTCTTCACCTGCTGGATCTGAACTCCATAGCCCACGAACTCTTCGTCCCACGACGTGTTTCTGTAGATGTCGTCTACGCGGTCGATCAGCTCAATCTGAGGAGGAAGAGGAAGTTAGTGGAGGAGGAAGAAGAGGTTAGTAGAGGAGGAGGAGGTTAGTGGAGGCGAAAGAAGAGGTTAGTAGAGGAGGAAGAAGAAGAGGAAGTGGTTAGTAGATGAGGAGGAGGAAGAAGAGGTTAGTAGAGGAGGAGGAGGAAGAAGAGGTTAGTAGAGGAGGAGGAGGAAGAAGAGGTTAGTAGAAGAAGAGGAGGAAGAAGAGGTTAGTAGAAGAAGAGGAGGAGGAGGTGGAGGAGGAGGAGGAGGAGGAGGAAGAAGAGGTTAGAGGAAGAAGAGGAGGAGGAGGAGGAGGAAGAGGTTAGAGGAGAAAGAAGAGGAGGAGGAAGAGGTTAGTGGAGGAAGAAGAAGAAGAGGAGGAAGAAGAGGTTAGTAGAGGAGAAAAGAGGAGGAGGAGCAGGAGGTTGTTAGTGGAGGAGGACGAGCAGCAGCTCCATGTGACTGACCAGGTAGTTGAGGAGGAAGAGGTTAGTGGAGGAAGAAGAGGATGAAGAAGAGGAAGAAGAAGAGGTTAGTAGAGGACGAAGAAGAGGAGGAGGAGCAGGAAGTTGTTAGTGGAGGAGGAGGAGGAGGAAGAGGTTAGTGGAGGAGGAAGAGCAGCAGCTCCATGTGACTGACCAGGTAGTTGAGGAGGAAGAGAAGGAGGTTAGTGGAGGAGGAAGAGTGGCTGACCAGGTAGTTGAGGAGGAGGAAGAAGAGGAGGAGGTTAGTGGAGGAGCAGCAGCTCCATGTGACTGACCAGGCAGTTGAGGAGGAAGAGGAGGAGGAAGAGTGACTACCAGGTAGTTGAGGGTGGTGCTCTCCTCCTCGTGGCCCATGTGCTTGAAGAAGCGATGGTCGGCCACCAGCAGCAGAGGACAGGTGTTTTTCTGGTGGTCGAGCAGCTGGCGCCTCCTTCTGGAGGCCGGGTCTAATGACACTGGGGAAATCGGAAAAAGGGCTTTTGTGTACTCTGCCCCCTCATCATGGAATATGTTGCAGAATGTTTTAAATCTCAGAGAACTGATACCACTGACTGCTTTTAAATCTAGAATGAAAGAAATAGAGGCAGGTCCCCAAAAATGTAAATGTTTCTTAAATTGACTCTGTTACATCACTGTCAGTGTCTCTTAGCTTTTAATTTCTTTTAACTTGTCTTGTTCTGCGTTTTCTGTCTGTAACTATGTGTTTTTTATGCTGCTGCCTGTCTTGGCCAGGTCTCCCTCGAAAAAATGAGATTTGTAATCTCAATGGAACTCTCCTGGTTAAATAAAGGTTTAAATAAAATAAAAACTTTATTTAACCTTGTGTGTGTAAAAAAATGTTTATTCACAAGTAGTATTGTTTAATTATAGTTGTTTGCTTATTTGGGTTAGATTGTGTTGATGTATTAGGATAGTTTTTTCTTTTGATAGTTGTTTAATTAGTCTTTGGATTGGTTTGTTAATTGGGTAATGCTGTGGGCACCTGGTGTACCTAAAGGAGTAGGCGGGTACAAGACCGGGATTCACCTGGGTAGGCTTATGATTTTTTACCAGCACAGCGTCAGATCACGAGGGAAAGGCAGCATGGAGGGTTCTTTGTTCTTTTGTTTGTTTGTTTTGATAAGTTACAATAAACATCAGTAAAACCGGACTCCCGCATGGACCCTGAATTCTTTTAGCTGCGTCATTTACTAAACCTACGGTGCATCAGTGGCTTTTTGATTTGGGTTCATTTTCTTTGATTTATATTCATTTTCTTTTATTCACGGGACAAATGGCCAGTACACAAAGTAAAAAACCTTGGCTTTGAACCAACGAGACAGATCCCTCAGCATTGAGCCAGATGGAGCGTTTTGGATTTCAAATGGATGGACAACAGGAATTGTTTTATTCATCACTCTTTTGGATCATCGACGCTGCTTTGGCCCAAATCAACAATCGAGCAGGAGGTGTGCAACCTCAAACCCAAACTCTGACTGAGAACTATAAGAATGACATTGTACATGTTATGTAAAGACAAAATGATATCGCCGCTCTGCTGGTTCAGCTAAATCTGTGCTCTGTTCTTCCTGTACGAAATATTCCTGTGTTTGATGGAGACCCTCTTCAATACAGGTCTTTCATCAGAGCCTTTGGAAATGGAGTCGAGGAGAAAACGACTAATTGGAGTGACTGTTTGCACTTTCTCGAACAATACACCAGTGGGCAGCCAAGAGACGGTGTGCAGTTGTCAACATTTACCTTCAGAGCAAGGATACCACAGAGCCAAAAGTCTTCTAGCAGAGCACTTTGGAAACGAGTACAAAATTGCATATGCCTATATGGAAAAGATCAATGGCGAGCCGTGAGTTTTAGACCAAGGCCTTCAGTGATGTGTGTCCACATCAGGTGCGGACTGGGGAAGAAAAGGAAAAAAGGGTCCCGGGAGTTACTGTCAGACCGACCCGCGCATGTATTGAACACGGCGCGCTGCCCACTACACGACGTGTTCATACAGACTGTCATGTGTGGACAGCAGACGCTACTCTGCTATAAGGCCGATTTGTTTGCACTATTACGGGCTTGGAGGTCACACGGGGTGTTTTTAAACGTTTCCTTAATTATCTCTGCAACCACATGGTTGTTTAACTTCATCTAACTTGTTACAATACCGTAACCCTTGTGAGAAGAGACATATGGTATATCAAAAATTATTTCCCCCTATTAGTACCTGTAAAGTCACAAAACGGCCGGATTATTTTTTCTTTCTTTTTTCAGCGGACGTTTCTGAGTCCTTTGACGAGCGGACACTCAGTGGAGCAATCTGCAATCACGCAGATGCCTCCAACCTCGCCGTTGCTGCGTCGGACAATGCATGTTGTCCAAGTCACATTTAGTTATAACAAAACCATCCAACAAAACCGCGGCACTGAAACACTGCAGTGCACACACACACAAGACATCACCGGCGCTGCGCGCACCTTGGCGCAGGAAGAGGCGCGGGACCAGCCCCTGTCCGGCTCGACCAGCAGCAACAGTGCAGTGGCTTGTTTATGATTAAATACGACTGCAGATGTAAAAACAGTGACACAACCAGCATTTCACTCACCACATGCACATAACCCTCTGTGCGAAAGGCGTCTCCAGTAAATCCTGAGATTCTAGGTTTGAGATTCTAGCTCCACTGACCAATCACAGCGCATGTTAATGGTCACGCGGGCCCTGTGACGAATCAGATGTCCAGACTCTCTCTAGAAGGCTGTTTCATATAGTTTAACCAGGCTACTCTTCCACAGATAAAGAGAGGTGAAATGTGATTGGATAAAGATGCTGTTAACCAGCTCCCAAGCCGAGCCATACCAGAGGCCTGAAGGAGCAGAGGAACAGATGAAGAGCTGTGCAATGAGAAAATGAGCTAATAGGGAAAAATTATTAGAATACATGTAGTGTATTTGTGAAAAACAATTACATTATAAAATAGCTATAACTTTGTGATTCTGTTTAGGCCAGTAGAGAAGGCTTAGAAGGCCCTAATGGCCCGCCACTGCATTCAACGTTTTTTGTTTTCACGTTCAAAGCTCTATTTCACATTAAAAGCATCCCGCAGGTGAATCACACAGTTATTTTCCTGCATGCAGCCGCTACAGGAAGTGCACAGAAGTCCTTCCTCCCAGTTCTCCCGTCTGCGTTTGAGTCGACTGACCTTCGTCATGCTGCACCGCGGGGGCCTGGACGCCGTCAGGCAGGAGGAGGCCGGGTTCGGAAGTCACGTAGCCGCAGACTGCCGGCCGCTGCAGGCGGCTGAGGTTCCTGATGTCCTCTGAGCGGTAGACCAGCAGACGGCCATCAGGGGGCGCTGCCGTGAACCTCCACAGAGGCTGAAACAGAGTCCCAGCAGGGGGTCTGTGTTGCCTTCATGTTCCTTCAGTATTCTGTCCCTGACATGAACAGTCTCTTCCTCGTGTCCTCACATTAAAAATCACTCAAACTATCATCGACTTCATTTCGGTTGAGTTATTGTTCTCGCTGTCTACTGACACACACACACACACACACACACACACACACACACACACACACACACACACACACCCCGTTTCCAGAGAGGAGCAGGACTTTTATTTTGAAAACCACAGAGAGCAAGTCTCACCTCCACGTTGTACTCGGCCTCTGCGGTGAGGATGTGAGCGGAGAACTCGTGGTCGTCCATGTGAGCCTGAACGCGAGAGTCTTCCTCGCCTGAAACACAGAAACACGAATCACAAACGACTGAACGAAGGGCCTTTTTGACCTCAACATGTCCTCGCAGGCGTGTCGGGTCTCGTCACCGACGACGTGTCCCGTGAAGTAGTTGTGTCTGTTGACCGAGCAGCGCCGCTCACGGCCGTCCTCGTCCACGACCACGACCCGGAAGTCCTCTGTGAACAGCTGGTTGTTGGTCCTCAGGTAGAGTCTGAACTTCCTGCGCACACACACACAGACAGACAGACACACAGAGACACTGCATTATCAGGCTGCACTGCACTCCCTCTGGACGTATGAGGCGTGACCTCTGAATGAGGCGTGACCTCTGAATGAGGCGTGACCTCTGACCTCTGCAGGGCGCTGAAGCTCAGCAGCTTCTCCACGTGAGTCGCCTGGAGGTCGCGGCGGCGGACGGAGTGCGTCTGCAGGCCGGAGAGAGGCAGCACTTCGAAGTCGTCCAGCATCGACCTGAGAGACGCCGCTGAGGGAACACAGAGGGTGGGAACGCACTACTGTGATTGGCTCAGGGAGACTGACTAATCAGAGCTCATCGTCTCTCATGGTTGGCGCAGAGGAGATATTTACTTATTCATTTATTATAATTATGATAAATTATCTCAAACTTTAATGAAAATCAACATTTATATTTATATATAATATATACATATTTAGTAAATAATGTTATTGAGACGTTTAAACATAATTATGACTTACGATCACATTCCGACTTATTTTAAAGTTTAAAAAATATAATATTTGGCATATCACATAATTTAAATATATTTAAATATATAATTTGCACATAATAATGGTTATGATATAGTCAATAATAAGTTACATAGATTGTAAAGTAGTAACGAAGATATCAAATCAAAATTGGGATTTATTATCTCGTGAATATGATATTAAATAAACTTATTTCTTTGACTTTCAGCCTCAAACCTTAGGCACACATCTTTTTATTATTGTTATTTAGCTTTTTATTAACATGATGCAGTGCTGGGCTTCCATATATCCACTTTAAGTCCATTATAATAATATAATATAATATAATTATAATTATAATATACATTATATATATATATATACAGTGGTGTATAAAGTACCCAAAAGCCGTACTTGAGTAAAAGTAAAGATACCTTACTGGAAAATTACTCCAGTAAAAGTAAAAGTCACCTAATAAAATACTACTTGAGTAAAAGTCTTAAAGTATCTGATATTTTCTGTACTAAAGTATCAAAAGTATTTTTCTGATATAAAATGTACTTAAGTATTGAAAGTAAAAGTACATGCTTTTAATAAAAAAGCAAAGGGTCAGAATTTTGAGAATGATGAAGTTTATTCTTTTAAGTGCTGTGGTCACCGTGACCAAGGACCAGGAGTTGTGTTGATACAATAACTGGGTTGGCTGGGATCCATCCATATATATTATGTTCAACATAATATATTGTACCTAAGTATACTTTTGCATCTACTATGAACTTATCATCATAATTCTCCAAAAAGCAATATGACACTATGAAGGACTTGTAACAGTGTGGTTATAAGTATGCTCATTCCGCCCGCCGTGGGTCTCTTGGTACCGGTCTGTGGGTCTCTTGGTACCGGGCCACAGAAAGAATGAATGAAACATTTCAATTAAATAAATAAATAAATCAAGGCTGGAAAGATGTTTTATTGTGAAAAATGACCGCATACATCCGTCTGTGGTAACCTCAGACGGAACCTCTTGACACATGTCAAGATGTTACGTTACCCTAAAAATGAAACGTAAGTCTGTTACAACTCTGTCGGTGATCTGGAAACCAAGGCAGAGTATCCTGAGATCGCCAAAAAAGCATGAAAACCTGCCTCCATTTCCACATCCTGTCTTTGTACAGCGGGTTATAAATTAAGCAGTAGACTGGACTAAAGGTTTAGTTAGGAGTAGACTGGACATAACGAACACACGTTGGGTGTCGTTGTCTCCCGTCTCTCCGAGGTCGGACCCGGTCCGTGAAAATATTGTCTTCACGTAACCGGTCCGTGACGCATAAAGGTTTGGGAGCGCTGGACTAGAGGATGTAGAGGGAAAATGCAAAACATTGTGATTCGCAAAACCTGCTTGGTGGAGTCTGTGTTCCACCACAGTCCCCGATGTTTTTTTTTTCTTTCTAAAGATAGATTTGATTTTGTAGCGAGTAACGAAGGTTTCAGGAGAAATGTATCGGAGTAAAAGTATCATTTTTCTTTGCAAATGTAGTGAAGTAAAAGTAAAAGTAAACAGAAATATAAATAGTAGAGTACAGATATCCCCAAAAACTACTTAAGTACAGTAACGAAGTATTTCTACTTCGTTACTATACACCACTATATATATATATATATATATATATATATATATATATATATATATATATATATATTATAAGAAAGACGCGTGTTAATAACTCACTGTCGCGCTGCTCGTCTGTCTCTGCGGATGTTTCCGTTAAAACGGTGAAAACGGTGAAGAAGAGGAGTTCTGCTCTCATGTTTTTATCCTGTTTTTCAGTTTAAAAGTCTCGACGCGTCAGATTTAAAATCTTTAAAATCTTTAACGACAGTTTACATTAAAAAAAATAATAATAAAAACTCTTTGAGGCTGAAACTCTTTAGTTGTTTAAAATGGGCAGAAAAGAAAACACGTCTTCAGTCCGAAAAAAACAGGAAGAGAAACAGAGTGAAGTGCGCTGCACCGGCGGAAGTAGCTAGCTTCACAATAAAAGCCTGAGGAAAGAGTGGAGAATAATACTAGTAAAGTCAAATATAAATACACATAAATTACGTTTTATTTATATACATTCTATTTGTGCGATAATTATGTAATATGATAATTATATGAATTAAAACATTATAGTTAAAAATGCTAAATCAAAAAGAGATGTAGACTGAAACAATAAAATAAATGAATATAGTTTAAAAATGAATTCATTTCATGACTAAAACTACAACAATACTCCCCAGCCACAGAAAAAAATCATACATACAAGACAATTAATTAAAATAAACATGGAATACTTCAAGTATTACATAATAATCCCCCCCATCTTCCATGGTGTTGATTATCATTCATTATCTGAAGTATTAGTAGTATTATTATTAGTAGTAGTAGTAGTAGTAGTAGCAGTAGTACTAGTAGTAGTAGTTGCAGTATTAGTACTACTAGTAGTAGTATTGTAGAAAATAACTCCATGTTTCCCAGACAATGCTTTATTTTGAAAATCCATCGTCATATTGTGCTCTTATTGTGGTGAGTTTGACGCCAAGTCAAGCACGCTTGACTTGGCGTCAAAAAAAAATAAAATGTGTGTGTGTGTGTGTGTGTGTGTGTGTGTGTGTGTGTGTGTGTGTGTGTGTGTGTGTGTGTGTGTGTGTGTGTGAATATTTAAACATATATTATGAGGTGTAGTTCATGTTCCAGCCTGAGGGGCAGCAGCGTGTCAGAAAGCCTCCAGTCTAGCGTAAGTTATCGCAGAAGAAGAAACCCCAAACAAGCCCTCCATGAGGACCTGAAGGACTGCAGTGGAAGTATAAATATACACATTAAAAACGTTATTTTCAGTCAGAAATGGACGAAGAACAAACGGTAAGTTATATTTCACATGTTGGCGTCGAGATGGAAAAGGAACGTAAAGCTCATAACGAGTGCTGGTCGCTCCACACCAAACTACCTTCAACAGTTTGTCATCTTTTTGTTTTTCGTGCATATTACGTATTATAATTAACTTCTAGCACAACTTTTGACATTTTTCAGAATCTACATTAGCCAATGTACTAATCGGCTCATGTTACATCAAGAATACGTATTTTGATCAATCTCCAAGGCGGATTGTAACCTCACGTGAGCGGTGTGGCCCTCAGCTGGACTCTACTAACTAACTCAAACCAAATGTTGTTGAAATGTTCAACTGCCAACAGCTTGTGTGCCAAATTTACATTTTAAGCCTTAATAGCTATTTCCAACACGCAAAGAAAAGATTAAATCTTAATTTTCGGACTACTGTATTTCCGACTGTCTGTTATTAGTATTACACTGTGTTTGTGTGCGTGTGTGTGTGCAGGCCGGCTACAGGGAGCCCTGTGCTGTGTGCTCAGCGGTGGCTTGGGGAGTTTCAGATGAAGGTCGTTTCTACTGCAGGTCCTGCCACAACGTCATCGAGGTAAACAACAAAAACAACAACAACAGCTGATGAGCTGACGTCATCACAGCAAACCTACAGACTCTAACAGGTCATCTTTGTAGATTTTCTGGATACACATTGTTGATCAGGAGCTCTCCAACATTTATCTTTTTTATCTTTAAAATACTGCATTCACTCTTCAAATGCACATATTTGGGAAATTATCAGAATATATTTTTGTAACAAATGAATAAATCCAACACTCAGGCTGAAGTTCCTCTGCTGGTCAGCAGGTGGCAGCTCTGTTTCTGTTTACATGGAGTCCAATGTGTTTGTTACATGTTATTACATGTTTATGCTGTGTGAACACTTCAAAAACATCCTCAGAGAACCAGAGAGGTGGTGGACCCCAACTTCACTCCCGGCTCCACGCGGGTATCCACCATCGGCAGAGGAACCAGAACCAAGAGGCTCGGTCAGTGTTCTGATTATTAAAGTTATTAATATATGTATTATTAAAGTTATTATAATTACTAATAAGGTTATTAATATATGTATTCAAGTTATTGTAATTACGAATAAGGTTATTAATATATGTATTAAAGTTATTATAATTACTAATAAGGTTATTAATATATGTATTCAAGTTATTATAATTACGAATAAGGTTATTAATATATGTATTCAAGTTATTATAATTACGAATAAGGTTATTAATATATGTATTCAAGTTATTATAATTATGTATAAGGTTATTAATATATGTATTATTAAAGTTATTATAATAATTTTTTAAGTTATTAGAGTTAAAACTAAAGCTCCTAACAAACAGAAAAATGAAGCTGCCGATTGTTATTTTCCATCATTTTGTTTAACGATTAATCACCAACAATTTAAATAGTTATTTGTTTTCTTTTTAGCAAAACATTAGGTTCTCTGTTTGATTGTGAGCTGATATATATATATATATATATATATATATATATATATATTAAAAAAAATATTATACATTTATTATATACGTGTTGTAAATATCGTATATTATATATACACACGTATGTATGTAGTAGATTTCCATACGTCATACCGGTGCTCTTCGGCAGGCAGCAACATTTAATGCTCACAGCTGAGGGCGCAGCGGACAGAGCTACTTACGTCTCAGGGTTAGAACTTCAGTCACGTTTTTTTTTTTTTTTTTATACACCGCCGAACTGCATGCTGGGTACAGCTCGCACAGGAAGAGACAGAAGAGTCTCCTGTGCGACGGAGTTTCATGATAGTGGCGAGATGTACCCAGCATACAGTTCGCCGGTGTAATTTCTTTTAAACCGTGACTGAAGTTATAACCCTGAGACGTAAGTAGCTCCATCCGCTGCGCCCTCAGCTGTGAACATTAAATGTTGCTGCCTGCCGAAGAGCGACAACAGT